>OX459056.1:10708224-11202918 GCA_949775005.1 Orthosia gothica | reverse complement strand
ATTGTTTCTATTATATTAAGTGACGATTACTTGTATATACTGTATGTTGCTATATTTATTATTTTTGCCATACATACCACAATCAACATGGGACAGCACTTTTGAACCACTTTTTTTTAATACACACAAAGAGTCTCAGCAGCTTTAGGGACCTTATAATTACGAAGGTTATACGCTCTTACACTTACTCTTATATAAACAGGAAGGGTTGAATCCGTAGGAACATCTGAAAATAACCTAATGTATTCTCGTTTAATATTACTCCATCCGACACAGGATCAGATAAGACTCAAAGAAAAGGATCCACATCTCATACATTCACTATGCGAATAATTACTTAGCTCAAATTTAAAAGGACTCATCTGCCGTCCACCATATCTACATCCGTACGAAAGGTCTAATCCGTCCCAGATCGAATGCTTCCAGGTGCCCGTTATTACTCACGTTTCCCGGACATAAATGTAATTTGCCTCAACTGACATAATCACGTGACAAGTTGAATTTCGTTTGTTTCCGAGTATGCGTATGTTGGTAACCGGTTTCCTTTTGGAGTCAGTATATTCCAATAAGGAGGTAATGTATTGTTACTATTAGAAACGACCTTTTCGTGCTGATAGTGATAGTGAATCAGGGATTATTTTCAGGAGATAGGGGTACGCCGGATCAGTTGTGACATATATCAAGGTAGATTAGTTGTGTTTGTTTTAATTTAATGTGAATAGTGTAGACCGTCATTCACTGTCGGTTTCTGTTTTGTATTCCGAGTTTGAACAATTTGTTAATTTCAAATAAAGAATTTGAAGTATTTTTACAAACTCTACCTGAAAACCTGTCAAACCTTAGCAATAAAATAGGGTATAACACGTTCTTAACTACAAATATTTCATTCAGAAACTGGCCCTTAGTCTAAGATCAACATATTATTGAGAACTTTTGTTACAATAAGTGGAAATCTTATCACACAGTCACTATAGTACAGTTTGAAAATAGGGCAGTACTGAACAACGCAAAATTTACATTAATTAAAATTAAATTAAGAGATCATAGAAAAGTAGGTATGTCATAGCATAACCATGATCAGCCTATATATTCGAAATGACTGACACCGACACGAAAACAAATACCATGAATTCAGTATATGATTCTGGATAGTGTTGGCATTTTTCGTAGGTTTTGCACAAATTTGAAAAAAAGACAAAAATACATTCACAAAAAAACCAATGAAAATAAAATTCAAAAGCGCTACCTATCAGCTGATTTCCTAAAGTTCACGATAGAGGTTAACACGACTAGTACCTACACGCCGCGCCGCCCGCACTGTTTCTCTTTTTTTGCATTAATTAGAAATCGAATTTAGCAATTTTTCAAAAATTTGGAATACATCGACGAAATATTCCAACACTAGGGAATATTCCTAAATCATGTACTGAACTTAATTTTTATATTTTCGCTTCGGTGTCATTCCCATTTGTGTGACATATGTCTCCTCTAAGTGAAAAAGAGTTGGCTGTAATCTGCGACTTGGGCTCAGAGTGGATTATTGGGTTTAAAGATTCTTTATTTATTCCAAAAGAACATACATTGTTCACTTAGCGAATAAATACATGACTAAGGTTAGTGTAGTCCAGTAGCTAACAGTTTTGTTTGCTTAATGTAGGTAGGTGCGATGTCGACATTGTTATAGTGAGACTTATATCGTTAGCTTAGAAGTTTCGTGTTGTTAGTGACGTACTGTTTGAGTTTAGCCCTGAATACATTAAAAGAAGATGTGTTCCGTATATCTGCTGGTAGAATATTATAAAGCTGGACGCCTTCGTATTTTATATTTTTCTTGCCATATTGCGTTCGCGGGGGACGCGTCTGTATTTGGTTAGGGTTCCTTTGGCTGTATTTGGATGTTTTGATGTTGAAGGATAGCTGTGTGTGTATGGTTTTGTTAAGAATTTTTCTAATGAGTACGCAGGAATTGAAAATGTTAAGTTGATGAATGCTCATTAGTTTGGTGTTTTGGTATAGTTCAGATGTAGATGTATGATAATCGTAGTTAAATATAAGTTAAATTATTTTATTTTGTGCTATTTGCAGATCTTTCATTACAGATTTTGTGGCGCATCCCCAGATTTCGATAAGATAATTTATGTGTGAGCGAATTAATGAGTTGTCGCGATTAATGTCACATGTCATCGATTTTTGGTCCTAGAATTTGTCGGTTTCCTCATATTTTTCTTCAACCGTTTGAAAGCAGCTGTGGTGATGTCGGTGTCAGTGCCGACATCCAAATTCGCGATTTATTATTTTATTTGCACGCAGGAATCGAAAATGTTAAGTTGATGAATGCTCATTAGTTTGGTGTTTTGGTATAGTTCAGATGTAGATGTATGATAATCGTAGTTAAATATAAGTTAAATTATTTTATTTTGTGCTATTTGCAGATCTTTCATTACAGATTTTGTGGCGCATCCCCAGATTTCGATAAGATAATTTATGTGTGAGCGAATTAATGAGTTGTCGCGATTAATGTCACATGTCATCGATTTTTGGTCCTAGAATTTGTCGGTTTCCTCATATTTTTCTTCAACCGTTTGAAAGCAGCTGTGGTGATGTCGGTGTCAGTGCCGACATCCAAATTCGCGATTTATTATTTTATTTATTTTACTAATTCTTTAAAATACGCAACATTATTTTTCCATATTATTATTTTATCAAATTCTTAAATTTCCGAATTCGTAGGTTTATTAATTGTTTATTGTCCTAACACCAAAATTTTCCGAATGAGTACAGTTCGATACGAAAAAGAAAATATACGGATTGTCATAGCAGCTTGTTAGTATAGCCTACATCCATTCTGAGAAGCAGACATGATTGAATTGGTATCAATATGTTGCTAATTTTAGCTCTCAGAATGGATGTAAGAATTTTATAACATAAAGTAAAGACAAGTCGATAACTTATGTCTACAATGTTACCTTCATAATAAATCATAATCAGGTATTCAATATTGTTATTACCAAAACAATTACATAAAAACCAAAATGAATTTGGTATCTGTCATGTTTGAATTTTACGACGCAGTCTGGTTCAGTTGCCCAGTTATTTGGCCTAGAAGCTACCTATCTACTTAATTGCCTATTGGTACCAGATTGAATATGTATGCTCTGATACATATTCAAGTTTGTATTTGCACAATCACTTGTTTTGTGCTTTCATCCGAAGTTGAGGACGAATAATCAAGTGTCTGTTGAAAGCTATCGCTCTGTTTTGTAGTCCAGTGCCGTTCTGTTTCATTGTTGAAGTGGACTGTATTGTTGGTTCGGTTGGAGACTCGTTGAGGAAATGAAAATACTATCGTGATTCGTATCTTCAATTTATTCCTTACTTGTTACTCCTTGTAGAGTGGAAGACCGACTGTGTCTCTGCCTACAAGCGGGCCGGCTTTTATACAAAAACCACTCGGCGAGAACAATGGCGCCCCTACTTTGCAACTGTATTCAAGCATGGCACCACAGAAATGCCGATTTTATAAAACTTATCTTACTTAAATATACACAAGTTATACATTTCCTTAATCTACATACTTAATTCTACATAGGAAAAATATAAAAGGTGTACAAAGGTCAACACAAAAATCTTAATCTAGATTCCTCCTTACTCCAAGTATTAAACTATGACAATATACATAATCTTATCTAATTAGCTACCTTTTCTCTAAATCTTATGTATATTTCAAGTTTTATTATACTCCTACTCTAAAATTCACATGGCACATACATGTGTCATTTTACACACGTGGTCAAACACGTGGACATAACGTGTTCATTTATTTTTGTAACAAAGAAGAAAACTGCGAGACAATCCCAACTAACTATCTACCTTTTCTCTAGTTCTTAAATCATTACAAGTGTAGATAGCTTTACTCACATGGCACCTACGTCAATCCTACTTTAAATATTCACGTGTTAATTTCTAAGTTACAAGAAAGCTAAGAGACAATGCTTACGGTACATTGTGTCCGGCCCTATCAGGTAGCTACATTACAAGGGACGGAGTTCGTCTTATTTTCTCACGCCGTTTCGCGCCATATGGCCATCCTTCCATACAAATTTTAATTACGGTCCGGGAATATTAGTCGGGCCCGAAACATTAAGCATTGATTTTAAATAACATTTTATAACATTGAAAAAGGCCGCCATTCATAGACTCGCTAAGAACCCAAAAATGTGTAGTTATAAAAACAGGCAATTAAGGAATTTAGCGTGGGAAGTGTCCATTTCTAAATTTACCACGTGAAAGCTCGCCGACGTTAACAATTGTCTTGATATTTGCAAACAATTCGTTATTTTATTCTTCTGTTCTCGTAAAGTCAGGTACTCATGTGGTCGTACATACGTTATGTCATTAAATGTATTAAATTTAATACTGTTATTTTATACAATTTATGCCTATGTACTCTATTGTGTCGATGTGTTGTCTTTATGTTTTATAGTGTGTGCACATTAATTATAACATAAATAAATAAATATGTCGACAAACGGTCGATAATCACGGCTCAAGAGCTGAAAGGATTTGGACGAGGTGCTGGAGTAGACTTTGATCTGGATTAAGACATAGGCGAATTTTTATCCCGATAATTCGTTCTAGTGAGATAATTTTCGAATTTGACTCGGGTGAAGCCATCAGCATAAGCTATTTTGTAATAAATTATTAATTCTTCTCCTCTCGTATCATAATGAACTTTTGTGATCATATCAACGAATGATTGTATGTTTCTGCAAAATAAATAAGCTGAAGATTATAAACAGGGTTTGAGTTGATGAAATTGCCACGTGACCCAGTTTAGGCAAAAGTTGGGGTTCTTTTGTAGGTCTCCAAGCGACATTCGGTTATACCTAAATTTATAATTATTAAAGGTGCTTTTAACTAAAGAATTGTTTGTAAAATTTCCTTATTCGTTTTATAAGATTTTTACATTTTTCACATTTGAACTGTGGCTGCCGTAGCGCATTTAAATATTAACATGACATTTAAAGTTTAGACAACTAAATTTGTGCGTTTGAAACGTGCTGAAGCTGCCTTTTACACGTTTCTGGGCCTGCCTCTATCTAATGTATTTCTGATGGTTGCACATACATTGGATTATTCAGTTCCCTTCATGATGGTTGAGCTTAGTGGTTCCAATCCATGCGTCATGTTCGTGAACGGGCTCCATCAGTTGCGATTGGTCATAAGTTAACTGCTTATGCCTGCTTTTAATAACGTACTTATTGTATTTTTGAAATGTTTGTTTTACTCTAGACGCTTTACGTGCACGTCTTTTTACACCGTTCTCACATATTTATTTTTAAAACAATAATGATATAACCAAATAATTGTTTGTAATTAAAAGTGATTGAAAAGAGTGTCCGTGGAGTATTTCGCATTCTTCTCAATGTAGACCTACTGACGCTTGTAAATGTGCAATTAGATTCATATTTTGTTTGACAATTCAATATTACATATATAAGGTTTAGTTGAATCAAAAATATTTCGATTTTTGGGGGCTGAGTCACCCGCGTCCGTAGGTGAGTACCCCTTTTGTTACCCTACACGTGGTCCCCGGGTGGTGCTAATCAGGTGACACTTACTGGTGGTAGGTTTCGGCCGAAGGCTTGCGACCACCCACCGAGCAAAGACGTACCGCCAAGCGGCCTAGCCGTGTTCCGGTACGATGCTCGGTGTAGCCACAAGAGGAGTTGGGTCGAGGTAGTTGTTCCACTGCAGGCAGACCAGCCTGACTCGCGTTGTTATAGGCCTATCGGGAGTCTAGTCGCGGAGGGTAGCGGGATCCGAGGCACGGTGCGCCGCTGGCCGACCGCAGGTAGTTGGGGGCCCAAGTAGTGTGCCAGCCACACACGAAAGCCTGCCCCGCCAACTGTCGAAAAATCCCGGGATGCGCCATCGTGCTGGTTGGCGACCAGACGAGAGTGCCCGATGGACATTCCCGGGGGGGCTCGGGCGTCCCCGCAGTCTCCAGACTGGTCCCCCAACGATGGCGTCCTGTCTGCGTGTGTCTGAAGGTTGCCAGCGTGGAACCTCATCTCACTTCCTTCTCCTCACCTTCCTTCACTCACAGCAATAATGCCAAGGAACAAAAAGAGAAAAGCTGAACAGCGGCAGCACTCACTCTCACATAAGGTGCACCTCAGCAACATCCGAGGTCTGCACTCAAACCTTGTCGCAGTCCATCACCACCTTGAGACTGAGAAACCAGCACTTTTGTTCCTTACGGAGACGCAGATCGGATGTCCGTCGGACGTGGCGTACCTTTCTTACCCAGGATTTACCCTGGAGCACAAATTCAAGCCACGTGCGGGTGTATGCATGTACGCCCGTGACGACATCTGCTATCGGCGTCTCCGTGACCTTGAAGACTCTAACTACTCAGTGCTATGGGCCCTGGTGGACACAGGTCTGGATAAGATCATCTATGCTTGTGTCTACCGATCGCATAGCGGTGATCTGGAGACAACCAGGCTCACACAGTACCTGAGTGAGGCGGCAGATGTGGCTCAGCTACGGTACCCCTCCGCCCAACTAGTGTTACTGGGGGACTTTAATGCCCACCACCAGGAGTGGCTCTTCCCATACCAGTGCACTGACCATGCTGGACGAGAGATACGAAATCTTTCGATTGCGCTTAATCTCACCCAGCTGGTGCAGGGGGCTACGAGGGTGCCGGATGTTGATTCGCATACGGCCAATTGCTTGGACCTTCTGCTGACAACAGATCCAGACCGATACTCAGTGTCGATATCATCACCTTTGGGTAGTTCCGACCACTGTCTGGTGAAGTCTGTATCCGTCTACTCACCGCCCGATCCTAGCCCGAGAGGCACCCGGCGGGTTTGGCGGTACAGGTCAGCAGATTGGGATGGGATGCGATCTTTCTTCGCATGCTATCCTTGGCGGCCCACTTGCTTCTCTTCGGAAGATCCATCGTTATGCGCTGACGCCGTCACTGATGTGTTGCGGCAGGGGATGGAGTACTACATTCCATTCTCTGACGTAGCGCTGTCCGGTGTTGAACGACCATGGTTTGGTGCCGAGTGCAACCGCGCAAATGCAGTTAAACACAAGGCTTACCTGGCATGGGTCGACGCTCGTGTGCACAAAGCAAGTGACGTTACTCAGAAGAAGAGAGCCTTCAATAGGGCTGCCAAGTCTTGCAAAAAGGCGATGCGAAGGGCACGTTTTGACCATATTAGCAGAATCGGGAACAAACTAGCTTCATACCCTGCTGGTAGCAAAGCGTTTTGGTCCCTGGCTAAGTCGGTTGAATCAAACTTCTGTCGCCCCTCACTACCACCACTGCTGAGACCCGATGGGTCACTGGCCCACTCCGCCGAGGACAAGGCAAACTTGTTTGCCTCCCTTTTTGCGGAATCTTCACGTCTGAACTCTGATGGCGCGCGGCCCCCTCCGTCTCCTGTTGGATGTGGGACGAGTATGTCGGATATTCGCATCCATCAGAGAGAAGTCTTTAGGGTGTTGCGTAACCTTGACGTGAACAAAGCTAGTGGCCCCGATGGGATACCGGCAATTGTACTAAAAACTTGTGCGCCTGAATTGTCTCCAATCCTGACACGCCTATATCGCCTTTCGATAGTGACTGGAAAGGTCCCGAAGGCTTGGAAGCAAGCTAACGTTCAGCCCGTGCCCAAAAAGGGTAGTCGGGCTGACCCGGCCAACTACAGACCCATCTCGGTAACGTCCATCCTCTGTAAGAGTATGGAACGTGTGCTGAACAATAAGCTCCTGGCATACCTAGAAGACAACGATATCCTCAGTGACCGCCAATACGGCTTCCGCCGAAATCGGTCAACTGGGGATCTTCTAGCGTATGCCATTCACATCTGGAGTGAGGCCATCGAGAGGCATGGAGAAGCCCTTGCTGTCTCCCTTGACATCTCGAAGGCTTTCGACAGGGTCTGGCATGAGAGCCTTATTGGTAAGCTTCCTTCCTTCGGTCTGCCTAGTGGTCTGTGTGATTGGATTGCTGACTTCCTGAGGGATCGGTCAATTCGAGTGGTTATCGATGGCTGCTCGTCCGGTCAGTTAGGTATTAACGCCGGAGTCCCTCAGCTCTCGGCTACACTGTTTTTGCTGCACATAAATGACCTGCTAAAACCCGGAACCTTTGGGTACGCAGACGACAGCACGGTTGCTGAGAGATACGTGTCCGGCGCACGGGCTACTGGGCCTGAGGTCCGGTCTCTCCGGGAGGCCATGGTTGGGCGCTTGAACCTGTCTTTGGAGGCTGTCTCCGAATGGGGCGATGCCAATCTAGTCAGTTTCAATGCTGCTAAGACCCAGGCGTGTCTTTTTTTCCGCAAAAAAGAGCTTATTCCACCCGGCTCCATCTTTCCGTGGTGTAACCGTGCCGATAACGGACCATCTCGACCTTCTTGGTGTTACGTTAACATCGACCCTCAATTTTGGTCCTTTCATTGAGGCAAAGGCTCAGTTGGCTGCAAAAAAGTTGGGGATCCTTGCAAAGGTGAGACGGTACTTCACGCCTGAACAGCTGCTCAAATTGTATAAAGCGCAAGTTCGGTCATGCATGGAGTACTGCTCTCACCTCTGGGACGGATCTGCCAAATATCAGCTTGATGCACTTGAGTCGATTGACAAACGGGCCAAGAGGCTTATCGGTAACGATGCACTGGTCGCCTCAAAGCTCCAGAGCCTTGAACATCGACGCCGGGTGGCCAGTCTGTCGGTTTTTTATCGGTTACATTTCGGGGAGTGTGCGATGGAATTGCACAATTTGATTCCACCTAGCCCTTTCCATCACCGGACAACAAGACGTACGGCAATGCGCCACCGGTACATGGTGGACATCCCACCCATACGTACAAAGCGTTTTGCGAATACTTTCATTGTACGCACAGCTAAGGAGTGGAATTCCCTGCCGGAGTCTTTGTTTCCTGATAGCTACAACCTTGGGGTCTTTAAGTCAAGAGTGAATAGGTTACTTCTAGGCAAGCGTGCTTCACCGTCGACCACATCATCACTTACCATCAGGCGAGATAGTGGTCAAACGCGAGCCTATAGATAAATAAAAATAAAAAATAAAATTATCAAAGTTCACTTAATCTCCCCAAAGGTAATCTAACGTGATTTTTTCCTACACCCATAATCTCCCACGGCTTAAGCGATTACAATTATTGTTAAGCATTTGAAACTATGTTCGGGATAAGTGGCGGGTTTAACTCCGATAAAATAACACTAATGTGGTGTCGTAAACGCTAATTAAAGAGACATCGTGAAGATTTTTTTTTTCATCTAAATGCCAAGACTCTAGATCAGGGATAATTATTACTGGTTGTTGAGCTGTTTGATGAATTCAATAATAATTTGCCCTTTACTCATTTGCCCTTTATATAAAAAAACTTTTTTTTTGTATTGCCTTACAAAAACTTTATTTTTACTTTTTTATCCTCTAAAGGCTAGCGCTTGACCACTATCTCACCTGATGGTAAGTGATGATGTGATCGACGGTGAAGCTTGCCTAGAAAAAACCTATTCACTCTTGACTTAAAAACCCCAAGATTGTAGCTATCGGGAAAGTATGCGTATGGGTGAGATATCCACCATGTACCGATGACGCATCGCCGTACGTCTGGTAGTCCGATGATGCAATTGCAATTCCATCGCACACTCCCCGAAATGAAACCGTTAAAAAACCGACAAGCTGGCAACTCGGCGACGATGTTCAATGAGAACAATACTCCATGCATGATCGAACTTGCGCTTGATACAAGTTGAGCAGCTATTCCGGCGTGAAGTACTCTCTCACCTTTGCAAGGATCCCCAACTTTTTGGCAGCCAGCTGAGCCTTTGCCTCAATGAACACCAAGAAGCTCAAGATGGTCCGTTATCGGCACAGTCACACCACGGAAAGAAGGAGCCGGGTGAAATTGGCTCCTTTTAGCGGAAAAAAGACACGCCTAGGTTTTAGCAGCATTAAACCTAACCAGATTGATATCGCCCCATTCGGAGACTGCCTGCCTCACGGAGAGACCGAATCTGCGGACCGGTAGCCCGTGTATTGGACAAGTATCTCTCAGCAACAGTGCTGTCGTCAGCATACCCAAAGGTGGCGGTTTTAGCAGATCGTTAATGTGCAACAAGAACAATGTTGCTGAGAGTACTGACCCCTGAGGGACCCCGGCATTAATATCCAATTTGTCTGAAGAGCCGCCATCGATAACCACTCGAATGGATTGATCTCTCAGGAAGTCTGCAATCTAATCACACAGACCACCGGGCAAACCGAATGAAGGAAGCTTACCAATGATGCTTTTGTTCCAGACCCTATCGAAAGCCTTCGAGATGTCGAGGGAGACGGCAAGAGCTTCCCCATCTCTCTCGATAGCCTCACTCCATATGTAAATGGCATACGCTAGAAGATCCCCAGTAGACCCAGTAGAACTAGATGCTACCTACTGATACATTCGTAGGATTACGTATGAGTGTAATTTAAAATAGTTTTCCACCGTAGTTTTAATTAAGATAACCGTAAAATAAAGTTATAAGCCACATATATTTCATAAATTAATTTCGTCTATCCTGACTTTATTATTCACAAAATTATAGCTCTTACTTAACAACTTTTTTTCTATACAGAGAGAAGAAAGCAACGCAGAGAAGCTCACAATTCAGGCAGCCACACAGACCGCCAGCGGTCGCTACACATGCGAAGTGTCTGCTGACGCGCCTTCCTTCCAGACCGCGCAAGTACACACGCACATGTATGTCGTGGGTGAGTCCATGTTCATTTTAGTTTTTACTTGCTGTGCCCGCGGCTTCGCTCCCGTCAACTGCCTGCCCTAGTTACCCAACCTACGCCTTACCTACCCTACTAACTCAACCTACGCCTTACCTACCGTACCTACCTACCGTACCTACCTACCCAACTTACCCAACTTACGCCTTACCAAAGAAAGAAAGAAAGAAAACATTTATTACCAAACACTGTATGTGTACAATCTTAATACTAAATAGTGAAATACAGATGTGGCAATATGAGCACATTCAGTGTGGTAAAACCAATCCTACCTACCTACCCTACTTACCCCATCTTACCTACCCTACATACCCAAATTACGCCTTACCTACCCTATCTACCCTACTTACCCAACCTACGCCTTACCTACCCTACTAATCCAACCTACGCATTACCTACCTTACCTAACTACCCTACTTATCCAACATACGCCTTACCTGCCCTACCTGCCTACCCTACCTACCCAATCTACGCCTTACCTACCCTACTTACCCAACCTACGCCTTACCTACCCTACCTACCCTACTTACCCAACCTACGCCTTACCAACCCTACCTACCTACCCCACTTACCCAACCAACGCCTTACCTACCCTACCTACGCCTTACCTATCCTACCTACGCCTTACCTACCCTACTTACCCAAACTACGCCTTACCTGCCCTGTCTACCCTACTTACCCAACCTACGCCTTAACTACCCTACTTACCCAAACTACGCCTTACCTACCCTATCTACCCTACTTACCCAACCTACGCCTTACCTACCCCACTTACCCAACCTACGCCTTACCTAACCTACTAACGCCTTATATACATTACCTACCTACCCTACTTACCCTACCTACCTACCCTACTTACACAACCTACGCCTTGCCTACCCTACCTACCTTCCCAACTTAACTACCTGCACAGAAAATTATTTAATCTAGGGAGAAAAATATCGACATTATACAAAAAAAAAACATTTAAAAGTTCAGATTATTGACTAAAACATAAAAAAATCATCACGTTTAGCAACCTTCCTGTTTTTTATCGCTTTGTAAGTTAATATATAAGATCTGCTCGAAACGACCTAATTTATACTATTATTCACTAAGTCTCATTAATAATTCGACCTTCAATGAAACTGATATTACAGGTCAAGTTCATCAGCGCACAAAATAGCTTAAAACATTAGTTGAGTGTTAAGAGATTAATTAAATTAGATTGAAACAATATCGGGATTTCACTTTTTGTTCAGTATGTTTGTTTAGGATCTGCTTGGCTTCTGAAATGTGGACGTACTTAAGTTTTATAGGTATAAGTTAAGATAGCCTATTATTTTAATTTTAGAATACTGCTTTTTGTTTTAACTTTCTTATGACCTAAAATATCTAAACTGATATAATAAGGAGGAAAAATTGTGTGTTCGTATGTTTGTAAAAGATTATCTCTGGAATGACTGATTCTGCTACGAAATGCATTCATGCTTTCAATAATAGAATGTAACACTTTTGCTGAGTATTGTAACTTTAAATCCCGGAAAAAAATGCGTATTTTTTTGGGATAAGCGGCAGAGAAACCTGAGAGAAGCTAGTGAGCAATAAAATTACTTTACATTAAAACTGTAAAGAGAAAACAACTAATAACCATTCGATAACTATATAATAAATTATCTGGACACTTGTCTATGAAGTTATTGAATTTCATTGAAGTCTTCAATCAAATTACTTCATAGACCAGTGGCCTTTGGGGCATCATAGTGTTGAGTAGATTGGCCAGCTGGACCCTGCGATACCAAGTGCCAGCTATTACTAGGGTGCGCCGGGCGTTTTATTATGATCTAGTCTTCGCTCAAGGAGGCTCACAGCTTCCTTAAGTCGGCTAAAACAGTGAACGACAACAGCCCTGGCGAAGCACGCAGCATACTGTGGCTCCTCAAATACCCTCCTCCAACTGACTATATCGAACCTGCAGAAAACCTGCAGCTGGGCTGAGCAAAAACTTCCATGGCCAACCTAGAAACCCCTAAATAGGCTGCGAAGCCAAGTGAGCCGCTGTAAGTATAACCTGGTCAGATGGGGGTACTCCGATCAGCCACAATGTGACTGTGGAACACACCGCAAACGATGCGATGATTGTCCTGTTCTTCGTGCGCAAACACCTGCACCATGGAAGATCTGTGCAATGCCAGCGCTAGTGCTGTCGATGTGGCTGAGTTCTGGTTGAAGCACAACATCTAAATTAAAAACTGTAAATGGAATCATGGATACGATGAAGAAGAAGAAGATAGAAAAGTATAGAAACAATACATTTCAAATCAAAATTTATAGATTATCCAAAATTTACCTTTTATGCTACGGTAATAAGTTTCAATGTAAGAAACTAACCAAGATTAAGTACATGTTGACAGGAACAAATGACTGGTGAAAGAGCGCCTAATGAACTTGCGCAGATTAAATGCCTAAATAAGCAAGGTCTGGTTCATTTAAATCCTTTACGTTTTTCCAGATTATTAACGCCGTCGGTAAATGAGAAGTGTTTTTTTTTCTTTTGTCAAAAACCTATAAAATCATAAGTTTGTTGCAATAAAACAATAAGACAAAAAAAAAATGACGCAGTTTAGATAAGTTCGTACACTATATAAATACTTAAGTAATTAAAATAAATATGTAGTAGTTGCGAAGTATGTGTGATGTAAATTGGTGATGATCTTCAGAAATGCCAGGTGCGCGTACTCATAACCGGCGTGTGTGTATGACAAGATGTATGAATGTGAGTGAAGCAAAAGAAGTATGTAAGGATCGTAGCAGGTAGAGTTCTGTAGTTTCTGCTTATTCTCATGAAAAAAAGGTGTCAGTTTATGTATGTTTGTATTTAGTAGTTACATTACATTAGGGCCCCATCCACTAACGTTCATTCCTTCTGGCTTGTCATGGTGTACAAACTGTACGGAAACGCAACGGGATAAAATAAAACCGTTGAAGCCACTAATATCTTCATTCTTTCTTGCTCTTGCAAGTTTACTGATGTTCATTCCTTAAGGATTGTAGATTCCGGCAGGCATGAACCTTAGTGGATGGGGCCCTATTGATAGCGGTAACTTCTTAAATACTGTTCAAGGCTACCAAATCGTATTACCAACAGCGTGAAAAGCATTTGAGTTATTGTAACATGAACGGAAGACAGATCTACCCCTATTTTTTAACATGTTAATTTTTATTTAAAAAAAACCGGCCAAGTGCGAGTCGGACTCGCGCACGGAGGGTTCCGTACTTGGTAAATTGCGGTTTACGATTTATGACGTATTAAAAAAAAACTGCTTACTAGATCTCATTCAAACCAATTTTCGCTGGTAGTTTACATGGTAATGTACATCATATATTTTTTTTAGTTTTATCATTCTCTTATTTTAGAAGTTACAGGGGGGGGGGGGGGACATTTTACCACTTTGGATGTGTCTCTCGCGCAAACTATTTAGTTTAGAAAAAAATTATATTAGAAACCTCAATATCATTTTTGAAGACCATCAAACTCATACTTGTGGGGTATCTATACCCCACAAGTATGAGTTTGATGGTAAAAATAATTCTGCTGCGGAAGAACATTATCACGGCCATTCAGAAAATGATGTCAAATGCACAACGCCATCTAGCGAATACGGAGTTCAACTGTCCGAGTATCTGAATTGCGTGGGTAACAGTGCAGAGACATGGCGTGTTGTGATATTTTACTTCTTGAATACTTTAAATTCATCTAACTTTTGATAGAGTAAACCGATTGCGACGAAACAAAAAAAATTTTTTTGCAAAAAAATACTACCGACTTACAAACAAAAAACTACAAAGTGAAAAATAACTTAATTTTGGAAGTCGGTGTCTTTCTTGTTTCCCATTTTTTTGCGATATGGACACCGACTTCCAAAATTAAGTTATTTTTCACTTTGTAGTTTTTTGTTTGTAAGTCGGTAGTATTTTTTTGCAAAAATGTTTTTTTTTATTTTTTCCTTTTTAGTTGTACCTACCTAAAATAGGCAAGTTGTTTAGAAAGGTGCCTATAACACCAGAATAGATTACCCGAATAACACGATACTTGAACATAACCGGTGAAATGAGAGATCTGTGTACCCCTTTCGAGCGTACTGGCGTGATGTTATGTTATGAAATGGTAGAAACCATAAACCCACATGCAATTGCAGCAATCCCGAATGATTTGCCGTCATTTATTGAAGAGATCTGTTGTATATCTCCGAAGTTCTTTATCAGATCTTCACCAAATTAAAATCGGACCAATTTCGAAACATACCCCTTCAAACAAAAAAAAAATGTTTTCAAAATCGGTCCACAATTGACGGAGATATCGGTAAACATACATAAAAAAAAAAAAAAAACATACAAGAAGTCGAACATAGAACCTCCTCCTTTTTGGTAAGTCGGTTAAAAACTAAGTTATACGTCAAGGTATGCATAATTTACGTATAAAAGTTATCTACATTGGCTTCGTACATTTTACGTGATGCGTGCACAAATAAACAGACAAACAGATTTATTTTTCAAAAATGCTGGAAAAGGGTTCTGTAGGTTATCCTTTAATTCCCTGGCTATTTTTATTTTAATATTTTCAATGTACAAAAACGACTTTTCTACAAATTTATTATATATATTGATAAGTAATTTAGATGGCCACACAGATCGAACAGATTGCTAGCAGACACGTAGGTCAATAGCAGCCATACGGACCTCCAGCGGTACACACAGATCACTAGCAGCCGCAAAGGTCGCTAGCAGTAAATCGGACCGCTGGCAGTCACACAGACCACTAGTAGACACACAGACCGTTAGCAGCTACACAGATCGCTATAAGCCACATAAACCGCTCGCAGCCAAACGGACCGATAGCAGCCATACAGACCGTTTACGGTGCACACAGACCACAAGCAGCCACACAGGTCGATAGTATCAGCACAGATCGCTAGTAGCCCCATAGACCGCTAATAGCCATACCGATTACTAGCAGTCACCGAGGCCGAAAGAAGCCCGCACACATAACATTGAGGTGCATGATGCACTTTTCTTTCCCGGTAACGCAAAGATTAACATATTTTTTTTATCACAAAAGCCGTTTTGGTCCACAGAAACATAGTGATAGTAAAATAGACAAAGAAAGATAACACACCAAGATAGTATATATGCCAACGCTTTTATAAACCAACTAACCAACGCACTAGATATTAGTCAGAAATATTTAATTCTAGTTGCAAACAAGTTGATTAATAGATGCATGTGTAGGCTCAATTTAGGCCAAACACTAAATCAATGTCATACAATAAAAAATCGCAACACTTGTGATTTCTAACCCGAGTATTTAAACAAAGCACAACACAAAAGAAAAATAAAAAGCTTGATAAATAACAAAATAACCACCATCCTTGAGTTTCAAGTCAATGAATTATGGCAACAATGTTACAAGCTTTGCCTGAAAATAGTGTCGTTATCGTAAGGTAGTTCAAATAGGGTTAAATATACAGACCTTATCATCAAACAGTGGTGAACCCAGCCCGAAAGGTAAAGTACTCAATATATTTTTCCTTTCTCGACCTAAAACACCTTTAGATACACAGGACGATAAAGCTGTCTTCGAATCAGTCCTTTCAAAAGTGACAGACTTTATAGACTACAGTCTACGGGCCTTATAGGACAGTAAAATACCTTAAGGGTGACACTGTTTTACGCAAGCAATGTCTTCAGAACATGAGGGTCTTGTATTTATAGCCCGATTGATATATTTTCACGTAGGAATTCGGGGAAAATAGTCTCGTAATAGATTTACCGGTTTGCTTTCCTAGAAAAAGACATGCCACATAAATGTTTGTTTATTGTCTTTGGAAATGGTTTTTATTCAGATGGTATTTTTAAATTGAAAGCCTTTATCATGAATAAAAAAACCGGCATGAATGAAAAATGCTATTAAAACAATGTGTTGGCGTTTCAAAGGTTACAAAAGCAATAAAATATCTTGAATTAATAACAATAAAAGTTCAAAGTTACGGCAAAATGAAAACTTTTATTTTCTTTAGTTTTCTACAGTTTTTATTACATTTAAAACTACAAAGCATCCACGATGTCTGCAAGAAAAGAAGGCAATGTTTCTATGTCTTCGTATAAAGGGATTTATACGAAGTTTTATCTACATAACTGTTTGCTGAAACCCTTGAAATCGATTCTTCCTGAAAGTATCTTGTTAAGATAGTCTTTGCTCACAATATAAGCAAAACAAATTCAAGTCGTTTTCATAAAACGAAACACCATACATTGAAGCTTAGTTATCTGATGTCGCAGTAGTTTTCATATACTTACCTACATAGGTTCATCGGACGGCATGACCCAATATATAGTGTGTGCTTTTGTTTAACTTTACGAATAAATTTAAAGTAGTGTCCTTGTTCCGTTTTATCCAACCAAAGCATCTTACTCATATTTGCATAATAAAGGGATACAATATGGGCACCTATCAGCGATGAACAATGTTCATTTTATATGTAAGCTTAAAGCCGACCCTTGTTCACGATAATCCGGAAATTGTCTGTACTTGAAAATGAGTGAGATAGATCCGTTTTTGTCGTTACGGCCGTACGTTAATAACTTTTGGGCGAAACGTTCGTTAAAGTTGAATTTAATTTATTTGAATGGCAGTCTTGGTTGCGTTTCGCATGATTTTATGGGTTTGAAAGCAGTTTGTTTCGACGGTAATATGAGTTGTTAACATTGAAAAGTTTAATTTTTTCCAACCTGTTGACAAAATATTGGAATTAATTATTTTTCACTTTCCATACTCATAATATAAAAAATGCGAAAGTAATTGTCTGTCTGGTATGTTTTCACGCTTAAACCGCTGAACCGATTTAGATGAAATTTGGTATGGAGATAGGTTGGACCCTGGAAAGGACATAACATAGTTTTTATCCCAGATATCAAGAGTATGAACAATCGACCAATCACATAGACGAATATCCACTTCGCGTCTTTCATCTCACCATTTGATTGGTCGATAGTTGTGGTGCTCTTTGCCCTTTGCCTTGCCGAATACATTACGCAATAAGGTTGCAGGACTGATTACAAAAGCGAATAACTAACCTTGGTTCAAGTGCTGAAATTACAAGCCCAGTTATTTGCATTTAGAATTAACTGCAGCTTTGAGTTTTCTCAATGCTAGTTCAATCTTTAGCTCATTAGAGAAAATGTTGTGTCAACAAGTATGAGACAGCTATGACATTTCTCTGTCTGTTGGTTCGTTACGTTTTCAAGCTAAACCGCTGAACGAATTTTGATATTTTAGGGTCACGTATCTCGAAAGGAAAAAACGAAACCCTTATAGGATCACTTTGTGGTCCGTCCGTCTGTCTGTCAAGACCCTTTTTCTCAGGAATGCGTGGAGATATCAAGCTGAAATTTATATCAAATACTCAGGTCTACTGTCACTTAAAGCTGTGAAAAATCGATGTGTTCCGGTCGGATCCCCTCGATCTGATCCCTTGCTGGTTTTTTTTTTTAATATATCCTTTCTGATCCACTACAAACTTTGACATACCGGTCTGATCCCCTTACTCTTTTTGACAGGCAAGTACAGTCAAGAGAAAATAGTTGTTTATATTATTTTTTGTACTTTTATAAAGCGCAAGTTCGGTCATGCATGGAGTACTGCTCTCACTTCTAGGACGGATCTGCCAAATACCAGCTTGATGCACTTGAGTCGATTGACAGACGGGCCAAGAGACTTATTGCCAACGATGCACTGGTCGCGTCAAAGCTCCATGCCTCGAACATCGACGCCGAGTTGTCAGCCTGTCGGTTTTTATCGGTTACATTTCGGGGAGTGTGCGACGGAACTGCACAATTTGATTCCGCCTAGCCCTTTCCATCATCGGACTACAAGACGTCCGGCCATGCGCCATCGGTACATGGTGGAAATCCCACCCATACGCACAAAGCGTTTTACTAATACTTTCATGGTGCGCACTGCTAAGGAGTGGAATTCCCTTCCGGAGTCTTTGTTCCCTGATAGCTACAACCTTGGGGTCTTCTAAGTCAAGAGTGAATAGGTTACTTCTAAACTACTACGTGGCTGATTGTCCAAAAATCTGTTAATAGGTAACTAGGGGATCCGACCGGAATAAAATATTTAAATTAGTTTGTGATACCCTGCATGGTGGATCAGACCGGAATAGAAAATATTATAAAAAAAAACTGATCCCCCAGGGGATCAGATCGAGGGGATCCGACCGGAACAAATCGAAAAATCAAACTTCTAAGCCAACGCAATCAAAAGATACAAAATCAAAAAATCAAAATCAAAATCAATTTTTTTATTTCATATAGGCCTACATGGGCACTTATAAAACGTCGACAATGTGCACGGTTCGGGTTGGTCGTTTCCTATGGAGAAGAACCGGCAAGAAACTCCATGGTTACTCTTTTAAAAAAATGGTTTGGTTTTACAATATTTCCTTGTTACAGCATTAGTACTTAGATATGTGGGGACAACGTAGGCCCGACAATAAGTCGTAAGAAAACAAAAAAAAAAGATTACATATTATTTAAACAAAAGAAAATAAAACGAGTTAAAAAGTTAACAAGCATCTAGAAGGCCTACAATGTTCACACATTTACAAAATAATCGGTAAAGGAATCTATACAAAAGTAAAAAAAAAAAAAAAAAAAAAAAAAAAAAAAAAAAAAAAAAAAAGACTAAATCTAACATGTGGCACAAATATTGTTATCAGTGCTGTAACTATTCTTAGCAAAGGGCTATGAAGATGATTGAAAACCATTGTAAAAAGAATAATCAAAAGAAAGAAAAAAAAACAAAGAATTAATGAGATTGAGAATAGTTAGAGACAACCACATATTTGTGCCGTTTATGAGTTACCAGGGAAGCCGCATGCGCAGAAGGAGCTAAAGCCAAAATTTTTATCTTCAACGTAGTCCTTGATTTTATAATATGCTTTTTTAACAAGGACACGTTTGATGTAGTTTTTGAACTTTCCATCGGTCAGTTCTATAACTGACTTTGGCAACTTGTTATAAAAGCGTATACTGTTTATATAAAAAGACTTGCTAGTTTTTGTTAATCTGAATTTGGGTATTACAATTTCGTGCTTACTGCGTGTATTTAAATTATGTAAGTCGCTTCTAGTTTTGAAAAGCCCTCGATTTTTGCGGACATACAAAATACATTCCAAAATATAGAGTGATGGTAGAGTCAGTATATCGATTTCTTTAAATTTTTCTCTAAGGGACTCGCGAGGACCCATTTTATAGATCGCGCGGATTGCCCTCTTTTGTAAGATGAAAATTGAGTCAACATCTGCTGCTGATCCCCACAGCAGAATGCCATAAGACATAATACTGTGGAAATAAGCATAATATACTAACCTAGCTGTGGCTACATCGGTTAACTGCCTTATTTTCCTTACTGCATATGCAGCTGAACTTAACCTACCCGAAAGAGTTCTAATGTGCGCGCCCCACTGCAGTTTTGAATCGATAGTAATCCCTAAGAATACAGTTTCAGCTATAACTTCAAGACTTTTGCCGTCAAGATTCAAATTCAGGTCTCGTTGTGGTACATTTGGTAAAGAGAACTTAAGACATTTAGTTTTTGTCGCATTCAGTAAAAGATTATTAGCTGCGAACCATTTTGTGAGAATAATAAGACTTTCGTTGACATGTAAGACATCCGTATCTTTCCTATCTATTTTAAAAATTAGCGAAGTATCATCAGCAAATAGAATGATATCCGATAATTTGGCCATCATAAAAGGGAGATCATTAATGTAAACAAGAAAAAGGAAAGGGCCGAGAATTGAACCTTGGGGCACGCCCATCTTGACTAGAGACCCGGAGGACGTCACCCCATTAACATTCACTTTTTGCTGTCTGTTTGATAAATATGAAAGCACAAGATCAGCAGCTTGTCCTCGAATTCCGTAGTGGTATAATTTACAGATCAGTGTGTTGTGGTCGACGCAGTCGAACGCTTTTGAGAGATCACAGAAAATGCCAATGGCATCCTGGGACTTCTCCCAAGATTCCAAAATGTGACTGATGAGTTTTACTCCCGCGTCCGTAGTCGACCTACCTTTCGTGAAACCAAACTGCTGACTGCCGTTAATACCGCAAATTAACGCAAATTTTCGACACTCGCAAAGGAATCAAAACCTACAGGGTACTTCCCGTGAGCTCAGAATCTTGAAATTTGGTACGAAACAACGTCTTATAGCACAGATAAATTGCGAAAACCGTAAATTTTTAGTTACCTCGTATAAAAAATAAAAATGTATCTAAAATCCGGCCAACCACTAGGCCGACCGGCCACTTTTATTTATATACCTACAGGTTTGTCCGGAACCCTCGGTGCGCGAGTCCGACACGCACTCGGCCGGTTTTTTTTTGTATAGAGATATTATTCGATCTTGGTGAAAGCCATTGGATACTTTTTGTTCCGGACATTCGCTCCATTGTGATAATTTCCTAGTTTAACGTGGATGAAGCCGCTGACAGAAGCAATTACCTAGATATGTCGTCTGAGTCAAAAAAACTCTAGACTAGTAAAAATAAAACTTGAATTTTGCGTTAGTAAGGAACCATATTGTGTTATCTAGATGGATGACCACAATGTAGCGTACCTATAAACAACAATTAATTTATTATTATTTTTTATCGTTTCATCTTGTAACTCATCTTTCGCTTTTAATTAAGGATGACGTCAATTGTGATCCCATTAACTTATACAAAAAACGGATAGCCATAAATAATTCAATAGGTGGGTAGAAAAATATAAATCTATTTAGTCCGTCAGTGAGATTATCAAATAATATTAGACCCGTTTTTTTTGCTCTATCAAATAAGTAAAAATTTACAAAGATAAAGCGCATCAAAGTTCAGGAGTGGAGGCTTGTGACGTCACTTTGTCAGTAAAAAGTGTAGCACACTGTGAAGTCAGACGATATTTCAACAATGTTTCGTCCTAATTTGTTGTTCACGTGGCAAAAGAAAAATACGTGTCCAATATTTTTAGGACTACTGACGGACTAAATAGATGTTTTTTTGTCAACTAACTATAATTGATATTAGTTTGAAAGATATCTGTTTCACAAAAAACTGTCCTGAAAATACGTCATCACATAAACATCCATGTAAAACCCGTTGTTTAAATAATTTTTATAAATAAATAATAATGAACTGTCCAGTATTTCCAACTATATTGGGGTCAGCATCTAATGTAACCAGATGAAGCTGAACCCTACCTCTACAACCCAGTTGTACCAAGGGCTTTCAACAGAATTGATATTGTCAAAACGTCGCGATTAAGGTTTTTCGGATGCGCACGATTAAAAAAGGTCACTTAAAAAAATACGATATGGTGCTCCAAAGTACCAAACTGTCGTGTTATTTTAATATAAATAAGGACAATCAAAATGGCGATGATGACTTTGCCATCTTTTATATTCTAAATCATATTGACATCATTCTTTCTGTCCCCAGTTCTGCCTAAATCTGGGCCTTCGATGCACGGTCTGAAGCGCCGGTACCGGCCCGGCATGAAGCTAAAAGTGGAGTGCATCAGTCGCCACTCGCTGCCAGCCGCCAACCTGTCTTTCTTCATAAACAACGATGCGGTAAGTAGTACCAGGATAAGATGTCGTGTGGAAGTGTACCTTATTATTTTCGATTGTCATCTTTATCACCGTACAAATGGAATTGGTTTTAGATAGACAGAAACTACCGAGATGTTTCTGTTATATTTTAATAGTGTGCCTTTTTATGTGCGATACGGATCGATTGTCAACTTTATCTTTATATGAATGGAGTTGATTTTAGATTGACAGAAACTTCTGGAATGTTTCGTGTAATAGTTTCAGTATAAAATATGATTACATAATTAGGAATTTTAGCATGAAACTGATGTGGTTTCAGAAATTATTTACTAAAATATTTGTCTCGTCTTTGAGTAAATTTGGATTATTTTAGTGCCAGAATTTTAGGCCCCACTTTTACTAGTAGAACATTTTCCTAAGCATAGTTTTAGCTTGTTTTAGACTCCGTTCTCTATTAAGTTTAGCATGAAACGAAAATGAACTATAAGCGATAGATTAAAGGTTCCATTTCCTACAGCAAGTTAATGCTGAAGTGTCTGTTTAAGGTATATTTGGGAATTTCGAAGCGGTTGGAGGACGTATAGTCGAACTTAGATCTACGTGTGTTGCAATAAGCGTTCGTCGCCGTCGTGAGAATATTGTTTCGAGTTAGAATATTATTGCATATGCCTTGTTAAGGCGGTACCCCGAGCAAAACTCCGCGCAAGCCGTTTTTTGTGCTGTTTTTAGGAGCTATCTACTCGTTATTTAAAAATAAATATTAATTAATAAAATTACATTAAATTTCTACATAATATTGATTCTAAAATGGTAGATTTAGTTTTTTTTTAATGTTGTATATATTTCAGTAATCGCCTTCCAAAAAAACATAAAAATGAGAAATAATTATTGATATTATGCATCTCCTCGTAAAATGTTCATTAATTATTTTTTGTACTAACACTAATGTATAGACAATTTAATAACGAACATTTTAGTAGATTTTTTTTTTTCAAGAGACCAGAATTCGATTTTATAAAGATTTTACTCTAAAATCTGGGCGTATTCACTACTGTAATTCATGCGCCACCAGTGCCGCTAGACCAATAGGAATGCTCATATCTCATGCCGATTTTTTGGTCAGGGTACCGTCTTAATTGTGATCAACAGGGTTGTTTGATCATGTTTAGATGTAATGAAATGTGCTATTGCATTAATTTTTAACCGACTTCAAAAAAGGAAGAGGTTCTCAATTTGTCGGAATCTTTTTTTTGTGTATATTCCCCGATTACTCAAAGACGCCTGGACCGATTTGGATTTGTTTTCTTTTGTTTGAAAGGGTATATTTCACAGGTGGTACTATTAGGTCAGGATCTGACTATGGGATCCTAGAGAAATAGAGAGAACTTTTCAAATATTATAGGCATATACATAGCGATTTTGGTATTTTCACCAACAATGCAATCATTTGCACTCAGAAAGTATCATTTGGTGAAGTGGAACAGATAGAGACCACAGACGGCCACTGGAACTCTTTAATGCTAAGTATGTCATGGGTGTAAGATATCTTGAATAGTTATACTATAGAACTGATCTGACGATGAAGCCGGAATGTAGGCACTGGAACTCCGAAATAAAACAATGTATCCTAGTCGTGTTTGGGCTTATTGAAATCGTCAAGTGATTTACTTTGGCTATAAATGCTATTCATGTTAATTGGAGGTACCTACCAAAAGAAACAAAACAAAAAAAAACAAATATCAAACCAAAGTCAGTGTCCGAATACGGAAAACAATGGGTACAAAAGACACCGACTTCGGAAAATAAAGATTCGACTTTTTGTTAAAACGTTTTATATAAATAAAAAAATAAGGGTTTATCTGTATTTGGTACGTGCAACAATCACTGAAATACTTTACACGCTGTTGGTAATATGAATTAATAGCCTTGAATAAATTTTAAGAAGTCTCCGCTATCAGTAGGGCCCCATCTACTAACGTTCATTCCTGCCGGAATCTACAATCCTTAAGGAATGATCGTCAGTAGACTTGCAAGAGCAAGAAAGAATGACGGTATTAGTGGCATCAACGTTTTATTTCTAACCGACATACCAAAAAGGAGGAGGTTCTATGTTCGACTTCTTGTTTTTTTTTTTTTTTTTATGTATGTTCACCGATATCTCCGTCAATTGTGGACCGATTTTGAAAATTCTTTTTTTGTTTGAAAAAGTATGTTTCGAAATTGGTCCTATTTTAATTTGGTGAAGATCTGATGAAGAACTTCGGAGATATACAACAGAACTCTTCAATAAATGACGGCAAATCATTCGGGATTGCTGCAATCGCATGTGGGTTTATTTTTTATACTATTTCATAACATAACATCACGCCAGTACGCTCAAAAGGGGTACGCAGATCTCCCATTTCACCGGTTATGTTCAAGTATCGTGTTATTCGGGTAATCTATTCTGGCGTTATAGGCACCTTACTAAAGAACTTTCCTATTTTAGGTAAGTACAACTAAAAAGGGAAAAATAAAAAAATATTTTTGCAAAAAAATACTACCGACTTACAAACAAAAAACTACAAAGTGAAAAATAACTTAAGTCGGTGTCCATATCGCAAAAAAATGGGAAACAAGAAAGACAACGACTGACAAAATTAAGTTATTTTTCACTTTGTAGTTTTTTGTTTGTAAGTCGGTAGTATTTTTTTGCAAAAATGTTTTTTTATATCCCGTTGCGTTTCCGTACAGTTTGTTCAACAGGACAAGTCAGAAGGAATGTACATTAGTGGATGGGGCCCTAATGTAATTTAACTACTAAATACATTCATACGTAAACTCACGCCTTTTTTCCATGGGGATAGGCAGAAACGACAGAACGCCACTTATCCTTACATACTACTTTTGCTTCACTCACATTCATACATCTAGTCATACACACACGCCGGTTATAAGTACTGGGCACCTGGCCTTTCTAAAGAACATCACCAATTTACACCACACATACTTCGCAACTACTACATATTTATTTTAATTACTTAAGTATTTAAATAGTGTATGAACTAATCTAAACAGCGGCATCAATTTTTTGTCTTTTATTTATCTGCAACAAACTTATGATTTTTATGGGGTTTTCACAAAAGAAAAAAACTTTACTGCAAAAAAATACTACCGACTTCCAAATGAAAAACTACAAAGTGAAAAATAACTTAACTTTTGGAAGTCGGTGTCTTTCGTAGGAACCATTTTTTTGCCATATGGACACCGACTTCCAAAAGTTAAGTTATTTTTCACTTTGTAGTTTTTAATTTGGAAGTCGGTAGTATTTTTTTGCAAAAAGTTTTTTTTATTTTTCCCTTTTTATTAGTTTTACCTACCTAATAGCAAGTTGTTTATTAAGGTCCCTGTAACTCCAGAATAGATTAACCGAATAACATGAAACTTGAACATAACCGGTGAAATGAGAGATCTGCGTACCCCTTTAGAGCGTACTGGCGAGATGTTATGTTATGAAATGGTATAAACAACAAACAGACATGCGATTGCAGCAATCCCGAGAGTTTTGCCGTTATTTATTGAAGAGTTCTGTTGTGTATCTCCGAAGTTCTTCGTCAGACCTTCACCAAATTAAAATGGGACCAATTTCGAAACATACTCTTTCAAACAAAAAAATAATTTTCAAAATCGGTCCACAATTGAAGGAGATATCGGTGAACATACATAAAAAAAAAAAAAAAAAACATACAAAAAGTCGAAAATAGAACCTCCTCCTTTTTGGTAAGTCGTTTAAAAATAAAACAAAACACCCCTCTTTTACTGTCGGCGTTAATAATCTTGAATGAAAAACGTAAAGGATTTAAATGAAGCAAAGCTTGCTTATTTAGGCATTTAATCTGCGCAAGTACATTAGGCGCTCTTTCACCAGTCATTTGTTCCTGTCAACATGTACTTAATCTTGGTTTGTTTCGTACATTGAAACTTATTACCGTAGCATGAAAGGTTAATTTTGGATAATCTATAAATTTTGATTTGAAATGTATTGTTTCTGTACTTTTCTATCTTCTTCATCTTTATCGTGTCAATGATTCCATTTAGAGTTTTTAATTAAGATGTCGTGCTTGGACCAGAACTCAGCCACGTCGACAGCACCAGCGCTGGCATTGCACAGGTATTCCATGGTGCAGATGTTTGTGCACGAAGAACATGACAATCATCGCATCGTTTGCGGTGTGGTTCCACAGTCGCACTGTGGCTGATTGGTGTACCCCCATCTGACCAGATTATACTTACAGCGGCCCACTTGGCTTCGCAGCCTATTTAGGGATTTCTAGGTTGGCCATGGAAGTTTATGCTCAGCTGGGAGGTTTTCTGCAGGATCGGTATAGTCAGTCAGTATAGTCAGCCAGAGAAGGCTATTTTAGGAGCCACAGTTTGCTTCGTCAGGGCTGTTGTCGTTTATTGTTTTAGCCGACTTAAGGAAGCTGTTAGCCTCCTCGAGCGAGAACATAATAAAGCGCCCGGCGCACCCTGGTTGAACCATAGACCACTTACATGTCTATGAAGTAATTGAATTCGATTGAAGTTACTGTGTCCAGATAATTTATTTGTTATCTAGTGGTTTCTTAGTCGTTTCCTCTTTACAGTTTTAATATTAAGTTATTTTATTTCTCAATAACTTTTTCGGTTGGAAAAAACTTGTATTTTGCCGGGATAAAAAGTAACTGTATTTTATTATTGAAAGAATTTTCTTAGCTGAATCAGTCATTTCAGAGATAACCTTTTACAAACTTACAATTTTTCCTATTCAATTATCAGTTTAGATATTTTAGGACATAAGAAAGTTTAAACAAAAAGCAGCATTCTAAAATTAAAATAATAGGCTATCTTACCTATAAAACTTAAGTCCGTACATATTTCAGAAGCCATGCAGATCCTAAACAAACATTCCGAACAATAGGTGAAATCCCGATATTGTTTCAATCTAATATAATTAATCTCTTAGCACTCAACTCAATTATTGTTTTAAGCTATTTTGTGCGGTGATGAACTTGACATGTAATATCAGTTTCATTGAAGGTCGAATTATTAATGAGACTTAGTGAATAATAGTATAAATAAGGTCGTTTCGAGCAGATCTTAGATATTATCTTACAAAGTGATAAAAAAATAGGAAGGTACTACATCTTCAATTTGTTTGCTAAACGTGAAGAATTTTTATGTTTTTGTCAATAATCTGAACTTCTAAACTATTACTAGCACTAATAATTTTAACCGAGTGTCTTACTCGTGGGATACATTAATCCAGTTATTATACTTTTAATCCAGTTTTTTTTTTAATATGAGATAGAACACGAGAAAAGTCAGATAAAAGTTATGTTGGGTCTACCAACAGCGTTTTCGATGGTCAGTTCCGTTTGGATAAAATTTTCTTGTTTATGGTAGGTACTGGTAATCTTTCTTTATTATACCACTAGCTTACTTAAACATACAGTCATACACACTCGCAAACTTTCGCCTTTACAAAATTAAGTAGGAAGTAGGATTAGTAAGATTCCAGTACTACAAGATTTTTGGCAACGGGATCTTACTTTCAAAATGTTAAGCAACGATTTCGTGGAAAAAAATGTAATCAGAAAATCAAACATCCGTTCGTAGGAAGTAATTACTCCCGTAAGCAACTATACTTGCTTAACTTCAATTTAAAAAAGAGAGATCTATTAAAACATGGTTCCCTAATCCGAGTAAACAGTTAGCCGGGTATAATAAGGTAGGATTACGAATTCCCACAAGCTCAAACATACTGAATCGTTATGAAAATGTTCGACTTTTTAACGAGCTTCCTAAACGAGCTTTTAGAAAATAGTTGCGAAGTACGAGTAGAGTTGATAAGCAGTTGCGGCAAATTTTAGGTCACCTTAAATACTCGTATATGTTTTGAAACAAGTTGTCAAAAATCTGCTCTTTAAACTCGAAAATGATGTTCGCTTTTATGAAATAACTAGGTGCAGTCCGCGGCTCCGCACACGTCGTATTAGTTCTTCGCCCAACATGTCACACTATAATATATTATAAAGGCAAAAGTTTGTGAGTGTGTGTGTATGTGTATGTTTGTTACTTCTTCACGCTCCAAACGGCTAGACGGATCTGGATGAAATTTGGCACAAAGATATATTATTGTCAGGAATAGCACATACGCTACTTACTTTTATCCCGGTACAATGTTCCCTTAAACCGGGATAAAAAGTATTAATATAAAAGATAAAATATACTAGCTTCTGCCAGCGGCTTCGCCTGCGTGAAAGTCGGAATTATTCCAAGGGAACATGGTTTCGGAATAAAAAGAATCCTTTGTTACAGATAATAATATATAATACTAGCATACAGATGCCTCATCCCATACAAAGAAACCGTGCCGACGTAAGTAGCGTTTTTTGACGGTATGTTTACTAAAGGTACATCGATCGCGTTCGGTTCCGTTCCACGGCTATAAATGGTGTTAGCAGAGACTTACAAGTGATTTACTCGGTTCGTGACAATGTTTTTATAGTATGTTTTGCACGTTTTTATAGTTTCACTGTACCAAAACATATATATTACAATACAAATTTAAAAATTGAGTCGCTTGCCTCAGAAATTTTAACCGCGCCATCTATTGGAATCAATTTTAAATGATCTGGTCAAATAATCTTTGAAATATGATGAAGAAACCCAATATCCTATAGTTTTGGGATTAGGAGAATTTATTAAATCTTGTTTGATCATACAATTTCTATGATAATTTCTAGAAAATGTTAATTTTACACACAATTCAAAAACAAGTTGATGCATATCGCGCCATCTATTGATATTTATTTAAACCAAATTTTCTTTCTTATTGCTGGGACCCCGTGCTGTTCTCCATAGTCCAATCTATTCCTAGTAAAATTGGTTCTGCGGTTTAGGTGTGAAATTGTAACAAAAAAACATACTGTTAGTTTCGTATATATAATGTAGTATGGATTTGTATGTCCTTAATCTGTTCAGCAATTGTAGCTTATGCGTGTAATATACTTTAGTCATTTATATATCGAGTTATTAATTTAATTTGTAAAGTCAGTGTTTCATAATTGAAAAACTGTTAAGATTGGAATTTCAAGAAATGTTACTTTTATTTTGTTATTAAGTTCGCCTGAAAACCAATAGATGGCGCTGTACATTTTTGACACTCCGCTAAATGAAGGTGTTGTTATTTTCAGGGATTTCATGACCACCTTTGTGCATATCAATAATAAATGTTTTCTCGATCTGAGTACGACGCGACGTTCTCTTGGGCAAACCGTAAACTGTCGTGAAGGCTCGTCAGCCTTTTTGAGAATTTTTACAAAAACAATGAGGTTATAATATTAATTATGTTGTTATAAGTACAATAAAATTCTGTATTCATACACATTTACTTTATTAATACAACCTGAGATACCTCGTTCAAACCCACGCGGTCACGCAATACGACTTGTAAAGGTATTTCGTAAATTATAATAACAAGAGAATCCACAATTATAAAAATCTTTTTGTAATTCTAACGTTGAGATTAATTTGTAACATTTAATTAAGATATGTTATTTTCTGTACATAAAATTTAAATTATAATTATGAACACAAACTAGTCAAATTATTGTTACATTCTCATTATCATCTCGAAATGAAACTTAATTAGTAACTCCGACTAATTGGCGAACAACCACACACATGAATTTATTTTCCTAGTAGATCCAATTCGATTTGTTCAGCAGTTTTCCCTTTTGTCTCGGGCAAGAATACCAGGCTGACAAGAGCCCCATAGAGGTTGATTCCGGCGTAACAATACACTACGGTGTATGTTCCGAGGAAGTTCGCAACGGCTGTAAAACCGGCCAGCTGGACGAACGATATGAACCACGCTTGTGTCACTAAACAACCCATCACTTTTGCTCGTATCTGTAATAGGAAAAATAATATTTAAACGTTTGATTTAGTATAGGTGCCCCTCTTCCTAACCCTTCACATACATAGCGTGACGTTACGTCAAAAACTCAAATCATTTCATAATCATCATTTCAGCTGAAAGATGTCCACTGCTGGACATAGGCCTCCCCCAGGCGTAGCCACATTGACCGATCCCAAATCATTTATTTGAATTAAACCATGTAGAGATATTTTTGAATTGACAAGCAAAAGATGAAGGTAGTTGCACAATTGTATCCGTAGGTAGATCTCTATGGAGAAAAACGTGAAGAAACACCACGAACTATTTTATCTTATAATCTTCTGTTATGTTATGTCGTCCAACTCGAGTCCACTTCAAATCATCAACACGAAAGATAAGACAATTATACTCGTAGTTTGTTATGTATTAATTTGTCATCAATAATCGGGGTTGAATAGCCATGTCTTGAATGCCCATGTTGCACCCACTCCTATCAAGGTCGGAGACTCTACACTCAAAGTTGTGGATGACTATGTCTGCCTGGGACAAACAATCCAGTTGGGTAGGGCCAACTTCGAGAAAGAGATCAATCATCGAATCCGACTCGGGTGGGCAGCGTTCGGCAAGTGGCGCGGTATCTTCTCGTCCAACTTACCACAATGTCTCAAGACAAAAGTCTATGACCAGTGTGTGTTGCCAGTGATCACCTATGGCTCTGAGACGTGGTTGCTCACAATGGATCTCATCAGAAAGCTAACAGTCACTCAAAGGACAATGGAGACGGCTATGCTCGGAGTTTCCTTGCGTGATCGATTAGAAATGTAGAGATCCGGAAGAGAACCAGGGTTACCGAAATACCCCGAAGAATTGCCAAACTTCAGATAGAAACTATAGATCAAGACCTAAGCTGAGCTAGTTTAGTTGAGATAATTTTTCATACTCAACTCAGGCCACAAACTATGTAAACGTTGTACATGTATGAAAGATCCTCAGTTTTGCGAGCTAAGTAGGTTTCGAACTTCGAGCTAAGCTAAGTTAGTTTATAACTTAGCTCAAAGTTTGAAATCGACTTTAGATTTAGGCATTGTAGAAATGATACTCAAATAGTTTCCAGACCGCTTTTGTTTTCAAAAGTAATGGTCCTAGATCTGTAGGCAGGTTTAGAGATTATATTATCTATCTTAGATTTCCAGTTGTTGTAAGGTCCTATCTACCTGGAACTATATACTGTGACATAATATACCTAACTACCGTGACATTGTCTACCTGGAGCTGCCGAGGTTTAAAGATCTAAAGGGCGATGATTTTATTTTGTGACCAAGTAATTTTAAGAAATTCCAAGTAATTTCAAGAAATGCCAAGTAGTTTTAAGAAATTCCAACAAATTCCAAGAAAGTCCGGATAACTTCAAGAAATTACTTGGTTAAGGTCAGAAATTAAAAAAATATGCTTAGATGATATACTAGAGATTTGGTCATGTTGAGGGGATGAATGAATGGTGACTTACAAAAGGTATTTACAAAGCAGAAGTGAGTGTTAACGGATGAGGGGACGCCATAATAGAAGGACATACAGTAGCAGGTGGCATTCTGTAGTGTCTGCCTATCCCCACGGGGAAAAGGCGTGAGTTTATTTATGTCAAGGTCGCTATAAAAAGACCTGCCTACGCTCAATTAATTAAGTCATATGACAACAAACATAATAACATTCAGTCTCATCTAATTTGTTAGCATACCGTCCTACTCCACGCCTGTGATTAGACTGACCTTAATCGACTGAGTAGCTTAAATAGTCGGTCAAAGTAATGATCCTCGAGGGATCTACCCGTAAGCTTGTTTTGATTCCGATGTTAAACGACTTTCATAGGTAAATAGTGTATTTATTACAATTAAAGTTCGTTGCTGCTAGATTTAATGACGTGTAATTATTATTGTACCAGTTTAATAAGATGCTCTATGGTATGACTTCTAGGCATAATCTGTCACTGTCATATAGCTGTCATAAGTAACGATTATCGTACAATCCTAATTCCATGCATTTATCAATCTCGACTTGACTTGAGGTGCGGTTTTCACAAGAGAGATGTAAATAGGCCTGCGACGTTTTGCCATCTATCCGCACAACTTTAACACATAACAATATTAATTTGTACTTTTATTATTTAGTATATAATTTATTGTACACTAAATAAAAAAAAAATAGTGATTGCTTTAGTGGAAGCCGAGCCTTATATTTTACGAATAAAACAGATGTTTGTGAGCTGGCTCATAGCATTCGAATAAAAATCAAAACTTACGTAGGTAGTTATTTGAAATCAGGAAAGAAAATAGACGCTCAAACAACCCGTCTGGTCTAAAAGGGAACGCTGGAGAGGCTTACCTAGTCGGTCAAAAATTCGTTCAAAGCGAAGAACGCGTTTTTATGGATATCCCGATACGTAACCAAACCCCTTTTGTGAGCTAAAAACATTAAGCCGACGTATATTGATGACGCTTTCGAGGTATTCTACACTTTAGAAAATAAGCAGCTTTAGCATATATTTTTTTGGACAGTGAATAAAAACTCTGGTAAAGGGGTTTATTGAAGCGTTAAAATACTGATTTTATGCACGTTTTTACAACGTACTTGGTTTTAACAAAGTGAGAGCAGTAAACGTAGTTTTTTGTGGAGTAAGTTCCATGTCTTGTTTCTCCCTTAGTGACTGTTCATCAATGACTGTATAACATCTAAAATATATCATGGCTTCCTTTCAAAGGTAGTTAGGTACTGACTGTTAAGCTTGGTGTACACGGGTAGAGTTAGCGCTAGGGTCAACTACCGTAATACTCTACCAATTCCAAGTACTCTACCAGTTTCAGTAGAGTAACTGTCTACACGTAAATTTATATTTTATTTGTAGAGTATCTAGTGTAGGCGGTAAAGTGTGCGGTGGAGTAGAGTGAGCGCCATGGTGGAAAGCGAGTGGTTGATTACCTTACCCGCGGCGCTAGTCACTCTACTCTTTCAAGTTTCAGTACTATACTCTTCTAATGCTGTTTAAATTGGTATAGTTAGAAGCATAGTTAGCTCTACTCATGTACACCAGGCTTTACTATCTGGCAATTACTAGGCAGTTGTGTCGACCTATCGGTGTGAAGTTATCAAGAATTTTAGTGATATTTCAATGTAATTATTTATGTAAACTGTTATACCTAGCGACAACGCGAGGAGGAACTGGTTGCTTAGTAATAACTTCCGCGCGGGTCGATATTCAAGGTCAGTCCATGAATAGGTGACCGTCTATACATTATCCATTTTGGACCAACCGCGAATTGGACTAAATGCGAATTGGACCAACTGCAAATTGGACTACTTGGGAATTGAACTAACCGCGAATTGTACATATTTTTGAACGTAAGACCAATCGCTTTTATAGGACATAGTGAAATTACTTCGTGCCTCGGCAAGCACGTTATGCCATTGGTCTCGTCTGTCAACTCTACAGTTGATTTGATATCTTTGACATTCGTTACGATTAGTCAGAAGCCAAAAACTCTGACACCATAATTGCTAAGAGATACCGTGTTACCCAAATACTGGCTTGTGAAGGTCATATAGACAGACACTCCTTGTAAAATACTGATAATCATTTGAAGCCAACTACAAGATGGAAAATCTAGGCAGGTCCTAATTAGATAGCACCTTTTATTTTGCATAGAGAAATGCTCATACACGGGGAGATAGCGCTGTTACGAGTTTATGGGACTACAACCCGCTAAAACCCCACGGTGTCCTCCTGTGCCGCTTATGGTGGGCACACGGGCACGCGTTAGCACTCACCGCATACCCACCGCGGCTGTCCGTCATCGGACCCTCCTCTGGGGTGTACCCCACATCACCGGCGCACCAGAACACATTGCTCGCCATGACCATCTCAGAGACTAAACCAGCACATGGGTGCCAGACGTCCCCGTTTATGGCAGCCTTGGTCCCTTGTGACGGGTCAGGTCAGTGGCCCCACCACCTACCAGTTTTGGCCGCAGAGGATAGGGACCTCACCTGTGGCCCCACCGCGTCTGTACTCAGGCGGTGGTGACTTCGTCCAGACCACAGAAAGTAGGAAAAGCGGCGCATCGCAATACCGCCACTCCTCTCCCACCGCGGCCTCCAACCCTAAACCGCAATATCGTAAAGGGCCAGGGACGCTTCATACGAAATTGCGGCCCGCCTCAGTTGCGATGTCGCCTCTGACACCAAGCGGCACTGCAACCTACTTGTTGGCCGCTAAGTCGTTGGATTAATTGGGCAAAAGCCCTGACGAGCGGCCCGTCCTCGGGTTCATCTTGATTTCACCGTGGGTGACCGAGCCACGGCTATTGAGCTCCCCCGCGTCGACAGTGCGGGAACCCACCGGGGAGGATCGCTTGCCGTACCTAGCAGTGAATAATTACATAGATGTTGTCCTGCTGCCATGTTGTCTCTTCAACACCTTGGTTGACTGGTAGAGAATGCAAATCAGGCAGTGATGATGGGTTTTTCTACACTAACAGATTTTTATCAAAATTCATTTTTTTTCCTGGCATTAGATACCTCTACTTAAACACGATTTCCCTACAATTTGTGGAGTTATGCGAACAAAATCGTGTCATTGGAATAAAAAATTTGGTGATAAAAATCTTTCAGTAGGTATAGGTACGTATAATGAATTTGCTTTTACTGGCTCAGAGTATGGATTTGTGCCGAATTAATGGCACGTCCGATTTGATCCAAATAGGAAAACGACTGGCACTGAATGCGGTCGAAGGTTACTAAAATCACATTTATGAGTCAGCGAATGTTATAAAAGTATAACCTTTCGCGATTTAAAAGACGTTACATTGACAGCTTATTTGTCAACTTCACAATGGTGTCACTGTCAAAGTAGTTCTCATATAAATTATTTAATTTGGTGTCAAGGTCATGGTGGTTTGGTGCAGCTTATTTGGACAGCTTATTTGTCAACTTCACAATGGTGTCACTGTCAAAGTAGTTCTCATATAAATTATTTAATTTGGTGTCAAGGTCATGGTGGTTTGGTGTCCTATTACTATTTTGTGCGTCCAAAAGCACCAAGGTGCCCAAAAGCACCACTTATTTTTAATTTTAATTTATTCAGTGACACTCGCAAGGTTAGTACGAATCGATTGACGTCAAAATAGCCTTCGCGTTTGGTCTCTAGAACGCCACATAGAAACATACATACATAGACTGATAAACACTTTACCCTCCTTTCGGCAGTCGGATAAAAAACAGGGAAAAAGTACTGATCATTATGAATTTGTATACAAAAGTGGCACAGCTTTACTTAGTATTGAAAAAAAATAGTGTCAATAAGCTTGTGACTTTTAATTTAAAAAAGACTAGGTCAAAACATGCTATCGGGAAAACTCGAATTTCAACAGTAATGGCATCGATCAATGCTGGTGTTGATTTTGATATTGAAAATGATGCTGACGTTCCGCGGATGTTGATACTGATGTTCGCAATAACCCTGGTTTGAACCTCTCCAATCGACTCATTCGCCATGACAATGAAGAAAAAAAGCCCTCGATTACTGTCAATAAATAACAAGCTTTAACTGTCAATTCCATGATCCAAGATGCAGGATAATGTATGTAGCAATCACACGATTCAACCATAAGTAAAGTCCAATCTTTTAGTACGAGAGCCTCAAAAATGTAAGGCACAGAAAGCGTGTAATTTGAAATTTGGCGTCGCCTCACCGTGCCGCCATTTTAAGGTGGATAGAAAAACCGTTGAAACTAGCGAAGTTCTAAATTCAAATTCCCGGGAGCAGAAATGTAAATTGCCTAGAACTTTGCCCGTGTAGTTTTGAAATCTAATTAGGTACAAACTTTGCCGGGCCCGATTATAGCAATGCATTTAGTTTTAGACAAATTATACATAGTTATTGCTCAGTGGTGGATGTGCTGCTTTTCATTTTTTACCCGGCTGCAAGAAAATGTAAAATTGAATGCATGTACGTAATATTCTATATTACCTCGTATCCGCCTATTGTACACTTGTTTTTGTAAATGTTTGTCCTGTATGTTTAAGTGGTGTAAAATAAAGTATATAATAAATAAATAAATATCTTTCAAACCAATAACCCCCCTCAACCAACTTCAAAATAATAACCCCCCTCTTTTTCCGTCGGGTGTTAATAATACATGTCAAATATATTAAATTTCAGCTCACTCGGCCACTGTACAGTGGGTCAAATTTTACTTGTGAGATTTAAATGATAAATGATAAATTACAGAATTCCGCCGCAGGCTTTTAACGTAAGAAACAGCAATCAGCAATAATTGCGCAGTCATCGCGCTACCACGCTTTATGACATAAAAGTCGAAATTACCTACAGTGTAGATCCTACACAATCGTTTGCTAATCGCTTGCTGTCTGTCAAATGCATTTATTTCGCATAAAATATAAATAAATAAATTTATGCATTTATAAAACACCGTCAAAAACTCTAAAACTTCTGTATTGAAGAGCAATTATTGCGCAAAAATCGCTATCGTTTTGCTCTTGCAAGATACGTAATATGCCTCGCTACATTTGAAACTAAGTAAAAGCTTGTATTGCTTAAATCTTGTAATACAATAAAATAACGAATACCTGTCATACTAATGCCAAATACTAAAATTTTGATTGGAATGTTTGAGGTCTATCTTACAGGTTTTGTCTATCTTACTCGGAATCTCGTTGTATATTTCGAATTTTCCTTTAGTTTTCAACGCTCATGGTTATTTCTACTCCCTTGCGGATTGCGGACGCGGGCACTGAAATATACGAGGCGAATGCAAAGTAAAGCGCGCCACGATACGATCTGTGGTAGGAATTTGCTTTTAATTTACTGTTTAAGTAACTTACTCGAACAATCGCATGGGAACAGAAAAAGGTAAGTTTGTTTAAGGAACTGGTTTTAGTTTCTGTATAACTTTTATTTGGGTTTCGAAAGTCATAAGGAAAAACGGAACCCTTATAAGATCATTCAAGAGGTATTTAAAACACAAACAGTAATAGAGAGTAATAAAAATATACGTTTTAAATAATCGTGTTTCCCGTAGGAAATAGTCGGTATCAACTACACGAATATTCGAAAATGATATAAATTAGAAAGAACGTTGTAAAAATATGAAGGAAACAATATAGAATAACTCAAAAAATAAACAAAAACAGATCGTACGTCCTCTTCTTCTTCTTCGTCGGTATACTCTTGGCAGAGCGGTCGTGGTTATCATGTTGCAGTGAGACTTCGGGTTGCCATAACTTGCCCAACGGTGCGACGCCAACCCTCTCTATCGGCTGTTATTCGTGTGCACTTATGCAATGGGCCACCCACTGCAGACTTAATCTGGTCGGTCCATCGCATGGGCGACCTGCCGCGCGCTCTCGTTCCTTCCACTCTACCCTGAACTACAAGCCGCTCGATGGAGTCGTTGCCTCGTCGGGACACGTGTCCAAAAAACTGGAGTACTCGAGCTTGAACCATAGCCGATAGATGCTGCCTGATACCGAGTTCTTGAATGATGGATATGTTAGTGCGAAACTCAGTCCACGACACTCCAAGCATTTTTCTCCAGCAATACATTTCCAGAGCGTCTATTCTTTTCCTCTCAGTTTCTTTCAGCGTCCAGGTCTCGACTGCGTATGGAAATATGGGGAATACAAGTGCCCGTATGAGCCGGGTTTTCGTAGCTTTGGTGATATTGTGATTCCTCCATATTTTCTTCAGCCTATCCATGGCAGACCTGGCCATAGCCATGCGTCGCTTGATCTCGTCCCCGCAACCACCGTGGTTCAATATTAAAGCGCCCAGGTAGACGTATGATTGTACGACGTCGCAATTCGCGATTTGAGTGACTTCTGGCGAATTTTTGTTAATGCGTAAATCGTACGTCTATCTACTTGCAAAATATTGTCTTCCATTTTTCCGCAATCAAATCAAAATCTCTCTTTATCAAATCTAGGACAGCAATTAGCACAGCTTATGTGTAAAATTTAAGCTTAGGCTTGCAGAACAGTATGTATATCCACTAGAAATACTACGTTTTCATAGTTCAGAAGCTAGTATTTACTAAGTATCTTGAGTGTTAATCAAACGTCATCTTAATTAGGTTGAAGTAGACTTCTGACTTCATTGCGCCTCTTGAACTATGTTTGAGACTCCTACAACTATGATGGATATTCATTTGTTAGACATAAAATATAGCCTATATACCTATTCAATATAACCTATAAACAAAAAGCCTATTTACCTATAGGTATAGGTAATTTAAAATTATGTTTTGTTTTTAACCGGCTGCAAGGAAACGGTTATGTTTTTCGCGCGTATCTTGTATTTATGTATGTAATATTCTTTATTACCTTTTCCTTCAAACCACTTGACGGATTTTTATAATTAAGACATCAGTAGATTATTATAATGGGTGACTTCAATACTTGCTTGATTAAAAATGACTCTCGCTCCCTTAAAGTCCTTTCACTCTTGTCTTCGTTCAATCTTCAAGTTTTGCCTCTCTCTGCTACTCACTATTTTCCCAATTGTACGCCTTCTTTACTCGATCTAATGATTGTTTCCTCTACTAATAATGTTTCTTCGCATGGCCAGCTTACTGCTACTTTCTCTTACCACGATCTTGTTTATCTATCTTATCGTATCCGTGTCTCAAAGCGTAAGCCCCAGCTTTTATATCTACGTAACTACAAGGGCATAGACCTGGAAGCATTGAGGCGTGATGCCGGCGAACTTGATTGGTCTTCTCTGGTCGGGACGGATGATATCGATGACAAGGTTGAGTGCCTTAATGAAACCATTCTGAACTTGTTTGACCAGCATGCCCCTATTCGACGAGTCAAAGTGCGGCATAATCCTGCACCATGGATTACACCACAAATTAAAGAGTATATGGCCCGTAGGGACAAAGCCAAAGGCAGATATAAGATGCTAAGAGGCGCTACTTCCATGAACAACTCAATAACCGCAGTTCTTCCGATATATGGAGATTCCTTAAGTCTGTAGGCATAGGCAAATTGCCTACCAATCAGTGCAAGGATGTGAACCTTAATGATCTCAACAATCATTTCTCTCGTCTTCCGTTTTCTCTTGATAAGCGTGTTAAGGCAGCAACTTTAGAGCGTATTTCCAGTTTGCCGTTGCCACAATGCCCGACCTTTAACCTTAGCGATGTTACTGAGGATGACGTTAAGAAATCTGTTTTGGCAATAACTTCTTCAGCAGTCGGTAATGATAAGTTATGTTCCAGGATGATTACTCTTATCCTTCCATCATTGCTTCCTGTTCTAACTCACATCTTCAATCACTCGTTTACCTCTTGCTCTTTTCCGACGGTCTGAAAGCAGGCTCACATCATACCTTTACCTAAAACTAACAATCCTTCTTTATTAACGCACTTTAGACCTATTTCTATTCTTCCATTTCTCTCTAAAGTCTTTGAACACTTAGTTCATAGACAGGTATCATATTTCTTGACGTCAAACTCGTTAACTCCCTTTCAATCCGGTTTTCGTACGGGTTACAGCACTGTTTCTGCACTTTTAAAAGTAACTGACGATATCCGATCCGCTGGGCTGTGGAGAATAAGTCCCTTACTGAACTTGTATTGCTTGACTTTAGCAGTGCCTTCAACTCATTGGATTTCGACATTTTGCTTGGTGTTCTGGAATCCATAAATTTCTCTTCTTCCGCTTTAGCATGGTTCAATTCTTATCTTCGGGGACGTTCTCAGTGTGTTCGCCTTGATGAGTTCTTCTCTGATTGGTGTAGCCTCACTGAAGGGGTTCCACAGGGTAGCGTTCTCTCTCCTCTTCTGTTTTCAATCTTCATTAACTTTGTTACCAGAGTAATCTCATCTAGTTTCCATCTTTATGCAGTTGACTTGCAGCTGTATCGACATTTTACTTTAAACGACGCTGGTTCTGCTATTGCGGCTATGAACCGGGACCTGGCATGTATCAGTTCATGGGCTAAGTCATTTGTTCTACAAATTAACCCAAGTAAATCACAGGCCTTGGTCATAGGCAGCAAATTCGTTCGCAATGCGGCTAACGTTGCTTCTTTGATGCCTCTATATCTCGACGGTGTGCGCATAGAATTTACCGAAACCGCAAAGGATCTGGGGGTAATAATTGACTCCAATCTTTCGTGGCATGCACAGGTCAACGAAGTCAGTCGGAAGGTGCTTTTTTCATTCCATTCGCTAAAGTGCCTTCAGAGTCTATTGCACTTAAAGACAAAAATTTCTTTGGCGCAAACACTTATTCAGCCGATTATAGATTATGCCGAAGCCTGCTACCTGGATGCCACAGAGGAGCTATTAAACAAGCTTGAGCGCCTGCAAAACTTATGCATTCGCTTTTTTTATGGTCTACGTAAGTATGATCATGTTTATCACCTTCGCAAGGAACTCAAGTGGCTCCCTATCCGTCTTCGCAGGAACACTCGGATTTTATGTCTCCTCTTCAACATCTTACACAACCCGTCTTATCCTTCCTACCTGCGTGAGTGATTTTCTTATGCTCGCCCTAGAGATGCATTATGTAGGTCACATCTTAGATCCCTCCTTAAATCCCATCCTCATAAAACTAGCTATTATTCATATTCCTTCTCTGTCCACGCTGTAAGATTGTGGAACTCACTTCCGCCTAGCATTAGAGATCAAGATACTATCTCGCTTTTTAAAAAACGATTAAAAGAGCATTATCTTTCCTCTCAAATCTGATCTTTATAAGCATATGTATATATATTCAGTATCTATATATTTTCGAGTTATGTATTTATTTAAGTATATATCACTTATACTATATGTGTATGTTTTTATATCTTAGGTTAGTCGTTCACTTTTCTACTCTTCCTGCTCTCACACACTATTTGTCTACATTTCTTCTTCATATCTCCTTTTCGCGGGTCTGCTGGTAGAAATTTCTAAAGAAATAAGCAGTACCCTTGTACTCCTATGTCATAATGTGTTTTCTATATGTATTTTCTGTGTGTACAATAATAATAAAATAAATAAATAGATAGGAATAACAAAAAATAGTTTGAGAAAAAAAGTATAACTAAAAAGTTGTAATTAAAAAAAGTTAATAAAATAAAAATAAAACCTGACTGCAAATATATAAGTAAACAAGAATAAAACCATGCTGTGCAGTCGGATGATATTATAGTTTTGTAAGCCAGCTCGCAAATATGTATTCTCCGACTGCACAGCATGATTTTCTTCTTGTTTACATCTTTGCAGTCGGGTTTTTTATTAATTTTATTAACTTTTTTATTTATTTTATTAACTTTTTTATTTATTTTATTAACTTTTTTTTATTGAAAAACCAATTTTTGCTCCCGGCTTTACCCAAGTGAAAGCCGAAATAATCCAATGGAAAATTAGGTACTTATAGATCAAAAAGTGTTATTTACCTTAATACTGCAAATGGTTTACCTGGGTGCTAAGATTCTTTCAAATCTGTTCAGCCGTTGAGGCGTTATTGCTTAACAAACATTCAAACATACCCTTAGACTTTCATATTTATAATATTAGTAGGATAAAGCCTCTCTCTCTTCTAAGTCTGTCTCTGTCTAAAATCGAAAGGAGCATACGTAAAGCTCAATGCCATGATAAATAGATTCCAATCGACAAGGCACCTTACTGATAGGGTGTCCCAGACTTACCTACGTATTATTTGTCGTAAAAAGTCGTGGAGGCAATTTTAATAAAAACGTCATCATAATCCTTTTTAATGTTCCCACTGCTGGGACACAGGCCTCCTTTCTGTGAGAGGGAATGGGCCGTAACCCACCACGCGGGCCCAATGTGGGTTGGTGTAATAAAGACGTAAACACTAATAAAAATATTGAAAATCTTACAAAAAGCAATTACAGTTATAGTACCCATAGTGTTTCAAATAAATCAAATCTTTTTTTTTTCATTATAAAAAACTCGGACAATAAAAGCTAGTTGAACTGGAACATTCAAAGGTAAGAAATAATAAAAATAGATTAAACGTGTAACAAGATTGACATACTGAAGCGAAAAATAAATTGGACGACTAAAGAGAATGTATTTTTGAAATTTTAAAGCCACGCAATGTTTCAGCTGACAGCACTATAAGTTAACAAGAATAACGAGAAAATATCGACTGACGAGAAATATTCGAGTTTTATTGGCTGACTTTTATAGTCGATCTGAGACATTATGTGATACATCGATTCGATACATCGAATAAATAGTGGGTTATGGAGCACTAAAGAAAATGTTATTGGCCAAACCCTTACGAAGGTTTCTCTTCTCTTCACAATATGTAGGTATTTTCTTCTTTTTGAGTCGATGGTTAATCAACATCTTCCTGCCCTTATTCCATGTTACTTAGGGTCGACGCAATACGTTTTCTTCTTCCATACCGTCCTGTCCCCTGTCACGCTATCACTGACTCCATTTACTTTCATATCACTCTTCACACAGTCCATCCATCTTTTCTTTGGCTTTCCTCTCCCTCTCCATCCTGTAACGATTATTTTTGGTATCACAGCGACATCTTGTGTCAAAGAGGAGAACCAGCTTGGCATGAGAGTTGATCATTGCGTGATACGGGATGGCGTTGCTATCTGCAGTTATATTAAATGATATAATAAAATTACAATTTGTGTGTATCAATTTAATTCAACAAACACACAATTCAACACTAAAATATTAAATGATTAACTTCTTGAAAATACATACTTATAGAAAGACCTAGACTGTCAAGTCTATTGGTTAATCTTCAGTGTCTATGGCTGACAAGTATGACATGTCTTTTTTATTGGAGTTACTAAGCGAAGTACACCTGTAAACTTTTCATCCCATTAAGAGTTCGTAAAACAAATAAAATGTCTCGCAGGCGGCAGGGAACAAGCCCCAAATATAAATAATAAATGTGTCAGCATTCGCTGTAAGTATAACGTTGAATTCAACTAAATTTCCATACTTGTGAAAACATGTGCGTGTGCTCATTATGCATTTCTTATCCTTGGCAGGGCACCCTAGGATTAATTTTATTATTACCAATATAAATAAGTAAATGGTCAACTAACTATATAACTACATCTACACATATGACTACAATTCCTGAAGAAAACAGTATCTGAGCTCCATCATGTGGTACCGAACACAAATGACATTATAGCTTGCACGAGGCTTGATTATGGCTTTCAGGGCGAGTGATACTGCTTGAGACATCATACCTCCGGTATTGGAAATAATGGGTAAATTGTATCCCAAATAAAAGTAAGTTTCATTGTACTTGTTTAACCTCAAGAAATTGTGATGACGGATTGTGTGTTCAAGAATTAAATTAGTTGACCAAACTGTGTGACTTTTACTTCAGTCAACTTCATGCGAAACCATACCCTACATAGTCTCATGCTGATCACCCATACTTGAGCTAGCTGGTGAGTAAGCAAGAAAAATACTTTCTTACAATCCATCTACATTTATATTCATAACACTTTTAGTAACATCGTGCGTTTCATTCCTCATCATCACATGACCATACCAGAACAAACGGTTTCCCTTCAACTTTTCTGGATTACTTTTTAGGGTTCCGTACCCAAAGGGTAAAAACGGGACCCTATTACAAAGACTCCGCGGTCCGTCTGTCTGTCTGTCTGTCTGTCTGTCTGTCTGTCTGTCACCAGGCTGTATCTCATGAACCGTAATAGCTAGACAGTTGAAATTTTCACAGATGATGTATTTCTGTTGCCGCTATAACAACAAATACTGAAAACAGAATAAAATTAATATTTAAGGGGCGCTCACATACAAGAAACGTGATTTTTTTGCCGTTTTTGAGATAATATTACGGAACCCTTCGTGCGCGAGTCCGACTCGCACTTGGCCGGTTTTTTTTTTTTCTATTTTACTTTTTATATAATTTAGGCTAATTAGGTGGCCACGTTAATAGTAACGTCAGTGGAGTTCATTCGGTCTTTTATAGTTAAAGACTGATGGACTACAGAATTGGTGTATTGGCACATGGGACAATCAAGCAAATAGGCCATGTTCTGGCCAGGGTCACCGCAATAAGTAGAAAGATACTTTACTATCAGTACTAGACAAGCAAATCGATTATTAGACTAAATAATCAGTAGGAAATAATCGGATAGTTACCGAAATACAATCACTTTCCACTAAAATTATCAAAGGTAATGAATATATAATAACGTTTCAAACTTATTCAGTCCATTCGAAATATGATATCGAAGACTTAATCTAGTCTATAAATAGCAAAGAAGACGAACCAAATCTTGTTTCAGGTAAAACTCAACAAAACATAAATATATAAAACATACATCAAACGATAAACATAAAAATCTTGTAAATCAACTTTTTATCAACGATCTAGGTATAAAAGGTTTAGGAGTGCTTTTATACCTATAAGACGTTTAGGCCATGAATAATTCTAAGCGGATAATGGCTGTGTAAGTAAGTGGCTAAATGAAATAAGGATTTTGCTATATTTATACAAGCGAAAAAGAGCAAGAAGAAAATTAAGGTCTACAAATTATGTTAGAGAAAATCTTTGAAACTTAATTATATGAAAATGGAAGATTCGTAGAAATATTAAACCACGTTTTATTAGAGCTTTTACTTCTGAGAAATATGAAATATTAAAAAGATTGTTTGTGGTAATGGTAAAAAACTCTTATAATTACGATGAAAAAATCTGTAGATAAACGATTAAAACAAGAAGAAATCTCCAGATTAAAACTACTATTATGTAACTTAAGATTTTTTAGAATTTATTTTAAAACATATGTATTTATACAAAAACAGTACAGAAGAAATAGTACCCAAAAGGTTGTAAGTATTGTCATTAGTAAATAAACGACCTTGGACCATAGTACTAATTATTACAGTAGGTACTTAATTTTCGAACATGAAATTCTCAAAGGCTGTATTTAACAATTGTTCATATTATAATCACATGGTTGCTACTACATACTCAACCCCGTACAAGTTGTGCTACCAAACATAGTAGATAGTTGGCAGGTACCTGTATAAGTAATATTCAGAATCTTCACGACTCCCGATTATCTGAGCCTTCACTTTTAACTACATTCTTCTAAATATCTACAAACACTTTATTGCAAAACGTTGCTGGAAAAATAGCTTGCATTAAAGCACCAACAAGAATCAATAAATCTATAATTTGATCACCTACAAATTACACTATAGAATTTCCGAACATGAGATTCTTTAAATCTGTACTCAACAATTGCTTATAATATAATAACATGGGAGTCACTGGTACCCTCCCATGACCCAGTACATTGAGGTCCAAAACATGATGGGTAGTTTGTAGGTACCTGCGTAATATTCAAAATCTTCCGGACTACCTGAGGTTTACGTTGGGTTGACAGTTTCTAATTACTTATGGACATTTGAGCCCTCTAACATATTTGTTGTGATTGTCTCGTGGTTTTAGGGTAGAATTTGTTAACCCATTTTGGTTTAGTTGTGACAAGTTGTAATATACAGACAGATGAAGGATAGGATACAAAAACACTCCGTGTGAGTTAGTAAATCGTGATTTGTTTGTGATAGTCTATTCTAGATCTACAATTTTAAATTAGCAAAATAAACAAAACGGTAAAGCTAAAGAGCATACGGTCTCATATCAAAGATATAATATCGGTCACCTAGTTAATTGCGTACTTATTGTATTTTTGAATTGTTTGTTTTGCGTGCGCGTTTTTTTTACATCGTTCTCACATAAAGTCAAAGTCAAATCTATTTGACATATATATATATTTCCAACAAGAATTATGTAACCAAATAATTGTAATTAAAACTGATGGAAAAGAGTGTCCGTGGAGTCCTACTGACTTTTTCGAATTTGCTACTTGATTCATATTTTGTTTGACAATTCAAAAGTTCTTTACAAGGTCTCGTTTTTTTATTTGATGTTTATGGCCATAAATTATAACAATTCAGTTCAAAGGGTGTCCAGAACAATGGGAAAAATCCACGATTCATGTAAATAACAAACGATAACTATTAATTTCATAATCAGAGGTAAAATCGAGTTGGGAGATGTGACTTATTACTCGTATAAGATAGGGATTCATTTTAGTCTATTTGAAATAAAATAAGAATAAGTGGCATTTACGAAAGTTGAATATGAAAGTTAATAAAAATAAAAGTTTTACACTTTATCCATACAAACGCTGTTAAATTATAATAACTTCGTTCATCAGTGGACTTTCGGCTGAATTGATGATGAATGATGAAGTTATAAAATGATTGAAAAATCATACCTCTGCACATTATTATAACAATACAGTGTCTAAAAAGCATCTTACTTACTTGAAAGTTAAACATCTCAGCCATAATAATATAAGGCATCGGTGATATGCCACCAGCGTAGACGGCGACATAAGTTATGATAGCAACCACAGGTATCCATCCAGGAGTAGAACCTCCTTGGTGCTGGATCAACATAACAGTTCCTAAAACTAAGTGTGACAGCACAGCTACTGCGAAGGCGATGCTTATGAGGGGCTGGAATGAAGAGAAAATACAAATATTATTATGATTGTAGATTATTTACTTCTTAGCAATATTTAGCTAAATAAACCGCGCCAGATAAGTACAGCTTTACACAAATTTAATATTTGTTTGAAGACTTAGAAAGCTGGTATGTCAAATTGCAAAATAATTTATAATTATTTTGATTATATTGCATAAAATTAACTCAAAATCCGTGCCAAACGTAAATACTTTGTAGGTATTTGCGTGTTTGAAGCTATACATGGCGCCGAGGTTATACACAAACACATTTTAGCAATAGTTACTGATACCAGCTATTGTATAAACATTGGGGACTTGAAAGTTAATTGAATCTTTTTTTTAATTGCAGCAACGTTTTCCTTCTTTTTGACAGTCCCATTGTAACTTAAATATTTACTACTACGATTTATGATTGGACAATGCACCTAAACAGCAAAGCAACACTAACTAATACCAACTAATGTCGAAACCAAAAATTGATCTTTGAAGCCTCAAGAAGAATCAATATTTTACAGCCTCCGATGTTGTTAGTTATCATCAAGTTTTTTTTACCTAGTGGCGTCTCGCAATTCTGCCAAAGTGACCGGCTATTGCTTAACCGGGCTTACCTGTGGAGACTAAGCTATATAGCCTCCAGCCAGGCACAAACAACTAAAACTAAGCGACCACGCTGAGGGCTACCCCCTGTGGGGTCGAACCTCGGCTCAGGGCGTCACTGGGGGGACAGCTAGGGCTGGATCTGGTAAAAGTGATTCTACCATCCGTTCAGAAAAGATCATCAAGACAAGACCTAAGTAATTATATAGGGCTTTGGTCGCATATTGTCTACAACTCATCCCACTCTGTCCTTCATAGTCTGTGGCGCCGTTAAATAATTATTTAAATAAATGTAGCCTTCTAACGCCTCGTAAATATTTAGTACTGATTACATCCTTTATATTATATCGGTTCCAATGAACCGAGATACGACGCCTACAGTCTTGGTCGCTACGCCTACAACGATAAAAATAAATTAATCAACTTTATCTAGACCAAGATGTTGCTCATTGACCCTGTAATTTAATTTATTCTTGAATAGATATTCACATAATTTTTTCCTTCATTAGTAATACCTCTTGTACCGCCTCATTAAATAAAAACATAGTTGGAAAAATATGTCGTCTATTTTTTGAAATTTTTACAAGGTATTAGGCCTTTAACACAAGGCACCGCGCACCCCCGCGGTATGTGGTGAAGCGGATCTCATGTCGCATTGGCCTCTAATAAATCCGTTGATGCCTAACACACGAACACCGCCCTACCGCGCGGGTCAAGCGGTGCCGTAAGTTAATTGCCTTAGTGAAATCTATCTATTTAAACAAATTCCTCATCACCCACATAATTTAATTTATTACTCTATAGATCTTCTGTGTCACTATCTTTTTAGTCTCCATCAAGCGCTATCTCTCTAATTCCTTATTTCCTGATGGTTTGCAGAAAATGCTCATCATTTTCTGCATCTTTTGCTTTGATTAAATTCTTTGCGGACTCAATGACATCTTGATTTAGTCTCGGACTTAACCATTTCGTCGCAAGTTCATCTTCCTTCTTTATTAGTTACGTCTTAGCACTATCTAGATTCTCTTCTACAATGAAAGTGTCTTAGCTGATTATTTGTTTCAATGTAGTTCGTGTCTCCGTCTGTGTGAATACTACTAAGAGTTACGCCATTCAATATCGTAAAAAAAAAAAATAGAGGGATTTATTTTACATTTTTTTTCGTTTGGCAAATATATTACAAGACGTAGAAAAGAACTCAGATTCGTTATTTTATTGTTTTGCAGTAAGCCTTTTGTTGTGGTATTCTAAGAAGCTTAGTTACACAATGCGTCTTCACAATATTAGACATTTCGTCCTTACTTGAATCCTTGTTTTTAGCAATAGGCAGCTATAATGGTGGTCGTGGTGGCCAAGTGACTCAAACCTCGCATCTCGTGCCTAAGCGAGATGTGACTTTTTCAGTTCATATGTACTTTCTTATTCAACTATCGACCATATATTCACACTTACTCAAATAATGGAAAAATACGTAGAATACGGGCAAACAATATACATATATACCATTCATCGATTATAGTAAAGCCTTCGACTCCATAAAACACGAATCCCTCTGGACTGCTCTAACTGAACAAGGAATCAACCAAAACTATCTAACTATAATATATAAAATATACAAGGAATGCAATGCTCGAGTTAAATAAGAAATAGAAGGCAAGGTATTCTATATTGAGAAAGGTGACACTATATCGCCCAAAATATTCATAGCTCTACTGGAACACATATTTAAAAAACTAACGTGGGACAAAAGTGGTATCAACATAAATGGCGAATATCTGTCACACTTACGATTTGCAGACGATATAATCATAGTTTCAGATAGCCATTTAGAATTACAAGAAATGATAACAGACCTAAATATAGAGAGTATGAAATGTGGACTAAAAATGAACTACGAAAAAACGAAAGCAATGACCAACGGAGAAGAAATACGACTAATTGTTGATAACCAACACGTCGAATACGTAGATAGCTATATATATTTGGGACAAAATATATGTTTTACCGATAGGACTGAAGAAATAAAACGAAGGATAACTATTGCATGGAAAAAATACTGGTCACTTAAAGTAATATTTAAAGGAAATTTCTCAAACAACATCAAGCAGAAACTATTTGACTCAAATATACTGCCAACTCTTTTGTACGGATGCCAAACTTGGACTACAACAGATGTAATGAAACAGAAATTAAGATCATTTCAACGAGCAAGAAAGAAGCATGCTTGGCTTGAAAATAAGCGATCGCATAAAGACCAAAGTCACCGATGTTTTGTATATGGCCGAGAAACTGAAGTTGAACTGGGCGAGCCACATCGCAAGGACCACAGACAACAGGTGGAGCGAGCGCGTCCTGCACTGGTACCCACGAAATGGAAACAGACGCCACGGCAGACCATTGCAACGATAGCGAGATGAGATCGTAGCACTGACAGGCATAGAGTGGACCAGAACGGCCCAAAATAGACTTAGATGGAAACAGATGGAGGAGGCCTTCATCCAGAAATGGGTGACCCCTTAATAGATTAAATTAAAAAATTAATACAGAATTGTAAATTATAGGGAAATAATATATTTTTTTTTTTTTTTTTTATGTTCTTTCTAAACTTATCTTGGCTGACAACGGTGAAGGAAAACATTGTGAGGAAACCTGGACTTATACTTAGTATAAATTTGTGTATGCTCCATTGGTGTAATTGCGTTCCATGACAAGAATAAAAGAAAGAAAGTTATGTCTCTCTAAGTGACGTTAATAAGTGACTATAAATGTTTGAGAGCTCTAGAGTCTTATCTTTCGTAGTAATAAGGTGCATATTAAAAGTTTTATATAAAAAAGTAGTATCGTCAGAAAGTACCGTCAACATAAAGTGGACTCTATTGTCACATTTATTATGAAACATTGTGACATACATTTGTTTGGTTATGTTTCTGTGTCCTAAGAAATAGAAATATATCAAACTATGTTACTTTAATGGGAACAACTATTTCGTACCTACTCATGAGACCGCAAGGCTATCAATGTGAAAAAGTTTTTCAGTTATATTTTATTTTTATTTTACTAGTCTGTTCTGTCCCATTCACTTTAGCATATTGCAAAAGCCTCCTTCCACTCCTTCCAACTTTCGGGAGCTCCTCTTAGTTCGGGTAAAATCTATCGTCTCGCCATTTACCTTGTGCAAATTTTTTTTTCGGACTCTAGGATAGCGGATATGTTTTTTTCCGGGAATGCCGTTCTTTCTGACAACATTAAGACATATAAATCAAACCTCCGGTTGCAAAAAGTCTTTGTTTTATCTGTTGCCAAATCCCTTGTCATGTGATTTGAATGTCTATTGCTGTTTCAGTCAACCAAAACCAATCACACTAGACAGGATAGGTATATAAGAATTAACAGCGTTAGTTTTTGTGTAAATCCAAGTATCATCATCATCACCATCATTTTAGCTAAAAGACCTCACTGCTGTATGCACTGTGTGCAGTATAACATGTTTTCTATACCAAGTATATTATCACGATTAAAAAGATTTGCCACTGCATGTGCACCCAAAACGACTACAGCAATAATCGTATAATTTCGCCTCCAAACAAGTTTGTATTAAGTTTGAAAGCCAAAAAAACTGGTATCTTTTACTTTGTCCTTCCAAGTCGTATCATCTGAGAAAAGCTTGTCTGTCTTATTGGCATGGAGCCAGATTTGCCACAGTTTGCAAGCCGTACTTCCTTTGACCCGGGATGTTATTTTTACACCAATTTTCGAAAGTCGATTCGAGAGCCAGTAAATGGGTTAAACCATCTTCGGTTTGATTTGGATCTTAGAAGAAGGAAAACATTTTTAACAGCGATACTATTAGGGGGTGTTAAACCATAAAATTATGTAGATGAAAGGTGGGATCACCCTCGTTTGCTGTCATTTTCCAGCCTCTATTTTATCTGCCAACTTTAATGAAACAAAGTTACCAAAGTGGATTTATCGCAGGAAACCATGAAATAATTTCTTGCAATGTACAAAGCTGCCAGTACCGTGTCAAACGATTCCATTTAGAAACGGGCAAGATTACATTGTAGTAGCTTACCACATTATGCGATTCCACAATCTCGCGCAAGATATTTATGCGAAAATATCAACCCTGGCTAAACAGACCGTAAGAGCAATGCATATGATCATTGATTCATAAACTTCAAAGTACCACATAATAATACGAATTCTAAAATTAATATGTTCATTTAAATCTACAAAATTTCTCAAAGAATATACGCATCTCTGCATCAGAAGTGAAGTACCATTCTATTCTGAATAAGGACTATTCAAAGAGGTCTCCTTATAGAAGGTTCAAGGGGCGTTAACGATTATGCACCGTTGTATGTTTATTAAGAAAAAGTCGAAGGGACCTAAGGGTCGCTCATAATGATACGAGTACATTTCAACGTAATTCATGGTGATTCATAATAGTCAGGCAAGTTCGTCCCAAAAATTGCTTGTATAACTTAATTTATAACTTGAGCTAATAAGGTAATGTAACATTTACCTAAAGCCACGTTCAAAACCAAGGTAGTAGTCTCCAACGGACTGTTGTGGAATAGTGTGAATATTTCTGAAAATAAAGTTCTCGAATGAAAATTTAATATTAACAACATGAATAATGAATTAGCACTCGACCGCGATGGTTGTCACTAACGAAAAGGGTTTATAAATGGTGGGTTCATTTGTACTTACATAAATATGTTATTATCATATTTTTTTATGGTTTTGCTTTTCCGGCTAAAAAAAGGTTTTTATCCAGCTATTATTATAACTTTTCTTTTCGTGTGAGGTGTCAGAGTTAATTAAGCCACCTCCTGGAATCCCACTGGCCTCTGACTTGGCTATATCAGACTTAAATTAACTATATAAGTACAGGTTGCCTCACGATATTTTCCTTCACTATTGCCTGTGATATCCAAGATAAACTTAGAAAGTACATATGAATTTGAAGAGTCATTAGTACTTGCCCAGATTTGAACCCACGACCTCAAGCACGACAGGCGAGGTCTTAGCCAATGGGCCACCACGTTGATCTTTATAACTAAAATAGCAATACATAGTTCGGTTACATAATGCCGAAAACGTTCTAGAGTTAAGGCAATTTGGGTTTTCAACGTAAGCATGAACTTTTTCTCTATCTGCGACGAATAATTCCGTACAGCTTAAGAAAATCCCAGCAAGAAATAATAAAATAAAAACCTACAAATCAGAGCTCAGCAAAATCCCGCACAGGAAAACAAGAAATGTACAAATAAAACGTTGAAACGCAAAGTATAATAGGGAAGATTTCTCCTCTAATCCGATCAGAAATAAAGATTAGTCGGCAAACACATTTATCAAAATTACTTTGGAAAAGCTCTTACCTTCCGCCCGAATTTTTCCACACAACTCATTGAGATAAACGAGGCAAGGATCATAACAGCGGGGAAGCTGAGAGTCTGCAATTCTGGGTTCCATGTTACGCCGGCGGATTTCAAGATGGTTGGTGAATACGTCAATGTTGCGAAGTTCCCGCTGTTCGCTTGGAACCCCACTATTATTACGTTTAAAATGCAGCCACGACGCCATGCTTTGTTTTTAACTGAAATAGATTAGAAAATTTTAAATTAGTTAGGCACCATGACTTTTGCTTATTGGTTTTTAATGAAATATATTTTTATTTGGTTATTTTATTTATTACAAAACATAACAAGTGGTCTTAGGTATATAAATATGTAGGGGTGTCTTCTTGATGTGGATGACGGAAAATAAATAGCTCATTCTTGATAAACGATCGATGACCGTTTTGCGTGGTTGTGATGCATACCCTGTATTTGCATTTAAATTTTTCTTTGTTTTTGTATGGTAAAAATCGTGCCTGGCGCAAATAAATGTTTTTCATTCTTTCTTTCTTTCTATAAACTAGTTTATTTGATTTTTAAACTCTTTAACCAAAACACAAACGTCTTCTATCTTAAATCTAATAGCTCGCACAATCTCTTCTTTCACTCTCTCTCACATGCTCTTTTATTCTATCCTCATGCGTTTAATATTTCTAATCATTTCTCAACAATAAGGTGCGTTCCAAACTACATCCTACATATAATTAGCATTTATCGCTGCGAAAGGTTATGATACTCGTATCACCCTTAATACGTACAATGCTAGAATTAGTAGATTTTTAGCAATGAATTTTCGGTTTTGTGTCAAAATAACCTCATACGTACGATAAATATAATAAAACAGCACTGCAATGCAACTTTGGCAAATCCTGAAAGAATTATAAAAATAATGTCAAGTTTATCCCAATACGATTTCACCTATGCAACGTGCTCAGGGTTGAACCTCGAGCCACGTAGCACATTCAAGATTTACAGAGGAAAATGCCCGAAATACAAATCTTGACAGGACAAAGACTCGCAAATCCTCTAGCAGTTTAAGATTTAAAAAGGTTAAACTTCAAAGATTTTGTGATGTACATAGATATTTTAAATATGATGTGCTCATGTAGTGGCGTGGAGCCACTACATGAGCACATCATATTTAAAATATTTAATATTAATTTTTTGAACATTGTTATAAATAATATTATCACGTTCCCTGTGCTTGACTCACATGTAAAGCATTTCTTGGTTTAGACGAGGCATGAGTGCACCACATGTGGGTCACTCCCCGTACCAAGTTTTAGTCTTGTTAAATCGTATGAGTTAAGGCATTCCAATTGCCATACACGTGTGGGCTATGACATTGTAAACAGAAACCTTGAAACACTTTTGCATTTTGTTGTAAAAAATGGATACCAAAATCACTAAACAATTTTATATTGATTCAATTATACATGAAAACATAAATAAGTAGGTGGCATAGGTATGGAGCATAGCATATAGCCGTATAGCGCTGTATTTTTTGTACACAATGTTATATCTTCGACTGATATTAAAAATACAGGATAAAACGCGTGTTTTGTTACTTACATATGGTTTTGAAGGTAACCTTTGGAAGTGACTTATAAGTAAGCTCTTGATTTTTCATATAGTCAATCTCGTTCTGTATTATTTTGTCGTTGACAGCCAGTTTTCTCAGAAACGCTATTGTCGAGGCAGCTTCCTGAAACACGTATCATATCTCTAATATTGTTCTCGCTAGAGCTTCCGCTCATATAAGAAAATGCATATGTAAATCTGTGATGATAAGTAACTGGCCACAGCTGCTCTCTTTTAGCAGAAAAACGTGTTTTATTGTTAGGAATAGCATAAATAAACATGAAAAGAATTGAAAACACATTGGTATGTGGTTAGAACTGAAATTCACGAGAAACGAACGTTCATCGGAGCACTTGCAGACACGACTTTACTCAAAAGATGTAAACATTCAGCGCGAGTTTGTATCCTCCGACTGCACAGCATGATTTTCTTCCTTTGTTTAAGCAGTCGGGTTTTTATTTTTGAATTAACTTTTTGCTATTTTTTTCTATTAGATGTTTTTATAGGTGTCGGATGAAAACCAAACAACTACGAATAAAAACCGCAAAATGACGTATAAAAACCAGCAAACCACGAATACAAACCCAAAAATTTCGAATAAAAACCAAAATACTACGAATAAAATCTAAAAATCATCAGCTAGTAAGAGAAAGTAACAAAGTTGGACTCCAGATAAACACATCGAAAACCAAATTAATGACCAACAGCATAAAAGTACCAATATCGATTAACAACGGAAGCATCGAATATGTCGAAGAATATCCATACCTCGGACAAATTATCTCCCCAACACAACTCACTGCCTTAGAAATCCAAAACAGGATTAACTCGTCTTGGAAAAGGTACTGGTCATTAAAAGAAATTCTCAAAAACCCATCAATACCTCTCAAAATAAAAAGCCAAACGTTCAACTCATGCATTCTTCCTGTTATGACGTATGGCTGCCAAACATGGCCTCTTACTACCGAAAATATTAAAAAGTTAGAAACATGCCAACATAACATGGAGCGTAGCATATGGAACCTGAAGAGAAAACATAGAGTGAAATTGAAAGTCATAAGGAATAAAACAAATTTTACAGACGTGACAATTTCAATAAAAAAACTTAAATGGCAGTGGACAGGCTACACAATCAGAAGCAGAATAGAGAAGTGGGTCAAAGACGTCACTGAATGGTACCCGAGAGAGGGGGTGAGAAGGAGAGGGAGACCAATGCGCAGGTGGGAGGACGATCTGCAATTGACAGCAGGAGCGTCATGGAGGAGAAAGGCACACGATCGTGCACTGTGGAAGGGTCTGGGGGAGGCCTATGCTGAAAAGCAAAACCAACTATTCACCTGTACAACAGATAATATGTAAATAATTAGTTATAAGTTTGTAAATAAAGGCTATTTGAATTTGAATAGGTGTCGGTTTATTCCGAAGAAAATCTGAAGTGACAGCTCTGAGCAGACATCATAAAATAACCTGGATTTCATTGATTTCTTCCAGTTTACATCCTCCGTCATTTAGTATATCATCTTAAGAACTTCTTTTGTTTATCTATTTCGTCTGTCTTTATTCAACCCAGATATGTTTCCGTTATTAATGGATTAGTAAATTGCTCCATTACCGGCGCTTTGTGAAGGAATATATCACTTGTGCGTAATGAACTGCTGTTAACAGACTGAGAGAGAATTGTTGCTCGGACTTAGTATGTAATTGTAGTGTATAAATGATGAAATAATGTGTGAGAGAAAAGAGAAACTTCAGGAAATTAAGACAAACTCCTGGCGAACAAATCAAAATGGTTTCAGAGGAAATCGGGCCAAACTTTTTGGAATTGTAAGAAAGTTAGTACCTAGAAAGACTAAGTCAAAACAATATAATCGATCAAGGTCTTATATAATTAAAAGCAGACTTATTTTCTAATAGGTACTAACATAAGTTTCTATTTTCCCAAATAAATTAAATCTTTTTTTAAGCAATCTCTTTAGCCGTGGATCTTTAGTCGGTTAAGGATAAGTGCTTTAAAATTCAGTTGCAAAAGTTAACCCGAACATACATACACACATTGCAAGTTAATAAAAAGTTTGTGAAATAGATGATACACGGTCGGATAAGGTTATTTTTTATTAACAAAGAAGAAGAATAAAAAAGAACGGTAGGCTTATTACGTATCTTGCAAGAGCAAAACGATAGCGATTTTTGCGCAATAATTGCCCTTACATACAGAAGTTATAAAGGTTTTGGCGGCTTTTTTAGAAATAAGTGCATTTGACAAACAGCGAGCGATTAGCAAACGATTGTGTAGGACCTACCATACCTACACTGTAGGTAATTCCGACTTTTATGACAGAGTGTTTGATCGCGCAATAACTGCTGATTGCTGTTTCTTACGTAATAGATGGTTATAGTCTGAACATTATTATAACCCAGACAAATCCGGGGCGGTCCACTAGTATAAAAAAACTTACATCCACCTTCCCCTTCTTTACCAAAAACGCCAGCGACTCAGGAGCCTTTAACATCATGACCATAGTCAAAATCGGCACCCAAAACACAATCCACAAAACAGTGTAATAATTAAAGTAGGCTCCCATCGCAAACATGATCAGTATGCCAATATTCTGGAACAGTATTATAAAGGAGCCGAGAACTCCTCTAATGTCATCTTGACTGATCTCTCTGACGTACATCGGCAATACGTTGTAGCATCCTCCAGCTGACAGGCCACCGCAGAGCCTTGCTATGATTAACACTGCAATGTTTGCGGATGACAGCTTCATTATCCAGCAAAGCTGAAAAGGGGTGAAGGTTGTTAATAAAATATATTCAAAAGTCATTGTCAGAATCACACAAGTTTCTTTTGGTAGATTGAATTTAACGGCCAAATCCACATTTTTTTGCTTTTTTTTTCTAGCTTTCGGCTTTAGCAAAAATTCTGTCAACATATATTTAGTCTGACATATATACAGGAAAAAAAAAAGGTCCAGTAATTTTTAAGTTTATTCGTTACATACAAAATTACAAATCTGTCCTCTTTATAATATTAAATAGTATAGATTACATTTTATATTATAGTAATAGTTTATATAGTGTGACTGTTCCTAAATGACCCTAGGCTGATATAAATTTCGTTTTTCCTAAAATTTTCTAGATTTAGTGTTAATGTCGGCCCTTTTATAAAAGGGGTGAAGCGCCCCTCCATTCCGCGCTGCACAATGAATTTCGTCACCTGGCTTGGTCAATTCTCTGCCGACAAGTGAATTCCAAATTATGTTTATGTTTTGTTTTGGAATTCACAGTTATAAAATTATAACTTGGAAGTGGTTTAGAAGGATAAAATATAACTAAGGGGATATAAACTAAATTGTTATAATTATCTAACGCTTGTGTGAGAAACTCTATACACTAATGTATAGAGTATTTAAATCAAAGACCGAATAATGGTCGCGGATAATGAATTTACATTCATGAATTACTACAAATACAAATAACTAAATTAGCAGAGAGTTTAACTCAGGAAGTAACTGGAGTTGATAATATCAACTCACCTACAGACAGCCCCCAAAAGCGCCCATCCCGCCATCATTTCGTAGTGTAATAGCTGGTAAGAAGAAATGATGAAAACAAACTTCCAGCACACATTTCTGTCTGATAGCCTTAAGGGCTTAAGGGCCTTAAGGGCCTTAAGTAAAACAATAGTGAAGTATGAAATTAATTAGACAAAGGGATTGCAAAGTTCATTATTTACCTATCGAAAGGGAGTTGGTACGATCGCTACGCTTGCGTTGATAAATAAGTTTATTTGAATTACGTTAATGAGTCAATTGGCAATAGTCTAGATTCCCACCCAAGTGACGTGAGATTGCCTTTCAAAAGCACACACGTCGTATACGTGTACTGCAGGGCCTCGAATGCGCGTCCTAGGAAGGATTTGCGGCGGTCCATACAGTACATGTTTCCCTAAACTTAAACATGTCTTACACAATCCTAAGACAAGGACGGTTTTGTGCCTAAGTGTCCTGCCATTGAGCGAGACATGCTTCCAGAATTACTGGACGCGCACTATAATAAATAGTTCACCCTCGATCTTACACCCTTTACTAAAACAATACAAAACTAGCAAGCGTACCGTAGAGTCAGTCTGAAACAGGTTCACTACAATTGCCTTGTTATACGTTGAAATGGAATAATTCGTCACTTCACACTTTTTTAAACTGCCCAATTTCGAGGATGCTTCAGTGTAAATAACAGTCGTGCGACGTCAACAGCGGGGTCTTCCACTGGGCTTCCATCGTGTCTCGGCAATTTTTTTTTTTTAATTCAGATATTGGCCCGAAAGCCTGGTGCGATTTAACGAGACACGACACTTACATTCATTAAATAGATCATATCCCAGTTTGTGATGTTCAGCGATGACTACCGCCTTTAGTTTATAAGTGTACATACAACATGGCAATGCAATGAGACCGTAGTCAGACCTTCTATAGGAAGCAGTATTTAACAACTAACATTTGGTTGTCGTACGTTCTTAATTGAGCTTTGCAGCCTATTTTATGCAACGGAGAGTATTAGCGGTTCCGCCTTCCATGTATGTAATGCCAGTTAAAAGTTAATAATAGTGCATAATCAAATGAGTCATTATGTAGTGTATAAATTATGAATTAGGGCATGTAATGTGTGACGAAAGGCTTCGCCGTTTCCCTAAACCAAATATTAGCCACAAATATCTGCCAAAGGGTGGATTTTGGAAGTAAATACAAGGGTTCGCCACGCTAGAATGAATAGTACATTAGTGAATTGTCCCTACCTATGTAAAATAATGATTAAAAACTTACCCCATTCATAGCCAGTATGAATGGGGTAAGTTTTTTGTTCTCACTCACACCATATTAATACGAGATATAGACTAAATTATAATTAACTTAATAATTAACTTTCTTACACGAAACTACTACGACTCGACTTTAGATTATTCGTTTCCAAAACTACCCTATGTCTCTAACACCATCCGTACGTCCTCTTCCGCTCCTCAGAAACAGACCGTCCTCTCTCCCTGCCTCAAATCAAGTGTCCCACTCTCGCCTCTACAAGCCCGTCGCCCATCTACCAATCTCCTTTTCAGTTCAGTTTTTTGTGCATCGCTTAATTGTTTTGGGTCTGGTTCGTGTTAGAAATCAGATATTTCAAGATTCTTTAGAATATTACTTTTGTCTTGACAGCTTTTACTTTGAAAGGCAATTTATGAGCATCTTGAAAAGGTTGGGTTCGTGTTCCATAGTTTATGACATAGCCTGTCAAACCCGAAGGTCCGCGTCTCAATGTGTTCAACACATCTGGCCGGCCATGCGTAGTTTTTAAATATTAAAATATAGAGATAAGTGACGTGTAGTCACAATAGTATAGACAACAAATGTACAAAAGGAAGTAAAATACTAACACAAGTAATGACAATACCCTTACCGCTTGCAGTGAAGCCATAATCAATACTGCCGCCTTCCTTCCAAATCTGTCAACGATATAAGCAAAAGAGACACTCCAAACATCGCCGATATACAAAGGGCACTGGCGATCCACGATATTTCATGGTCCGACAACTGGTACCCGGCTGGGGACTCCACTGATTGTAAAACTTTTGTCATCGGTGACACCCAGCCCGCTTGAAACCCGTATGTGAGGAGTGTAGTATTCGCTACAAATGAAACAGACCGGTTATTTCCTGATAGTCGTTGCCTTGTTTTGAGTTTTCTTTTTTTCGGGCGACGTTTGGGATGAATTCCCAGGGGCTTTAAATTTATATAGCAGCATTTTTCCCGTTGAGTTTATAGTGGTTAAATGAGATAAATTCCGTGTAAAACAAAATATACACACGATGAGTTTTTAAGGCATCCACAGACAGGTGTGGTGAAATTATGCGACACTTGTGGAAAGACAACATTTTAATAAAGAATTGTCATCACGGCGGAGTTGCACTGTAACATCACACGTTTCTGCTGGAGCCTTTATAAACATTATGTATTCGTAGTTAGTTCATCTAATATTTGTCGAAGTTTCAGCATTTTAACGAGTGTGCTATGCTTCTTTTCACGAAAAAGAAATTTGTGCCAGTTAAAAAATAACATTGCTCCTTTGAGGTAGTTTTCGTTTACAAGCATAACAGCTTTCTGAAGACCATACATTTTTGTTATATTACAGGAATTGAACGAGTAGCGCAAAGGCTTATTGCATACTGCCCGAAAAAAAAGCCATAATTAAAACTTCAGCCAGGTCTTTTTAGATCAGATGAACTCTATTGCTTTTTTGTACCAGGAACAGAGGTGCAGCCTATTGTGCATTAAGTCATACTCATACGACAAACACAATGCAACGTGCTAAGTGCCATGCTTGCTAATTATGGCAATAATGAAATTTCCTTTGTTTGCCCAAGCGATCTGTGGAAATGGCCGTGCATTCGACTGAAATATTATAACAGTGTTCGAAGCGAATAGAGCATAAGTGACTAACGTCAATCAGGCCGTTCGAAATGCCTGAATCCAAATCCATTATCAACTTGAATGCTTTTGATTTAACGCACTGATATCTAAGGCACTTGTCCCACCGCCGACGAGTAAGCGATTAGCTTTTGACTATATTTTCTCGGTGAAGAAACGTACAAAAGATATAAGAGTCCGTGTCTATAAAGGATATATAGTAATAGTTGATTGCTGGCTGTTCAGATTGCCCGCGAGTAATTTCTCACCACAAGTTTGTCGCAGCAACAAGAGCTATCAAAGTTATACTCGCTCATCGATGCTCGCTTGCTCTCTTGGCAGTCAGAACTTAAGCCGAGAGACCAACCAGCGGTCATTTCTACATACGGTGCGGCCGTTTCAAGCGAATGTTACGAGTAATCGCCCGTCGCACAAGAACATGCACTAATACGACAAAACTATCGGATCTACACACTCGCTACTCACTGCTCGCCAACTTGTTTTAAGTTTCTAAATTTACTCGCTACTCGCTGATCGTCGGCGGTGGGACAAGTGCCTAAAACATGAATAGGGGATACGTAGGTCTGTATTTAGCTTATCCAAAGAAAATGTTGAAAGCCAGCACAGCATTAACTAATAAATATTCTATAATTCGCAATTTCGCTCAGTAAAAATCGATAATCAGCGCACAGTTAAGATGTATAGAAACAAATTGAAGAGTACCAACTTACCTAGCATAGCCACCAGCCATTGCATACATGCATTCCCTTTTTTACCACTAGCACTGTCATTATCTATTGCCATGGTTCTTATTAACTAAGTCCAATCTTCAGGTAACTAGACGGAATATCAGAACGCTACCGGATATTACTGTAAAACATTTTCAACAAACACTGAAGTTGTTATCTGATAACGGTGCATTTATATTAGAAAGTAAATCAGGGATGCACAAAATTATTGCAATCAAAAATTATTTGCGCCCAGAAATACAACCTTTGAAATGGATAGTAATAAAAACTCCAAAATATTTAAATATGAGCATGCTCAAAACATGAAATTTACTGCTTTATTTACTAATTTTCCGTCAACTTATATGCAAATACAAAAAAAGAAACGTCCGAATAAAATGCTGAATATTCTGTAAAATCATTCCCCCCCCCCAAATTTTTATTTTGTATTTGCATTTCAGCAAATATAAAATTGGGGGGTCTAAAGTAATCTAACACGGAGAAACTAACCAATCCATATAAATATAGGTGAAAATCTGTTCAGCCGTTCAAAAGATATGGGCGTTTTACTGTTATAATTAGGGTATTTTCGCAAGAATCTTGTCATAATTACGTGTTCGCGTGGATCTAAGCGTGTCTCCTATTAGATAAATTATGTAGTTTAAAAAGCATGAAAAACAAGAAAGTCGAGGAATTTTTTTACTTATTTTGTGAAATTTTTTACGTCCTTACAGCCCTGATAGTTTATCTTATAAACTGACGCGCAATATTATGAAGTTTTATGATATTTCAAACTTTAATAAATAGTTGGCAGGAAATTGAGCATAAAATTGATCATGTAAAAGGCAAATGCGTAGTTTGGTCGGTGCATGCATTCAAAATGTTTATTTCTGGTTTAGTGATAAATGGTGTCTCTTTGATATGAGATCTAGTTCGACGCCATATTATTTGTTCATGAATCTGATTAACATCAATTAATTTTTTCATTCATTTTTTATCCAATATATTAAATTTCTCGGTCATAGAAACAAGATTTAACATGAGTCCCTTAAAATGTATGGAGAATTAATTTGTGAAGCGGTTTACCAGTAATTTTACCGTCATTCTTGTCTCTGTGTTCTCAGGACGTCTTAAATACCTCCAACGTACCCCGAACACCAACATTTTAGGAACGTTCACCGCAAATTATCCTAACATATACATCCAAAGTTTACAATTTACGCTAACGTACACTTTAGTACCTGGTATAAATTTTATAGGTTTGTATTTGCAAGCCTTCATCTTACTACAAAATGTGATAAAATTACCAATATTTTTTGCTCATTTTTACGATCATTTCTATCACTGTACATACAAATCTAAGCTATCATTTTTTTTTAACCTGCCAGGCCCGGCTATTTGGAATTTGTTCCAATAAATGATACATAGCATTAACTTAACCAGCGGTTAGCATATTTACCAGTTGGTTAAGTTGACTACAGATAAAAAACTCAAAAAAATCAAAATCAATAATTTTTATTTCACATAGGCCTACATGGGCTCTTATAAAACGTCGACAAAAGGTACACGGTTCGGGTTAGTCGTTTCCTATGGAGAAGAACCGGCTTAGTTTATTTAAATAGTGTGTTAGTTATTGTGACCGGTAGTGTACCATATCTAAAATTGCATAATTCAATGTCACTAAGTTTAAAATGTCAGTCAACTTTTTGAGATACTATTCTTGCTACATGTTATCAATAAGTACATAACAGATTCAAATTCAAATTCAAATATATTTATTGCTCAACACAGTACATATTCAAACATTTCCAGATGTCAAGTGAATGCGCAGTCCACTGTGTTGCACCAATTTAGGCATGCAAAATTATCATTAAAATTACACATGCTCATAAATTCAAATTAATACCTTACAAAATCCCATAAATTAATACCCTATAGAATGTCATAAATTCAAATTAATACTTTAAACAATGTCATAATGTCAAAATAATACCCTATTAAATGTCATAAATTTAAGTTAATACGTTATACAATGTCATAAATTCAAAACTATTAAGTTATACAATGTCATAAATTCAAAACTAATAAGTTATAAAATTTCATAAAAACAAAACTAAAAAGTTATTAAAATGTCATAAATTCAAAACTAATAAGTTATACAATGTCACAAAATCAAATTCATAAGTAAGCAATGTCAAATGAAGAATACAGAAATAACAAAATAAAATAAAATAATTTAATAAAACAAATCGGACCCAAGTATTCACCCTAACAATATGTATTATTATTATACACACACATTTCTATCTGACAGGTAGTCACTTATTGTGTAGTATGTCTTTTGCATCAGAAAATTGTTAAGTTGCTTTTTAAATTTATTTATATCGTTAAGATTTAATAAAGATCTAGGTAGTTTGTTATAAATCTGCGGTGCCATTCCGAGAAAGTTTTTATGGTATACTGCTTTTTTGTGCTGCCTACCGCTTATCATATTTTTATGTCGCGTGCTGTGTAATGTTTGAAACAAGTGCAAGTTTGTTTTTACGAATAGAGCCACCTCGTATATGTACAGGCAGGGTACTGTTAATATTCGTAAATATGGAAAAAATGGTTTACAACTAACCGTGCTCTGAATACCACATATTGCCCTAACACACCTCTTTTGCGCTCTAAACACCGTCTCCATGTTCGTGGAGTTACCCCAATAGATAATACCGTAGCGCAGCGTTGATGTAACATAAGCATGATACGCCGTAACCAAAACTTTTTGGTGTACCTCCTTTGCGAGATTCCGTAAAGCATATGAATGCTGACTCAGGCGTTTACATACACTTTCAGTGTGAGTTTTCCATGACATGTCCCTATCCAGCTCCAGACCCAAAAATTTTGTGGTTGTCGTTTCTGATATTACTTTGTCATCATATTTTACGTTAGGTTTTTTGTGATTTGTCCGTTGCTCAAAAGTCATTATTTTAGTTTTGTCAATATTTATTTTTAAATTATTCCCGGTCATCCATTTTATTAAAACTTGGAGACAGTGGTTTATCTCTCCCTCAAGTGTCGTCGCATCATTATTGTCACTAAAAACGACCGTGCTATCATCAGCAAACAAAACCATCGGGTGATGTATTTCTTTTGGCATGTCATTAATGTAAATTATAAATAATAAAGAGCCTACAATACTTCCTTGGGGTACACCGTAGTTATTAGGCCTCTGACTGGAAATATAAGTACGTTCGGTTTTTGAAGGAATACAGACCTCATCTATTTTCGTAACTTGTTTTCTGTCGGACAAGTACGATTTCAAAAGCTTTAAAGCATTTCCCCTAATTCCATACCTTTCCAACTTCTTTAAGAGTAATGTTCGATCCACAAAATCAAATGCCTTGCTCATATCCATGAATAAAGCAGCTATTGGACTTCTATTATCGATGTTAGTTATAATTTTTTCAAAGAGATTGTAAATTGCCATATTTATATTCTTTTTTCGTCTAAAACCGTATTGTTCATCAGCAAAAAGATTTTTTCGTTCAAAAAATAAGTATAATGAATTGTAAATAACTTTTTCTATAATTTTTGAGAATATGGGTAGTAAGGCAATAGGTCGGTAATTGGCTGGATCAAGTTTGCTGCCTTTTTTATGAAGTGGTTTTATAACAGCAAATTTTAATCTATCTGGAAACACACCTGATTCTAAGCACAGATTTATAATGTGACTCAGTACTGGTGCTATAATGGTTGAAACAGATTTAATAACATTTGTTGTAATGTCATCATAACCAGAGCTATTAGTATTATTTAATGAATTTATTAATTTTATAATGTCAGGGGGAACTGTGGGTAATAAAAATAATGAGTCAGGATTCATGTCAAATTTAAAATTTTGATTAATTATATTAATGTCAGATACTGATTCAATTTCATCAATAACATAGTCATTAAAGGTGTTTGCGATACTTTTTGGGTCAGTAATATCTAAGTCATTTATTCTAAGTCTTGATATTCCATCAACCGGCTTATTATACTTGCACTTATTTATTATTTGCCATGTAGCTTTACACTTATTAGAAGCATTATTAATGTGGTTATTATTTTGGGCTTTCTTAGTCAGACGAATTATGGTTTTTAAGCGTTTTGTATATGTTTTGAAAATTGTTTTAGTTTTGTGGTTGGGGTCTTTTCTAAATTGCCATAACATTTCGCGTTTGCGTTTACAGCACAATTTTATACCTTTACTAATCCACTTAGGTGATTTTACTGCATATCGTTTTATTTTTTTAAGCGGAAACCACATGTCATAAAACATTTTAAATGTGTCGTGGAACTTGTTAAATGCGTCATTAGGTTCTGTGGAAGAATAAATATCATTAAAAGTCAAATTTTGTAAACAACTTTTAAATTTTTGCATATTATCTTTACAGAAACTACGTCTAAATATGTACCAATATGGAAGTACGCATGTTTTTTTAACAGGACATTGCAGTAGTTGCGCTGTATGATCCGACAACGCCAATTCGACCGTTACGCATCTACTTCCCCTTATATTGTCGATAATATTGTCAATGCAAGTTCCGCTACAAAGACGTGTTGGAGTTAGTACACCTACTTTCAAATTAAAACTTTGCAATAGGTTTTTAAAACTGCGAGAGGCGTAGTTGTCCTTCAAAATATCTATATTAAAATCACCACATAAAATTATTTTTTTCTTACGTTTAAAACAGATGTCATTGAGAATCATATCTAAACCAAAGAGGAATGTATTTACTGAGGCCTTATCCAAATTTGGAGGTCTGTAAACACACACAACTACTATGGAGTGATTCTGCAACTCAACCGCGCAAACTTCAATAAGGTTTGGTTTACACCATTTTGCTACATCTAATTTTTGTCCCATCAAGGTATTTCTCATCAGTATACACGAGCCCCCGTTCCTATTTTCTCGTGAATAATAAGTGTAGAGTGTATAATTAGGTACGTGAAGATGCATATGATCGTCCTTTTTCATATTAGTTTCTGTTATACATATTATGTCCACTGATTTATCCTCATCTTTAAAATTATTAAGGTGTACACCTAGTAAGTCCGATTTATTTACAAGTCCATTAATATTTTGATGCAGTATAAAAATATGTTCATACACGAAAAAGATTATCACAGGCTGAATTAGAAACCGGTCTGGATTCAAATTTCGCTTTGTTATTATTCGCTACCTTACTGTCACACACCATTGGTTTAAAATAATCCATAATTGTCTTCTGACTGGAGCATGATTTGTTAGTTAATTCACTACGTTTTTCCAGATTATGTGCAGTGCACAACAAAGGCTTTTTCATGAGAAATTCTTTTGTGTATTTAAGGTAGTCAATTTCAATATTTAATTTATAGCTAAGTTCACTCAGATAAGTGCGATTATTTTGCTTTATATAAAAGTATCGTTTATAATATGCGAATTCATTTAGATTAATAAATTTACAGTTGGCGAAATTTTGCGTTAAAAGTTGTAAATTTTGGTTTAACATATTCTTATTTAAATAATTATTACATTGCACACCTAGTAAGAAAATTTGTTGACATGTTTTTAAGTTATTTAGTGCTATACATAATTCTTTCTGGATATGACTTGGATTATTATCATTTGTCCCTACAGACAGTATAACAATATCTTGTTCGGTTAGCGAGTTATATAATTCTGAGTTATAACACAGAATTTCGGAACATGTTGCACCTGGTTTGACAATGGCCGATACCGTGTAACCATCATTCCATTTAGCCGTCCTTCTGTTTATTAATACTTGTGAAAGTCCTCGAACTTGCTCATCGCCCAGAATTATTATTCTAGGTTTATCAAATGTCTGTTTATTTGTTCGATTCTGTAAAAGTTCTTCTGATGTGTTTAATCTAATTATTTCACTTGTCTCATAGTCCTTGAGTGCAGTATCACTATCTTCTCTCTCGAAATCAAGTGTTTACCTACACTGCTTTTTGTTTCTTCTCTTACGGGCCTGGTTAGTACTCTGGGGAGTGCCTGTACATATTGTTTTTAAATAGGCAATTTGTTTTTGTTGTTCCTGTGTTACATTGGTAAGTGAGCTATTCTCAAGTAACAGTACGTCAATTTGTTCGTGAGCGCTATTAAGTTGGTCAGTCAGTAATTTTATTTGTTCTTTTAAACTTTTGGTTTGGTCATCGTCATAATTTGTGTATTTTTCGGGTAGACTGTCTGCTATTGATTTCTCAGATGACGATGGGCTAGTTAAACATATTCGTTCAAATGATGTAGATGCTTTTTTGTGTCTATGACGCATCGTTATATTATTCCTATTATCAGAATTCATTTTAAATGTCACTAAGCTTCCAAAAAGTAAACTGCTTGACTGTGGTTCGAACTCACGAACACTCTAACGGAGGCACATAGCTTCGCTTCACGGCTATCGAGTACTTACGTAGATGAGCCAAATACGTTGATTGCTTTGTCCCTCCAGCAATTTCGTAAGAGTGTTCTGTTTTATCGATGATACTTTAAGTCTAAGTTAATATGGTCGTTACGATATAGATGGCGTTGTCCCAAGTATTTAACATAATGACTGTGCCATTATTCAAAATATTTTTCTTAACGATTTGTTCGTGATGCGAAGATTAAATTTTATACGTCTTATCACTTCCACTGCTTATATTTTCACTTGAAATGGTATTTTATCACTTCTTCACTGATATGAATTTATATTAAACCGTTTACAAACAGTTTTTAATTTTAATATTCATATGAAATCACTGTCACTTTCACGGTTCTAGACTTTTTACATTGTTTATTTGTTGTGTCCTTTCTTGGTGCTAGATAACACTATCACTGATGTATCTCGTATATTCACGTCACTTTAGTTTTAATTTATATAAATATACTATAGCTTTTAGAATATTAGGCAATAAAAAATACGGAGCGACATGTTATCGTGACGGCAGCGCCATCTTTTTTTTTTTTACAATAGGTATATCTCATATTATGGTAATAGCCCACGATGTTTAATTATTAGATAAAGAGTTTTGAACTTAGTTAAATAGGTGTAGTGTGTTTTTGTTTATGCTGTTGATTTAATATTTGCTTTGTTAAAAAGTTAATGATCTTTGTCCGTACACCTGTAGAAAGGTTAAATAGGGTTTTTAATTTAGGAAAAATGTTTTATTTAACTTAGCAGACAGTTCATTCCGGATTTATTAAAATAGATACATTGTTTTCTTTGAGCAGTCTGGTGGGCCCAATTTTTGGGCAAATAAAAAATACAATTAACTGTTAATTAAATATGGGTATAATGGTATAAATGGTGTGGTTTACTTAAACTTATATCTACAGGGTGTAATGGTAAAAAGCGATCATATTTTACACACTTCAGCCAGGATATCATATTAAATTAACAGAAAAAAAAATTGTTTCTCCCATACCAATTCTGGTCAGCTACCGACAACTTTAAGGGAGGGTAATGTGTTTATCAGTCTATGTATGTATCTATGTTTGTTCCTATGTGGCGTTCTAAAGACTAAAAGCGTAGGCCAATTTTGATGATTCTTACGTCAATCGATTCGTCTTTATCTTGCAAGTGTCATTGGTTACATTAAAGCCGAAAAAAAGAAAAATGGCGGTTTTGGTCGCCATATTGTGGGTGGCTTAATTTGGTGGTTACTAATTGATAACTAAAAAGTTAAAAATAATAAATAATGATTCAAAAAAATCAAAAAATCCAACTACTTAAGAAGCTAACTAAAAAGACGTAAACAAGAAGAAAATCATGCTATGCAGTGGAAGATACATCTGGTTTTGGTTAGCCAGCTCGCGAAGGTATCCTCCGACTGCACCGATTACGTCTTTTTGGTTTTTTGATTTTAAGAATTGACATTATTTTTTGGGAGTTGCCTACGACAGGTTGGAAAAAGTTGTTTATACATGGGTTAAAGCAGTTTTTAAAATATATTCGCACCTTTCTGTTTCACCCTGTAGGTATAGCTGTATAAACATACCCCATACGCCGCGAAACATTAAAATACTGCACAGAAACAAGTACAGGCACAAAGTGTTGCCAGCGGTAAACTTCTTGTCATACATAATCTTTCAGAAAGAGGGTAATAAATTTCAATTAATCAAAAAGTTTGTTTTACAATTAAGTTAAAACCAAATTTTTAGGGTGTTGGGGTAATATGAATAAAATCCTTTTCACTTGACGAGGATAATGACAGTCTATTAAGTTAAGGGCAAATTTTGGCTTAACTGATACTAATCTTTTGATGCGGAAGTGTGGTTTGAAAGCGGTGTTTTATGGACAAATAAAAAAAAATTGGTTATGTTACGTTTTTGGTATAAGTTTTTACACAGTAGGTAGCAGTTTTTTGGTCCTTTTAGTCCTGAAAGAATTTAATATGGTAAACACTAGAAATTATTAGAAACAGAAATAACAAAAAAATCAAACCGACCTCCAAAACGAAACACTACAAAGCGAAAAATAACTTTCTTTTCCGAAGTCGGTGTCTTTGGTACCCAGTGTTTGCCGGTTTTTGACACCGACTTCGGAAAAAAGAAAATTATTTTTCACTTTGTAGTGTTTTGTTTTGGAAGTCGGTTTGATTTTTTTGTTAAAAAGTTTTTTATTATCTTTTTTTAGTTTTGGTAAAAAAAACATTTATAGCCAAAGTAAATCTCATGACGATTTCAATAAGCTAAAACACGACTAGGATATATTGTTTTATTTAGGCGTTCCGGTGCCTACCATCCGGTTTCATCATCAGATAATTTTCTTTAGTTCCATTTATTTGTAACAATTTGCTTCATCATAGACGGTTAACTATTATAGATATCTTACACCAGTGACATACTTAGCATCAAGGAGTTCCAGTGGCCATTTGTGCTTCATCAGTTCCACTTTACCAAATTATACTCTCTGAGTGCAAATGATTGCAATGTTGATGAAAATATCAAAATTGCTAAATGTATGCCTATAATATTTAAGGAATGCCCTCGATTTCTCCAGGATTCCCATCATGAGATCCTGACTTGATGACTATGGAACCACCTGGAAAGTATACCGTTTAAAACAAAACAAGAATTTACCAAATCGGTCGGCATCTTTGAGTAATCGGCTACAATTCATATAAAAAAGATTCCGTCGAATTGACAACCTATTCCTTTTTTGAAGTGGGTTAAAAATGTTAGCTTACTGATATCGGGGGTCCAAGCTACCGGTCAGGGCTCCCGAGAGAGGCTCTTCTAACAATACGCACCCGGCGTACGGGAGTATATTCTCCTTGCTGGAACAATCCCTATTACTAGCCCATATTGTCCCATTGCTGGACAAATCCTACGGTTCCATCGACCACTGGAAATGCTCTAAAAAAACACAAAATTATTGGTCAAATAGAATTAAAACGTCAAAGAGGTCAAATATTAAAATATCAAAAGAGACAAACGGTAGAGGTTTACTAGGTCACCCACAAAACACGCATTCGATTTGATAACATCTTAGTAAATATTTACAAGAATATCAGTTTACATAACGTTGGTGTTTGTCTGTGACGTAATATCTAAATATAGATGACTTTCATTTGGTTTATTTTCTTGCTCAATATTTCCAAAACAAAAATTCGCGAGCTGGCTTACCAAAATCAGATGTATCCTCCGACTGCACAGCATGACTTTCGTCATTTTTACGTCTTTTTAGATCGCTTCTTAAGGAGTCGGGTATTTCTTTTTTATTTATAACTGTTTAGTTAATTAATTTTCTGAAATTATGTACATTTAAACATAATAAGTGTTATATATTTTTGAAATCAACTCTTTATTTTAATATCCCCACGATGAGTTTGGAAGAAAATATCTGAATTGTGCACGGTTCGTGGTAATACACTCTTCTGCTATTAGATACATGGGTATAACTGGTGAAATGTTTATATGCTTCTGCCTAATCCTTCAGGGCATACTCACATGGTTTTATGTTAAGTACAATTGCCATCAAACGACACGCATCGCATCGGATCGGTACGGACATTACAATCTTCAAACGAAATTAAATCGTGTACACAGTATTTAAAATCCATATTATTTGTCATGTATCTGTAATGTATGCAATTTTTATAATGATTATGTTTTTTACTTGTAAATTAAATTTAAAAATGTGATAATTGTATTTTTGGAAATAAAGTTATTTATTTATTTTTTAAACGCGGACGTCTGCCACGAGACGCATTCGGAGCCGAAAGCATGCTGCGACGCGCGGTAGGCTCCGTTCAAATGCCGTCGTATCCGATCGAATCCTTTCGACGGTGGGTGGCGTTACCACTCATTCCCGCGAGTGCACTGTCATTTGTCGTCATTCTTGCAATCATGGATTAAAAAGAAAACAGAAATGTTTGGTGCAAAAGCATACCACTACCAGAATTGAACGTACGGATACGTACGCAAGCGACGGAAGCCGTACGGAGCAGTTCGTATGCGTCGATATCCTGCCGGATGCGATCGACTGTCGCCGTATCTGTTCGCATCCTTTCCGATCAGACGCGATGCGGGCCGTTTGGTGGAAATTGTACTTACCCCTATTGAAATATATTTCGACCTGCGTCTCCAAACACCGAGGTACCCAATCGTCCGTGAACAGTACTTCGAAATAATTATGTACCCTAATCGGTGTCAAACATCAAAAGTCAACATCAATCGATAATTTCACGGGCATCGATCGAAGACTCATTGGCTCAAGTTGCCAAACACAGTTGAAGTTTGCTTATCAAACAACATTCTGTTGCCATTAAGAAGGTAAATCAATTACTATGATTGCCTCGCTTGGGGGCGCCTGGGTCAGTCACAGTTAGTGTTAATCGTAAGAAATAACAAGCAACTTTATTGAACTAGCTTCAACTATGACACTTTCCGCGTGTAAAGCTTTGCTCAAGTACAGGTACTACAGGCAACAAACTTACTAAGTACCCGTGTGTTGTCTGTAAACAAAACTTTGTGTTCGAGTGTACTTTGTGCTTGTCTCTGAAGACTTTTGATCAAATTAAAGTCGATCGTTTTTTAGAATTATTGTAGACTAGCTAACGCCCGCCTATGTGTTATTTTTATGTACATAACTACTCGTTTAATCTGTACTGTAAAGTTACATCAATATCCGTTTAGAACTTTTTGCGTGAAAGAGTAGATAAAACATCTGTCGATCTATCCTCACCAACTTTTGCGTTTGTTTTTGTAGCAAGATGCAATAAGAAGTCCCTAAATATTCCAAATATTCAATATTTACTGTTACTTTCATCATCATCATCTTTGTAGCCGAAAGTCGACCACTGCTGGACATAGGTCTCCCCCAAGTGTCGCCAAACTGATCGGTCATGTGCGTCTCGCATCCAGTTGATTTCGCAGCACTAACTAGGCTAATCGCTCCACCTTGGAGAAGGTCTTCCAACGCAGCGTCTTTCAGTACGCGTTTGCCACTCCAGAACTTTTCGGCCCCATCGACCATCCGTTCTGCCAGCAGTGTGTGTATGCCTGTTAGTTTGGTCATAGCTATTATAACAAAGTATGGACACTAAATCTCAACAATTATAGTGACATTTTACAGCAGATGGGTATTATGATTGTAACTTAAACTGAATTTTAGAACAAGATACTCAATGAATTAGGGTTTGCATAGAAACAGAATAGTTTTAATGTCGGAAAGTGTTTTCTACTAGAACTTGTTTGGCTTTTTCGTATCCAAAAATTTAATCTAGTTGAACACGGCGACGTTGACCTGGCACTACCGAAAGTTTCGCCGAGTATATTTTTCATTTGCTCTGAACGAATTAGACACCAACTACGGCTTGTCAGAAGAGACGAAAATCTTGTCAATGACGTCTGCGATGATTTATTTTAGTGTTTGTGTGTTTTCTAGAGTCTTCCTAAAAAAATATTACTGTATCTTCCTGAAAAGCATCATTTTTACAGACCTTTCTGATGACGCAACGCAATTTAAATTACGTCAGTAGATGATCATCATCATCACTTCAGCTGAAAGACGTCCACTGCTGGACATGGGCCAAGTGTCGAAATTGAACCATAGTTAACCGAAATCGTTACGATAACAAAATCTTATTTATACCTACCTACGGAACATAACGTCTTATATCAAAAATTTTATGATACCGTTTCAAGCAAGAAATAGCCAAAGGGTTTCATCCAAAACACACATTTAATATTCGACCTGCTTTAAGCTTATTATCATATTTCTCATAAATAAGGAAATAGTTTCCTGCCGTATAACAAGTTCTCAACGTCCCTTTAAACTTGGTCTTGATTCCCGAGTAGTATTGGATCATGACAAGATTTATGATAGAAATAATTATGGGGCCTTTTGGATTAACGAATGAGGAATTATTTTCGAATTCTATGGAGAATAATTTCATGATAGGTATTTCATATAAGAGGTATTTTTATGAATAATTTCTCTTTATTTAAAAAATAAAATAATTTTATCGTATCCTCATACGTATGATCCAACGGTAGGATGTGTTAACAGCTGATGAACACACACACGCGGTGAAGGCTACGTAGACCTATTGATGACGATACTGCAGGTTGCAATGATTGTACCCAGGAGGTAGGTTCATCAGAAGCCATCGGCTTCGACTCCGGCTTCGGTTTCATCGCTTTCTCTTCAAAAGACATCTTCTTTAGCTCTTTGGCTAATTTTTTATATAACACCGATAAGCGATTTTACTAAGCGAAATAGCAAATACGTCCAATGCGCCGCAATTCGACCTATTTGCTCTTGAAGTTTTGGACCCTTCGGTTACGGAACCATAAAAATCAATATTTAAATCAATTATTTTTTTTCAATATTATACCTTCGTGAGTTTTTTTTTTGTAAAAATTCGGCACAATCTATATCTATACTAATATTATAAAGAGGAAAGATTTGTATTTTATTTATTTTTATGTAACGAATAAACTTAAAAACTACTGGACCGATTTCAAAAATTCATAAACTTTTGGGAAGCTACACTATCCCCGGGTGACATAGGCTACTTATCATCCCTGTATTCCCACGGGAACGGGAACTACGCGGGTGAAACCGCGAGGCATTCGCAAGTCTTTTATATTTTGTACGCATTGAAACATAAAAATATATTTTTTATATCATTGTTTTTGTATATCAATGTTTGCACAGCACAAATACACTATGCATTTAACAATAGGTAGATAGGTTGATATACAAAAAATAGGAAACAGTATACTGTACTGTTTCCAACCAGCGGCCATCGATTCATAAATCCTTTCAACCCATTCACAGGTGTAAACAGGAGTGGATGAATAATATGCAACAATAAATACGGTAGGTAGTTTAATAAAATATGAATGCCTTCTCTCCATTTCCATTACGTTCGTATCAATATTAATGTCGCCGTCAATAGAGGCAGACAAAACCACGGCAACAAGTGTTAGGTTAATTGGATGTTTAATATCTATACTAATATTATAAAGCTGAAGAGTTTGTTTGTTTGTTTGAACGCGCTAATCTCAGGAACTACTAGTTGGAATTGAAAAATTCTTTTTGTGTTGGATAGTCCATTTATCGAGGAAGGTTATAGGCTATATAACATCACGCTACAACCAATAGGAGCAGAGCATAAATGAAAAATGTTACAAAAATGGGAAATATTCCTTTTTGAGAGCTTCCATTGCGTGCGCTGCGTAAATGGTTTAAGTTACGCAAATATCATGTATGATGGAATTGTTTCTCTTTAAAAGTTCTAAAAAAAAGTCCGTGACACCATATGTCTATCTTTTAAGGTTGACTCACAATAGCAACTTTTATGTTCTAAATTTTAATTAGATCAACGCTGCCGGTAGAAACAAAAGTTGGTTGCATTCGTATAGTAGTATATTATTTCTTATTCAAATAAATAGTTCAACAAGTTCGTAGGTAGATAGGGTAGGGTAGGGTAGTGTAGGGTAGGGTAGTGTAGGGTAGTGTAGGGTAGTGTAGGGTAGGGTAGGGTAGGGTAGGGTAGGGTAGGGTAGGGTAGGGTAGTGTAGTGTAGGGTAGGGTAGGGTAGTGTAGGGTCGGGTAGGGTAGGGTTGTGTAGGGTAGGGTAGGGTAGTGTAGGGTCGGGTAGGGTAGGTAATGTAGGGTAGGGTAGGTTAGGGTAGTGTAGGGTAGGGTAGGGCAGGGTAGTGTAGGGTAGGGTAGGGCAGGGTAGTGTAGGGTAGGGTAGGGTAGGTAGTGTAAGGTAGGGTAGGTAGGGTAGGTAGTGTAAGGTAGGGTAGGTAGGGTAGATAAATGTTTGGTCTTTTTATGGCAAAACAAAGTTTGCTGGGTCAGCTAGTCTTTTATATTAATAGTATATTTAAACAGATAGGCAGATAATACAGTTACTGACTATGATTTCCGTCCCGGACAATATTTGCTAAGTGCGTTTTGTCTGAGTAGAATAATCAATGTACCTTTCTTTGTATGATTAAATATATTTTTAAATAATTTGTCTGATGTCCACAGTTTCATTCGTGTCCACGGAAATCTTTTTCGCAAACCCAGATAAAAGTTTCTAATCAATGCATTAATTTAAGATAAGTTCAATCGGTTTCCCATAAAAAAATATTGTGATTTCGTAACAAAAAAATCATTCGAATATTTTTACCCAAAATATAAGAATAATTTGAATAGTACTCTCAAGAAAAGGGCAACTAGAGGTACAGACTAATCAATCAACACCATTTATGTTAAAAGGTAGAGCGCCTATACCTTCTTCAAAAAATGTAAATAAACTAACAGTAGAACAATTAATCTCTATAAAACGAAAAACTCATCGGCTTTACATCCCTTTAATAAAGATGTACGATTAAGTTCTTGTTATTAATTAATCTATGCGTATAAAAGTCAAAGACGATTGATTGTCTCATTCATCAGGGCTTCGCGAGCGACCCTACATAAATGAGTCTGCGTTTCAGCCCGAAACTTGCTAATATATTTATCAGCGTTAAGGTAGTTTTTTAAAGGTATTTTTAGGTAGAAATATTCTGTAAAACTTGGGCATTATTTTACCTTAGGTCGAGTTACATTCCTTCACGGAGCCATGACCCATGTTTTGCTGTAATTTATGAGGTGGCCCAAATAAAAGGCCCAATTTCAGGCCCATGGCTGTCGTAACCGGTGTGATTTACCATTCGTCTATAGTAAATATAAATCAATCTATTCTCTGGTCATTGTTCAAGTATGTTTATATTTTCTTACGATCTTGTAAAAGCCTGTTATGAGCCATCAATTCATTATTCTCTTGCCTTCAGCCAAATTTATTGGATGTCATTCAACTATCTTTACTTCTCTATCATCTAATAGGTCGTCATCTGGGTGAAGCCCAACCAGTGTAATTTTTTGAGCTGCGAGTTGCACAAAATGAGTCAGTTCAATCAATTTCGCACTAAAGTCCTGTGTTGTACCACACGGTGACGCAAAATGAGTTATCTGCTGACTCATGCTTATTATTTCAACCGAATTGCGCTCGAGGTGAAGGAGGGGAGCGAGGCAAGCGTCATTAGTCCCTTACAAACGTTGGATAGCAACTGAAGTTACGTCCGTCCGTCTGGCAGCCTAACCAATTTTTTGTTGAACGTAAATTGCGGTACTCAAAATACGCGACGCACGACTTTTGCTCGTTTGGCCTCACCATAAATCCAAATATTGATCTGAAAAGTAGTAAAAGCGTTTGTAAATTCTGCCTCAGATAGAAAGTTACACTATTATTGAATGCCGTATGATTATGTACTTTTTTCTAGTAAAATGCATGTTTCTTGACATATAGCCCTAAGAGCGAAGCCTGAAAAAAGTGATCAGTAGGTCTACAATGGCTATAATTAAATAAATGTACTGGTATACCCATACTGGTTCACATTTATTTTATTATTTTATGCGTTAGTATAAACATTGATGAATCTTTGATTTATGTAAACTCAATGACACGCGCTTCGTTAGGATTCAATAGAGAATTCATTAGTCAATAGTGACTACGGATGCGGTCATTAATCCACTTGTCCAGCTCGGTGGCAATAGCGGCTGTTGGTATTGCTTTCCTCTTTAGAAGATGCTATTGTATTAGCACATCAGTCAGATGTAGAAGGTACCTTGGTAGAAAAAGCTTTTATTTCAGCATATCAATCCGGACAGTAGACGGTTACTGTACAGAATAAGCCATTGTTTAAGCACATCAATCTAGTCTACCTCTTGTAAGTGCCAAAAAAATGAATTGAGCGAGTGGAGTCACATTGTTTGACTGTTTATTGACCGAGCGAGCGCGAAGCATCTCCGTTTTGAGCTTGGACAAAAATTATTTCGTATGTCTGGATGGTTGGATATCCGGCTGTTCTACTCTACAGGTCGCATTTCTCAACCGATTATCGTGAAATTTAGTGAACAGGTTCGATAATAATATGATTTTTTGTGTCGATCCTGGTTGATTTAATGGCTCTGCCATTTTAAAAAATGCCCAAAAACTGAATCCACAAAAAAAAACAAAAAGTAACAAAACACAAAACGACTTTTTTATATTAATTTTTGCACGTCACAAATACACTATGCATTTAACAATAGGTAGATAGGTTGGTAAACAAAAAATACCCAATAAAAATAAAATAGGAAACAGTATACTCTTTCCAGCAAGCGGCCATCATATTCATAAATCCTTGCAACCCATTCACAGGTGTAAACAGGCGCCGATAAATAATATGCAACAATATAGGTAGGTAGTTTAATAAAATATGAATGCCTACTCCCCATTTCCATTACGTTCGTATCAATATTAATGACGCCGTCAATACCAGACAAAACCATGGCAACAAGTGTTAGGTTAATTGGATGTTTAATACTTTTTCATATTAAGATTATATTTAAACAGAAAGGCAGATAATACAGTAACTTATTATAAATCCACAAAAACAAAAAGACAGACTCGTGAGGTCTACAGCTGACAAAGCCACTCACTCACTAATTATGATTGTGAAAGGTCGTCTCTGGAAATTCTGATTCAATTATGAAAATTATTCAATAATAGAAAGGTACAATATCGCTGAGTCTCGTAGGTTCTTTATATCCCGGTAAGATCACCGGTAGATCTCAACGAGAGAGAAGTTAATTCATAAATAAAGAACCTAATTATTTTTCAAAATTATATTAAAAATATTAAAAGAAAACTCAAAAATAAAATTACAGTTTTGATCAGATTTCTCAACATTCTAATACGTGAAAAACTTCGATAGAACGAGTGCTAGATCGAACTCGAATTGACCTTAAAATTTTAATTAAACTACTCAACTTTTGCAAAAGATGTTTTTAGAAGGGAAAGTTGAAGCCTGCCTTCAATTAAAATTATATTTTACTTACTTTGCTGAAGAGCTTGTTAAATAATAAATAACTGGTGTGACTGCTTAGTATTTTTGATGAGCTCGTGAAATTAGGAAGGAATTAATTTGGTGAAGGTTAAGGGGAAGGGTGTCGGTTGGCTTAGTGCGTGGTTGGCACGAGTAATCTACAGTTGTTTTAGACATTTTGGAGTAGGTAATTTATCTTCGGTTTGATGTGTAGAGTTTAGTATTAATTAATTATTAATTTCCAGGGTCTGTACGAAGTTAAATACGAAATGGGTCACGTTAGTACTAGGTATAATCTATCACTTTTCTAAATCAAGAAAGTAAAAAAGGATCAGGCGATTAGGATCAGGAGCCACTAATATTGGGTTTAATACTACTTCTTCAACTCAAAACTTACGTAATTTTACTAATGTTACGTAATATCTACTGTCAGTATTCAGACTTTTGCAAAATTAATTTATACTTGTTGGACTAAATAAAAATAACGTAGCTCGTTTGCTTATGGTGTTGTTAATAAAAACATTACAAAATTTGTACTGCAGCAAAACACTAAAATAGAAAACTGAGAAAACGTCTCAAGAATTCAAATAACTCGTATGTACCAGCACTATTTTATTCTACAAGGGTGATTTACTCGTCGAAGCCGTAAAAGCCGCAAAAGCGATACTACAGAGAGCTGTGCTGTTGACTTTAACATAATCGAACGATAAATACACTTATAATTCTTGGCATTATCCCGAAAAAAGGTGATTTGAAACGTCACACGGTCCCAGTAAACGTTTGATATTCGGAATACGAACTTTTAGGCCGCTTTTTATTGTCCTTACTTGATAGATGGGCGCCTATCTCTTGGACACATTTATACGCGTGGCCGCCAACGATTATGGAAGTAGAAAGTCGTTTAGATGATATTATTGTGGGGTTTTGATTTGTTTTTCTAGAATAAAATGTTCAATAAAATGTTAGATGGTTGTTAGTCTTTTTTTTAGATTCGGTTTCATAATCATAAGAATCTATCGAGTGACTTATCACAAAATGTTGCTTTTGGTTTTATTCTTACTATTGTTACAATTTGGGAATTTAACATATAAATATGTTATATAAATAATATATTTCCGATAAAATTTCGGTCACGGTGACCAATCTTGACGGAGATTAGCGTGCCCGTATGAGATTTTTTTTATTTAACTGTCAAATTTATTTTAATAATCAATTCATTCAAATAATTAATATACTCAAATAATGAAAAAATTCTATGTATGAAATTAATCAATTTTGTTTACAAATCTTACTATCTATTTTTTATATTGTTCCAAGATCAATAACTTGAACTTGACTTCAATAATATTTACAATTTTAATATTCATTAACTTTTTACTTGAAGGATGTAAAATTGTGACTGTAATGCATGAAATAGAAGGCATTTTTTTTTTAGTAATGAGATAATTAATAGTGCACAAATATGTGCGCAAACACAGGTGTACTCTCTGTTCATTTACTTTCATAGTCCGATGGGACGGATATCCGCCATGACCGGGCCATCTAAGTAGGTATTGTAAGGAGGGTGACTTCCTTACCTCTTTAAAGCTGGCAACTGATATTTCATTTTGGAAGGATAATCATATTTAGAAAGCAGGTCAATATTTGTGCGTTACCGTGTTCCCTCCATAAGCGGTACAGGAGAACACTGTGGAGTTTGCACTATCTCCCCGTGGTAGTGCAGTATGCATGAGCATTACTCCACGCAAAAAGAAAGAGAATATTTTTTGTTACTTTTTCGGATTTTATGTTACTCCTGTAAAAGCCATCTGATGCAACACATATTGCTAAAAATTCTATAATTTTAAAGTTCTATCGGCATATCATGTACCTTTCGCACTTATGCCCCTTATAGTACCTAATTGAAGAAAATAAAACAGTTGAAATGGCGACGGACAGGACACATGACAAGAGACAGCAGGCTAAAATGGACTAAAATTATAACGGAATGGCAACCACGTGATGGCCAAAGGAAGTGAGGCAGACAAGCTAAAAGATGGACAGATGATATAAAGATTACTGGAGGGACAATCTGCTCAAGAAAGGCAAATAATAGAAAAGAGTGGAAACAGCTGGAAGAGGCCTATGTGTCACAGGACACGCTGATCACTAAACCGGCAAATCCGAGATGTTAGATATTTAAGATAAAACAGTTTGATATTAATGTATTTTTCGTACCAGCAATAATATTCACTTGTAACATAATTCTCAGAACATAATTCACGAACGAAGTAACTATAACCACTGCTAATAGATCAAAATATTCTGTTTATCTTATTCCATTACGTCTGCCTACTATGGTTCCGTTGAAAAGGGTATTGATTAGCAATTAGTTTCATCTAACGGAGTTAGAGCTTCATTAGATGTCGGACGAAGGTCTGCCCGGTAAATTAATTTTAATCATTTACTGGCCCGAATTCCGCTGTAATGATACAATGGCCTACTTTTGTTGATAGCTTTTTGAGATTAGATCTCAGTGGTATTAGCTTGTGCGCGCATAATTATATGGATAATCAGTGTCCTATTTTTAATCACCGACGGAAAAAGAGGGGTGTAATAAATTTGACGTGTGTATCTGTCTGTGTCATCAAAGCTCCTAAACGGATGAACTGATTTTGATTTTGTTGCTTGAAAGGTGACTTTATCGAGAGTGTTCTTAGTTGGATGAAAATCGGTTCAGCCGTTCTAAAGTTATGGACGTTTTACTGTTTGAATCCGGAAGACGATAAGTTGGAAGGCCTCCCACTAGGTAGACCGATGACCTGGTTAAGGTTGCGGATACTAGACGCACGGGATCGGTCAATGAGGTGACGCCTGGGGGAGGCCTATGTCCAGCAGTGGACGTCTTTCGGCCGAAATGATGATGACGATGATGATGACTGTTTGAATCGTGTTGTTTTGAATGGTCGGGCTGTTTTCGCAAGATATCGTAATTACGTGTTCAGTAAGTTGTCGATCGAAGCGTGTCTATACTACTAGTAGATAAATTATGTAGCATGACATAAACATATTCTGGGGATTTTTAAATTTTATTTGTGTAAAAGAAAGATTTTTCGCATGTTTAAAATAATTAAATTTTTAACAATACAGATCATAAAAATTACGCCTGGAGGTGTAGGCTTAGTTTAGTGTAGGTAAATACACGTACATTTTATGCGTTATGTTTGAGTTCAGGTATCCTACCTAACCTATCACCATCAACTGGACACAACGTACAGTCCCTGGACTGATTTCCTATCCGTGAGATAATTTATAAATAAAAAATATAAATAAATGCTTTTTTTCACGGGCTTAAGCAGAAATTACAGATTAGATCGCCATCGGCAAGGAAACACCAATAACTTCTTTACATTAAGATAAAGGTGTAAATGAAAATAGATCTTATTTTAATTTACATCTGCATTATGGCAAATCAATAATTTGATTTGGTTGATTGATTCGGTTGTTTCCGTTTAGACAGATTTTCGTTTCGGCAGATTTTTGATTTTTATTTAATAGGTCCTTTTGCTTTGAGGTTTGTTTACTGATCCAGTTTTACTAACTAAAATTAATTATATTTTACTTAGAATAGAGGCGGGTTCTCACCCTCACAGAAAAGGGTATCAATCGATACCCACAACCTCGACAAGGTAAAGAGGTGCTCACGGAAACTGAAAACCGGGTAGCCCAACATTTACACCCTTGTTTAAAACTAGTCAATAATAATAATAATCTCTTGTAAGTATTACCTTCGGTTGAAAGATATCGAGTATTATTAACCAACTGGCCAAAAAGGAGGAGTTTCTGTGTTCAGCTGTGTTTTTTTTTGTGTATGTTCATCGATTTATCCGTCAATTGTGAACCTATTTTGAGAATTCTTTTTGTGTTTGAAAGAGTACGTTCCTGACTTGGATCCATTTCAATTTGGTGATGATGAAGAACTTTGGCGATTTGCAATAGAACTCCTCAAAAAATGACGGCAAATCTCTCGGGATTACTGCAATCGTATGTCTGTTTTTTGTTAACACCATTTCATAACATAACATCACGCCGGAACGCTCTAAAGGGGTACGCAGATGTGCGCACTAAACTCTGGTACACTCTTATCTCACTGGTTATGTTCAAGTTTTTTGTTATTCGGGTTATCTACTCTGGCACAACTTTGGGCATTGTATGTACCTTACCATAGAACTTGCCCATTGTGTACACAACTAAAAAGTGTAAAATTTAAACTTAAAAACAAGTTTTCTATCTTACTATCTGTTTTCTAATGATTTAAACAGCTTTAGAGCTGATTTCTCAATCGTATTAATAAATTAAAATGGGTACTTTACAGGTTTTCTATAGAAAATTTACGTGAAACACAAAACCTACTACCCATTGAAAAATCATCCCTTAATTGTAGTATAGTAAACCTACTCAATCGGCATTCATAAATAGTAAAATGTATTTATCGCCATGGACATTATAAATTAATGGCAAATTATGAAACAGACACGATTCCATATTTCGAATAGGGAAATCGTAGTCGGGCTTTGTGAGTACTTAAATACAAAACTCTTAGTAATGATATCTGAGATTTATTACCGTTTGATCGACCCGTGTGACTGTGTGAACTTTCAGTATAGTATAATTTTTGCTGTGGTATGAACTGTGTGACGTGTGACACTGGTCGATGTTCAAGGTTAAGGCTCGCCGATGTTGATCCGTGGATGGATTGATCCGTGATCTTACTTTACAATTTTAACGTATTGTACCAAGATTCGTCCGAGTCTCGGAAAACGAGTTTAGCCGTTGGTTCTAGCAGTCATGCATAGATCTTGTCTGGTGTAACGGGTAATCATAAACAAGAAAATATGGGACTAATCTTGCCAAAGGAGTATCGTGTTGCTCTGTTACTGATTTCTGGAAAACAAATAGCAGTCGTTGCATCTAGCTAGACTGGTAGCCGACGAGCCGAAGTTGAGAAAAGACTAGGCAGATTGAATGAGACTTTTATTGCCGTAGTAATTATTCCAAAAAAGTAATCCGAACTTCATAGTATCCCAGAACAATTAACAAAAATATGACTATAAACTAAAGAATTTACAGAGCATCGAGCATTTGCTGTTTTTAAATTTACTCGAACCACACTTTGAACATGATGCTCAATGTTTTGTTACAACAATGTCGAGCAAAGGCACGAGCACTGGTGAAAGAAATGTTACAGGTAATTCTCATTCACCGTGAGCATAACGTCGAACGTTACATTACATTGATTGTAATGCACCCGAAAATGCTATAGTGCATACTCACCTTAAACCTCCTAGAAGACATTACAATTGCCCTATAAATAAACTAGTTCACGATACCTACTAAAACTATTCAATTTGACGGACTTTAGTCAACGAAAACATAAACAGTGCTCCACGCTGAAAGTCGTGACGTCACAGTTCAAAGTAATCTCACTTTGAGGCACTCCATAATGTCTCATGAATAAATTACCGACTAGTTGTTTGAAAGAGAATAAAATGCTATTTTATTATTCATTCACCTATTTACCAAAGGTTGTTTAACGTCCACGGACAGTTTTCAGTAGTAGGCTTACGTCCGACCTACTTAGTTGAATCGTCAATCAAAGAGACGCTTTACTTAGAATATATGAATATTAGAAACCACTTTAAATCTAAAGATAATGAGTTTGCCACTTACAAATATGATTTCTATTTCATATAATAAAAAATATATTTCAAAACCAATTTGCGGTCTTGTTGAACATTAGATTAACAAAGTTTTAAGTGAATGATCGGGATCGATCACTTTGAATATTAAAAATATGTAGTCCACAAGTTTATAATTCTTCTTAACGATCGAATAATTTTAAACCGAATAAAAACGAGACTACTGGGGTTTTTGAACTTGATAATCATAATTCTGTCACCACGTCCTACGTAACCTACCCTCAAACACATTAAAACTACAATAACATTAAACAAACGATGGAAGCCATTCTCTGGAATTATATTTAATATTTTTGACTTTGTAGGTGGGGAAAGAAACGGTCCATATTGGTTACCTGAGCGTTAAACTGAAAGTTTTCCGTGTCGTGTCGGCTTTTCTTATCTGTCTAGTCACGCGAGCTAACACCTTGTAATACTATCTTCACAGGCGCTGAGTCAGCATGTCTTACAGCGGGTGGATGGCGAAACAGTAGGAGGGCCAATGACCGCTTACAGCACCATACAGTTCGTCGTACAAAAACATCATTTTGTCAGAGGGAAAATTAAGGTGAGCCAAATTTTATTTTTACTATAGCAATAAAATTGGTCGTCAAATGAAATCCTATGACTTAATATTCCACGTTACTATGGAAGAAAAATTTCAAGCAAATACCTTTAATTTCTAAGCAATGGAATGTAAATCTGATTTGATGTAAGTATTAAATAATTTGATCTATTAGAGACATGATAATTTCAATATTTTGGTCAAATTGCGAAATAATCAGCTGAATACATTTATTTCCTTCGTGAAATACTTACCCGTTTTGAGTATAAGATAGACACAAGTCTCTTCTGCGTGGAGACGGAAAAAGGTGCATAACACACACCCCAAAGTCGTAAGCTATTCAAAGAATTTTATCTGTTGTTATATGACTCTACACCCTGATATTGTCTATCATGTCTACTATCGGGAAAAAGCTACCAAATACTTTATACATACATCAATACATAAATTCACGCCATTTTTTTTAAGGTGATACCATCTTGAGCCACTTTTTAGTGATTTTTGTTAGAGGCAAAACGGATGGGTTCGCGTCAGCAACATGCTAATGTGACAATGTCATCGATACGCTAATATTATGACGTATGACTCAATAACTGTTTTATTCCAAAGTTTTAAGTTTTTACTTTTGGCAGCAGTCTCCATAAATACCCATTTTTTTTTAAATACTTTATTGCCTTCATATATTATCTGTATCGTTTTTCATACATAATGCACCTGTCTCATGTTAATTGTGTCCGACTATTTCGGTATGCCGTCGTTTCGACGGTTATTTGGGCACTAAAACACTCAAACAGAGGCGCGGCAAAATGACTAGAATTCAGTTTCTGAACGAATTGCGACCAATTGACCCAAGAGGGTGCTGTTTTACTAGAGATAGGCTAGACAGTGCGAGATTGCGCTGTGAAAATGTTTGAAAATGATTGCTTGCACCAAAGCAGTACGTGGATCTTGTGCGGTGAGAAGATGCGGTAGTGAAGTTGTGAAATGGTGTGAAGCTTAGAGGTGCAAGGATGCGTACTCACATCTTGCCAGCTGTATGCGATATATACAAATCTCTCGCTTTTTGTTTGTAAAAACACCTAACTCCGCTAGCCATTTCCACCAAAGCTAAGTTTGGAAAATAAAGTGATCCGATTGGTGGTTTTATTTTCTCGCCTACCGCATAGCTACTTCGCACATCCCTATTTGAGAGCTACCCTTAATTAGAATTGGCAATGTGTCTGACTCTCATATCAAAGTTTAGGCAAAGTTATAATTACTTCATTTGTATTATTGATTCCTTAGCGTATACCGTATTGTGTACGAGTCAATTATCAAAATGTACCCAAACTATTTGAGTTTCATCTTCTTGGTTCCTACTTTGTTTTTAATTTCGTACAGTAGTCACAGCGGATGTTCTAGTCAGTCATTCTTCCATAAAATCGTAGTATGGCGATTACTCCACCGTTTGACGGTGAACGCTCAAAATAAAAAGTTATATCAATTTGTCTCATTATTATCTGGCCCTGTGTGGAAACAAAAAAGTAAAAAAAAACGGTTATTTGAAAGTTATGAGCATCGATAGTTCCATATTTCAACACTAATTTCAACGCATCTTTGGGAGGAAATAAATACCATAAAAAGAAGGAAAATTGCAAAACAGTCACTATGCAGAAATATATTGATGAATGATGAACTGCCCTATAGTTTCAGGCAATAAATAAAGTAGGTAGTATTTTAGTGCAGTGGGGTAGTTATGATGCATGGCATGGACTTCGTGGAATAAGTGTTACCAGCCTTTACCGTCATGACTCGTGACCCATTGTTAGTTTAGATAACAATCGCTACAATTTTGAATTTCGATACGGTAAACGTGTAATTTGTAACAGTATAGTAACGTGAGGTAGGCCCTAGGTATCTAAATGAAAAAATCAGATACTTATGGCTTTTAAATCAAGGAATTGTCATTACCTCCATGCATGCCAAGAACAGTTATTGAAAATAATTAAAATTTTGTCTTAATGTGGTCAGACAGTCATTGGAAAAAATCCAGTGTGTGTACGTGTATGTATAAACACTGGCTATTTTCATAAAACTTTTTTAATCACATTTATTTAAAGACAACAAATAAAAAATATTAAGCACGAAGGTATTGTTTCAAAGTATTTCTAATATTTTTCTCTCTCATTAAAGAAGCGAACCCATCGCGCGTCTAATTAGCAGACACAAAAGAATAACAATAGCTTACGCACACATGGTGTGCAAAGGACGCATCATGGGTGATGGCTCGAGCTGTTAGTCTCGCTACCACCTTTTTGAATGACTGTTATTGTCATTTATGCATTTAGCATTTTTTTTTCTTTTTTGGATATCGCTGCACATACTGAGATAGGAGCCTTTTTGGTGTCGCACGGGGTTTCAATTTTTCAATATTGTTAATTTTATGCATATTTCTCGTGTCTCCTGTGCGGGTCACAAACAAATATTATTTCTTTCTTCTTTTCTTTCTTTCTTTTATTTCCATCCCATTCTGTTTGAGGTAATCGAAAAGAAACAACCATGAAATTAACATTTATTTTCTTTGTGCAGATACGGTGTACAGCAAGCGTCTACTCAATATACCTGCAAAGCTTAGAAAAGAGTGCTGAAGAGGAGAGGATACGAACCACTCCCGTGTCCCTCCCAGAGGTGCATGAAGCAGTAGTTTACTCTATACATCGTCTGCCAGAAACCAGTAAGTCCTCAGAGAACCTTCTTATAGTACGCATCAGACTGTGAATAACATATTTACCTGAGATGCATACTGCATACATTGTATTAAGTTTGATAACCCTGTTACGCTAGGTTCGCACGGTACGCATCAGACTGTGAATAACATATTTACCTGAGATGCATACTGCATACATTGTATTAAGTTTGATAACCCTGTTACGCTAGGTTCACACGGCATTGTACTGCATGGTTTTTTTGCAGTATATTGGTGAGATCAAACATCACACGGCATAACACTAAACGTGTTTTCAGTATTAATAGCGAGATCACAGTATAAATATGGAGGAACAGTATGGAAACTATCTACAAACGCTCGAAACGGCACACAAGCGGTTGTCGCGATGCTGTCAGTAGTGCGAGCCGCTTAGGGGTCTCGACGATGCGCATGTTTGTGTGAGTGTGCCGTTTCGAACGTTTCTCTACGCCTTATAATACAATGGTAAAATTTAAAGCTTTCAAATCAACTGCATATTTAAGTTGCACCAGCAATATGCATTTTTTTAATAGGTACAAAATATGATAATCAATCCGATCAATTTTGACTCATAATGAATAAAATTGAGCGTGCAGCTTCAAACACGAGATAGAAGTGAAACTTCTTAAAAATTAAGAACAAGAGAATCATGTAAGCGGGATATAACGTGAGATCAGGAAGATGTTTTTTTTCTTTCTTTCTTATATGACGAAATGTGCCTAAACGTGACGCGACCTTAAAATTTCCAATATCGAACTGCTGCCTGAAGTTTCACTTCAAAATTCGCTGTCACCTCAGAGTTACATGATGGACCAATTTTTGTTTGGTATTTATATATAATGGAAAAATTGGCCAAATGCGTGTCGGAATTCGCACATTTTGGGTTCCGTACCAAAGAAAAAATCAGATTTATTGGTATACAATATATTGGTATTTTTTAATAAAATACACGTAATGATAAACATTACTTATCAAGTTCATAGTTCTATGGGAAGTTACATAATTCTTGAGAACAAAATTGTGTGGCAGGAGACGGATAGACAGACAGACAGAGACATGGATACGTAAGTGACAGCAATAGGGCTTCGTTTAGACCCTTCGGGTACGGTAACCTAAAAATGGAGAACCACTTTATTTAATACTACGTATATAATGCGTATCTAATGGACGAAAATACACCATTTTTTACACATTGACAAATCAGTCTTCTCAGAAGCGTTCATTACCCAAAACACTTCATCCAACTCGGTTATATCTCAAAGACTTTTTCTTCTAGCAGCGCACAAAAAATAGGAACTTACATTTAAAATTGAAATTCTAAAATAGAATCACTAGATACTATTTTTAACCTCCGCCGGAAAAAGAAGGGGTGTTATAAGTTTCACGTGTGTTGCTGTGTATCTGTGTGTCTGTCTGTGGCATCATAGCGCCTAAACGGATAAACCGATTTCGATTTAGTTTTTTTTGTTTGAAATGTAATTTTGTCGAGAGTGTTCTTAGCTATGTTTGAATAAAATCGGTTCAGCCGTTCAAAAGTTATGGGCATTTTAGTGTTTGAATCGGGGTGTTTTCGCAAGATAAATGCGTCGGGGGTTTTTTAAATAGTAAATTTTACTTGTTAATGTTATTTTGCACATAGAAATATGCATATTCCCCTTTTGTACGGATTTATAATGCTTCAGGGATATTCCACTAATTCTGGATTTACATCATACCTACAATTGTATGCAATCGCATTGTGCTCTTAATCAACGTTAGTTCATTAGAAAACAGCTTCATATTCAGTACAATATCTAATTTTTAAAATTACGTTCTGTGTATACCACGTGTGAAATATAGGGATACCGTACTTGGAAAACGTATTAAACATTCTGGCTCAATAGTTCAATACAAAACAAATATTGTAAAGGACCGTTGTTCAAGCTTTAGCAATGTGACCTTCGCTAAAAATAAATCATCGCCAATAATGCCTACCCTCACCTTTCAATTTCAAACTTCAATATTTTAATTAAACCGTTATTGATTGAAATTCATTTCTGAAGAGTAAAGAACGGTTTATCTATTTTTAGTACTCGTAATTTATTCTGTGAAGAGTTCTTTCTACAGTGTTGGTTTTGATTTGACTTTGGTTATTTATAATTTCATCTTTTCTCACCCCTAGTACAAATTTTCCAACAAATTCTTAAGCTCCTTTTTTACTTTTAATTTTTCAATATACGAAAAATTTTTGTCAAACGAATAAGGTTCTAATAAAAGTTTTATTTACAATCCAAATGGTCAGGTTAAATTCCCAGAAGCAGCTTCTCCGATGTAATACGGTGATTCAATTTCGAAATTGTTGGTCGAATGTAGTCCATGCTTTTTGGGTTTACTTGTTCTCTTTTTGAATGGCTTAGGAAGAATACCACTAGCTGTTAGCATAATCACTATAGCAGGTAAAAATAAGTACCTAACAGAGATTGATATCTTTGTACTTTCTGCTTAGCAAGTCTGCTTCCCTAGTTCACAAGCTTATCTTCAGTTAAGAAACCGTTGTTCTAGCTGATCTAAGCTAAACTAGGAATGACCTAGTTCCTCGCTCCGGTGGCCACGTTGGCCAAGTAATGAATCATAATAATATTATAGAACAAAATATTGACTAGCTCAATATTTCGGGACTTTAGAGTGGGTAGTTCGTAAATCTCTTTTGTAAAGTTTGAAACGCTATTACTTATTTTATCATAGCAAAGGCTTGTAAATAGATGTTAAGTTCATAAAGGCTTTATTCTTGTAAAAAACGTAAACTAAATCTATAATGTAACACTGATCAAAGTGATCTGTAAATATGGGTTGTATTGAATTATGAACAAGTCGCTAAAGGGTTTCATAGAACAATTGAAATTGTTTCTCGGTTTTTTATTTGACGAGAATTTACTTGCGTCGAATTCGCCTTAACATTGAAGAATCCTCAGAGATAGTTTAGAAACTAAAATGCTGCGGTTTTACCTTCAAACCCCAATCTCCCTTAAACGCTTCCTAGTAGTCACACTAGCGTTTCCTAGGCCATCTACTGTGGAACGACTCTGGCCCATCTGTTATTATGCATTCTACATTTATTATGTGACCTGCACAATCCCATACTTGTCTAGCAGACTTGTTGCCCACATCGGTGATTCCTGTGTTGGAGCAGGTTGGAACGTATTGCGGTAGGCAAAAAATCAAGAAGAGTGGAAGGCTGGCTACGGGGGAGACATTTGCCTAGCATTGGAAGAGCATAGGTTAAAACATAAATAAAGGTTACTTAGAACACAATAATTTTTCTTTGTCACAGACAGTTCCTTTAAAAAATCATTAAACAAACAAAATGTTTGATAACCCTGACAAAATAAAATGGTGGAGCATCACACCTTTATTCGTAAAAAAAACTATAATAGTATAGTAGTCTATGCCTCCCCATAAATGCATCGAAAAATGTGAGCGTACGCTATCTTAAGTACATTCCGAATCGATACGAAATGTGCCGAACTCCTCCAATTTCCCCCGAACCGTTTTAGAGGAAGGCATTGATTAGATCAGTTCAATTTGAACTGCATTTTATGAACGAGCGTGCGTATTTAGTGCCTGTGTTCCATTAAAACACAAAGACTGCCTCGAAAGTTAAATTAGTTTAGACTGTAACAGTTCGTGTCTTGAATTTTTTATTCTCATAAAGGCTGTTGTCTGCTTCTGATTGCAAAGTTATTTTTTTATAACCTTCACACGGTTTTTATTTTTTCTAAGGTTTGGCTTGGCAGTTATGCTTTTATTATTAATGAATTGAGAGTTATTTGGTTTATCCTACCTATTAATTAAAAATATGAAAGTTTGCATGTGTTTTAATCGCGCAAAAACGGCAGTACAGATTTGGGTGATATTTTTACATGTGTTAATACATGGATACTTTTATTTTGGTATAATGTTCCCGGTCATCTGTCCATCAGACCGAATCGGATTAGAACAATGGTAATTTCTATTGTGTCTGGAAATGGACAGTTGAAGGTGTATTGTAAACGCATATTACATGGGCGATGCCGCGGTCAGAAGCGATTTTTAAATAAAAAAACAATAATCAATATCTTCGCCATCATGAAATGTCTGAGAGCCGATTTCTGAATTGAGTATTTGAAGTTAAGAGTGCCAAATTTTAACAGGTTGTCAGGCTAAAGTATAGTTTGACAAATACTCAACATCATCATCATCAGCCTTTTAAAGTTCCCACTGCTGGGACACAGGCCTCTCATAGAGAGGGAACGGGCTATAATCCACCACAACGCGGGCCCAGTGCGGATTGGTAGATGTCACATGTGTTTGAATTTTTGGTTCTAGGACATGTCATTCCTCATTATGTTTTCTTTCACCGTTTCGAGAGCAGTGGTGATGAAATAATTTACACAAAGTAAAGTGCCTGCCTGGGTCACGAAAAGCACGACCTACAACTTGTAAATCGCAGCCGTTACCACTGGGCCACCACTGCTTCCACTCACTGCTACACAATATCAAACGAAATTCAATTAAGAAATCGGTGGTAAAACTAAGAGACAGGCTTTCCTACATACCAAACATAACCTCTATTATTTGTTTACGAGAAAACCTTCAAAAGGCGCCTGGACTTCTGGAGAAAAGATCAGGGAGTGTGGGATTATTACCTCACTAAAACCACCCTGGAGATCACCTTCAGCACTTGGCGGAGGCCCCGCTACCTCTTAAAAGACCACTCCAGAACCCCCTCTGTGCAACGCCTGTTAAGGCACGCCCCTTGGGACATATCTAATAACCTAAGCTTCAAAGAGTTCTAAGAAAGTAAGATTAATCTACATTTTTAGCTAGTCTCTTCTTATTATTCCTTTTCTTACTAACGCCTAAAGGTATCAAAAATAACCTTTTCTTACATAAGAACAATAAAGAATTCGTCCAGCAACCTACAGCTGTTTAATCTGACTTTTAATATTCAGTGTGTATATAGTCACTATATAATATTTATTTGGGACTACCGACCTTCTTCGAAATCTATGAATATTGTTGGAAATTATAGTGTAATAAACTATACCGCTTATGTTACGAGGTCAACGCATTGAAAATCTTGAAATTTATGATTAATTAATGGTGTCATTTTAGAATGTCGTGGGTAATTATATTGAAATAAGATTATTTATACTGAAAACATTTATGGACAGCATAGGAAGACCATCCTAGGCTGATTTACTTAGTAAAATGCTCAAGTGAATTTTGAATATGAAATAACTTCAGTTAATTTCGGTTGTCAATTGCACCTACCGCTATTTGTCTCTGCAGCACCCACAGGTTGACTGGCAGAATATGCTTATGGCATTAAGTCCGCCTCTGTACGTTTGTGTGCATGAACTATTTAATACATATAGGTAAATGTTAAAGTAGAGTTTTCAAATACTCAATTTTAAAATCTGAATTTCGAAATCAGGATACAATATTTTGTTTTACATCACAAGATAGCGAGAATATAATACGTAGTTATGGGGCATATAAAATATATTTCTGTGCCGAAATAAAATCAACCATGGTGCAAAAAGCAACAATAGGTGGATGTTTTCTATTTACCTTTTCTTCAGATTTGAAATCGATACGCTATGGAAAGTTACGAGTCTCTCTGACACACAAACAATGCCTTTCTACTCACGATACATACAATATGACAGTATAATGCTGCCTACATATAAGAGATGATTTACACAAGCAGAGTTTCTTGCCCGCCAAGAAGCAAGTATCCTTGCGTCTCTTGTTTCAAGTAGCAATCTTCACACTATGTAAGACGTCAATGATAAAAAACCTTAAGCGAGTAATTCAAAGTCTCGCCTATGAATATAGCAGAAATAAGATTCACCAGATCATAAACTCGAACTGTCCTTATTTCAAAATGATTGTTTGTAAATTTAAGGCGAACTTAAAAAATAAGAGCATAGATATTAAGATATTTTTTTTTTATGTTTTCCAGTTTTTATCAAAAGTGTTTGTTTGCATAAACGATTCCAACTTTTCAGAAATGAGCATTTCCCATACAGAATCACATCTCATAAAATATTATTATTTAATTCGAGGCATGAAATGCATCGTGTAACAGCCTTCAGTGTAAAGACGATGTGTGTGACGGATATTAGCCACGTTACATAATTACAACCCCTGTATTTGACATATGACACAACTAATTAACCGGAATTGTGTCAACTATCTTACCGTAATTAATATTCAGACCAATCTCGCTAGAAGCACAATACCAAGTTTTATTAAGTCAGGATATACAAGAGTATCTAAGGCCCACATTCCAGGGATTTCTAACAACTAGACTCCACATCGAATCGACAGTTATAGCTTGATTTATAATCCTACTATTAAACGCAAAATTTTGTGAGGGTGAATGAAAAACTACTGAACAGATTTGTACGAAACTTTACAGCAATATAACTTTTACATTTGAATAACAAATAAGGTATAATTTATAAAGATATTGGGAGATGTACTATATCCACACTCGCAAAGCTACAGGCGGTAGCAAATTTGACATAGTACATTCTGGGTTTTTTCCGTTGTCTTAGCGACTAAGTCGAGTAGAGTTCCTTCAAACGGACTTAGTTTGGTTTACATGATCCCATTAATTTTAAAGCTATTTTATTAGGTAGGGTAGTTAACGAATGGGCCCGCGCTCAACAAAGAGCTACAATGGCTGGCTACTAAATGGGCCTACAGTGGTTTAACTTTGCGTTAAGACCCGGGTTTATACCGAAATATTTCCATTCCGGAATTTGTTTAAACAGTGCTATTTTACTTTTAATTGATCTGGTAACAGATACGTATACCTTTCCCTAAAAAGCTTTGTAGATTAACTAAACTTTTAATCAGGGAATTCTCTGTTTTGATGGAACATTTTCATGTTTCGTTTTTACTAATACCTGTTCGAGAGTTTTGGCAACCGTGTTACCTTGTTTTGAACTACAAAATACGCTTACATACTTCCTTGAAATTGGCCATTTTTAACCCCCGACGGAAAAAGAGGGGTGTTATACGTTTGACTTGTGTACCTGTGTGCACACACATCTGTCTGTGGCATCATAGCTTCTAAACGGATGAACTGATTATGATTTTGTTGTTTTTTTTAAAAGGTGACTTTATCAAAAGTGTTAAGCTCTGTTTGGTGAAAATCGGTTCATCCATTCTAAAGTTTGTAACATAGTGTACATAACGCTGTACATTACTACTACAACTATAAATTTTAAATAAAAAAAAAACAACCTAACTTAAAAAAATAAACAATTTAAAAATATAACTTACTAAGTAAATAACATAAATAAAACTACTAAAAATAATAAATCAACTATTTACATCTATTAGGTACTTAACTATACATACATAACTATAAAACTAAAATTGAACCGAGGTTGTAGTAGTGTAACAAACAAGTGATGCGGACAACCGCATTATTTTATATATACGGAGTAACGGGTTCCTCGTAGCGCCCGCCACCGGCCGCGAGCCGTGCCGGCGCGAGGGCGAGCGAGACGACACCACGGACAGTCCGCAGCCAAAGCTCTTGAGGCACGGACGCTGTCGCTCTGACTAATTTTTAAATCTTGCCTACCGTCATTAAAAAAAAAACGGAATAAAATACATTTTTTATCTATCTAAAACTGGATTGCTTCTCCATACTTTTAGATTAAAGTTTTAATTAATATAAGTGACTGTGATTCCCAAACTTGGGTAAGTTATGCACAATTTTGTATTAAGATGTCTAACGGCCGTTACCTACCTATTTTTATTGTATTATCTTGTATTAATTTTAAGGTACGCGCCCGTCTGAATATCGTAGTGTATTCCTATCCTGTGCGAAATGCTTTGCCTTTCTTTCACTATGTTCTTCTTAGTGTAATGCTTGTAACCGCCTCTGCTAGCGAACATGTACATAATCTATTTAGATTCACGCCTAGAATTCTTCCCGCCCTTATAAGCCCTAATTTGCCAATCTAGTTCTTGCCATGCATACCTAGCGTTTCCCGTGCACCCCTATACCAGCAGATTACTGATGTGACCCTTGTCCCTAGGAATTACGTCACGGTTTTACTGACCGACACCGTATACCGGATCTGTCGCCTACCTCACCTGCGTGGAGTGGCCGAGCTACGGGAACTACGCCTGAAGGACGGGAGCTCGCCAGGGAAGTGTGGAAGGCTAGACAAGTGCGCAAGACCTAGGCAGAACCTTATTTTTTTCTTCAATATACCCACATATTTATTAATTCTAAACCTAGTTTTATTAATCTCTTGTACACGTCCTATATACGTGACAAGTTATGAGCCTTTTACTGTTTGAATCGGGGTGTTTTCGCAAGATATCGTGTCATAATTGATCAACTGTTCAACAGATTGTCGATCAAAGCCTGTCTACTGCTAAATAAACCATATAGCGTGAAATAAAAATGTATCGGGGGTTAAAAAAAAAATACTGGTTGTTAGTTTTCGTTTAATTTCATTAATTATGACCTTTATTTTTAGGAATTTATACATACCGTTTCAATTCTGAAATTTTTGGTAAGTTAGTTTCACTTGGACCTACAATATTGTGAATATAAACGTGTGTTAGAAATTATTCTAATAACTTACGTTAGGTACACGAGTTTCCTTTGAACTTGCGGCATAAGCTTTTATCTCAGAACTTGGATATCGCAATGTCCTCTATAATATTATCAATGTTTGTCGCGCAGGCTTTGAGCAGCTAAAATACTGCTAGAGACACGATCTGAACTCATTTTATAAATAAGTAAGACATTTTGTGCTTTTTGTCACAGTAATCTTACCTAGAATAAGGGGTAAGCCAAGCTAGGGACCACTATTGTATGAGTAAGATTTATCTGGAATAAATTCTTTTACTCTGTAGCTGTAGCAAAAATATTTATAGGGACACATGGAGGAAGATGTTAAAGAATATTCACAACCTATTTTTTTTTTTATATTTATTGAAAGAAAACTATTTTAATGCAAAAGTTCAAAATCCATCAAGGGTATGACATTTTAGAAAATCTTTTTTAAATGCTCACGTCCTAAGCTTGTTCTTAACGCCTTTTATGTTTCCGTTTTCATCGGTTCAGGATAATGTATTCTATGTGGCATAGAATACTTTCCTTTCTTTTTTTGGCCTAGTATGGCAACTTTTTCATACTAAGCCTTTTTATATATGTGTTTTCATCCAAATTCGTCCAGGCTTTGAGGCGTGTTGAGTTACAAAATATCTATAAAAACAGACTTTGACAGTACAGTGGGAAGAAAGTCGAAACTAGGATAGAATTTACAGTAATCAAGTGTTTGAAATATATTGTCACACGGTGATAGAGACGACGATGTTCTACAAAGCAGAAACCAGCAGGCTTATTACGTATCTTGCAAGAGCAAAACGATAGCAATTATTGCGTAATAATTGCTCTTTAAGGCGCAGATTCCCTTGAGTAGCTGCTTTTAAAATGAGAATCACGCCTAAACGGCTAGTCGTAATTTTTTGGAAAAAATATATGTTATACTAGAGCGTTTCCTTAATAATTTCATCTGAGTACATTTTAAAATATATTAGTGTAACATAGTTTAATTAATTTGCAAAGTAATGTCTAACGCGGACCAAAAATCGACAATCACGCAAAAACCATTGGACGTATTTTTATGAAACTTTCACCATCAAAAAGGCAATTTAATTATCAAAATTTTAATCTAGAGCTTTTTTTAAAATTATTATTAGTAAATAAATGTTGTTAGTTTTGCCGACTAAACTTGGTGCGCGTTGAAGCGGGGGCCCCACCGGGCGACGGGCGGCAGTGCATCGCTGACCACTGTCACGGGTAGACGCTGACGCTCGCGCGCTCGGAGCAAAAACACACTATTTTATTTGCTTGTTTATAAGGTTCGCGCTAAAATGGGCGGTAAATTCAAATTTTTGAATGTGAGATGGCTTATAATGAAAAAAAGTATGTAAGTGGCATATTTTAAATATCAATAATGAATTCCTAAAGTTTAAATTAGTATAGGTAACTAAATAAAAAAATACACATAACATAAGTATAAAGTAAATTTGTAATAAACATACTTTTATTTTATTAAAATGTATTCCTAAAGTTTAAATTAGTATAGGTAACTAAATAAAAAAATACACATAACATAAATATAAAGTAAATTTGTAATAAACTTACTTTTATTTTATTAAAATAATTATGTTATTTCTGTTTTATCAAAATAGCAAATAACAAAGATTATCTAGATATAAATGCAGAGACGAGGTGAGTATTGCCATTGCATTCAATGTAACCATACCACCATCCTAGTAGGGACAGTCCGGATAACATTTTCAAAAAGTATGTGAATGTAATTATTAGCAATTTGGCATAGTTGTGAGTATAGTACTACGCACTACCACAAAACAGACCCAAAAAATTACATTTCCGCATCTGGAGATGTAATAGAGGTACAACACGGTCAAAATAAATGTGCACCTCGCTGGATTGCGAACCCACTTCTACCTACCCGCGCGGCGCCCTACGTTTGTCCCGGGCAAGACGAACGACAGAGTGACGTGACAGCGCCGGGTGCACAGTTATTTTCCCCGAGCAGTACGTACTTGGACCACTCCAAGTACGTACTGCTCGGGAAACATATTTTTATTATTATTTTATCAGTAGATTTCGCATTATAATATCAGCAGCCTAATTGCGTAAGTGAATTCGGAAAGACAAAGTGTCTTACCCCATGAAAGAGTATGAACAATCGACCAATGACATAGACGGAAATCCACATCGCGTCTTTCATCTCGCATGTGATTGGTCAATTGTTTATCAGGGCAAAGGGTATGACTCCATGAAAGAATATGAACAATCGACCAATCACATAGACGAAAATCCACATCGCGTCTTTCATCTCGCTTGTGATTGGTTAATTGTTCATGGGGTCAAACCCTTTGCCTTGCCGAATTCACTTACGCAATTAGGCTGCTGTTTATAGTTTTTATACATTTTTACTAGTAAAAGAGTATTTATTTATATATTATAAAGAGTTTTATATTTGGCACCACCAGGCGCGGATACCGGGGGGAGGGGTTGGGCAGGGTGCAGGTGCAGGTGGGCTATTTATTGCTTTTGGTTTTAGTAATACCTATTTTTTTTAAACATTAAAATATTAATATTATTTTAAAATATAGTTAGTAAAATAGTTATTTAAATAATAATTGCCATATTTATGCATATGAGTGTTTGGTATTTGGTTGTTGTATGAAATAAGCATCTCATGATGTTTTTATTTTAGATGTTTGAGTGACAGCCTGAAAGCAAAGGAGACACTGTTAAAACCTTTATTATGGTTTGTTCATCTTTTAGTTTTTGCCCCAGCTGATATAGCATAGATTGTTTCGGTGTATTTATCATTGTAATTATATTTCAGTTCTGCAAAAATTTAAACAACTATATCTGAGGGGGATCCATCATCCTTTCACAAAGTGACCGAAAATGAGGAACAGTCCCTACTAGGTAAACAATGATTTTAACATAGTCGGCTCATATGAATATTTATATGATATATTCTTGTAGAACGCAAAAGTAAACAAGAAGGAGAATAAGAAAAGAAAAATAAACGAAGGAAAAACCGAGCAATAGCGATAGACACTAGTACACAAGACGACATAATACAAGAAAGACAGGACAATACAAAGAAAAACATCGTATAGATATGTGTTCTCGGTTTTGAGGAGTTTTAAAGCTAATAAAATAATGTTAATAATTCACATCATTTTATTTCAAGTATCCCCCCCCACTCCTGGATCCGCCAGTGCACACAAATCAATTGTCTTTATTTTATGTTTTTATCACTTGTTATAAATAAAATAATGTTCATAATTCACATCATTTTATTTCAAGTGTCCTGTGCTCCCCTCCCCCCTGAATCCGCCCATGCTCACAAATCACATGTCTTTATTTTATGTTTTTATCACTTGTTAAAAATAAAATAATGTTAATAATTCACATCATTTTATTTCAAGTATCCCCCCCCCACTCCTGGATCCGCCCATGCACACAAATCACATAACTTTATTTTATGTTTTTATCACTTGCTAAAAATAAAATAATGTTAATAATTCACATCATTTTATTTCAAGTGTCCCGTGCCCCCCCTCCCTTCTGAATCCGCCCAAGCACACAAATCAAATGTCTTTATTTTATGTTTTTATCACTTGTTAAAAATAAAATAATGTTTATAATTCACATCATTTTATTTCAAGTATCCCCCCCCACTCCTGGATCCGCCCATGCACATAAATCACATGTCTTTATATTATGTTTTTATCACTTGTTAAAAATAAAATAATGTTTATAATTCACATCATTTTATTTCAAGTATCCCCCCCCCACTCCTGGATCCGCCCATGCACACAAATCACATGTCTTTATTTTATGTTTTTATCACTTGTTATTATTTTTACACTATTTACCTATCACTTGTTACCTTTACGTTACTTGTTACCTTTTCACGTCTAAACCACTAAGCGGAATACAATGAAATTTGGCAAGTAGATAGATGGCATCCTGAGGAAGGACATAGGCTATATATAGTATTTTATTGTTTTTATTGGTAGGTTCGTAGGGTATGGTAGATTTGGGTGGAGTAGGTAGGGTAGGTAGGTGGGTAGGGTAGAGTAGGTAAGGAACGAAGCCGCGGGGGACAGCTAGTTGCCCATATATGAATGAGCACATTGATTACTTACGTAAATATATAAACCACTAGCTTCTGCTAGCGGCTATTACACCCGCGTGTTGTGTTCTGTTGCTCCAAGGGAACATTTTACCGGGATGAAATAAATGTGATATTCCGAACTATAATCTGTCTCTGTGCCAAGTTTCACCCAGATCCGTTCACCCGTTCTGGTGTGATTGAGGAAAAAATATCCATCCATTCATCCATACTTTCGCGTTTTTAATATTCGTAGGATCTCACCACTAATAAAATAATATTTATTATCAGAATGCTACCTTATTATTTCTCACTACATAAAAACAAAAACAGTCAGTAGTCCTCGCCGTCTGAAGCGTATGGTTACCCTACGAAATTACGAGCGTGTAGTTGCGGGGTCGCGGGGGTGCGGCGCAAGCTCCTCCCAATCGCTCAAGGTCGCTGGGGCGTGTTGTCGCCTTAACCGAAAATCTGAATTATGTATCAGCGAAAGCAATTTACAAAACCCATAGCAATTTTTTGACAGTGCTGTCTCGATGGTGTCCAATGGAACAATTAGTAACTAAAATGCTTGTTTGAACGCAGTATGATCGCGATTATGATGAACAAATTTGACTGTCAAATTGTGATTACTTTTTCTTTTGTTATTGGTCGATTGCCAATCGCTCCCAAATTGCGAAGTACATAAGTTTTAGAGTCTGACGGTTTTTTTCGTAATAATTGCATTTAACAAACAGCGAGCTATTAGAAAATAATTGGTTATGTCATCTCAATGTTTATGCCATAAAGCGATCGATTGCGCAATTATTGTTAATTGTTGTTTCATACGTATAAAGCATACCGATGCGCCATTTACGGTTGCGTACTGCACCTACTTACACTGAACAGCCCCGAACCATTTTATTACTAACCATAGAATTACCAAAAGCTTTCCGTGATACTAATACCCTCATAAACTTCCTCACAATAACATACGTCTTATTCCAAATGTTCGTTCTAGTACTTTTCCAGATTGGTAAAAATAGGTTTATTAGTATGCCGGTTACATAGTATTTAGGTCTAATAGCCTAAAGGTAAAGGTGGTTATTCACCGCGAGCATTTGCGTGGAATGTAACAAATAAGTCGTGTCTTAATGTTATCAGCCTTATGGTTCGATCTTCGAGGTTAAGCCGTGCTTGTCGAGGTCAGTCCGTGGATTGGTGATCAACTATTACATACCAAGGATCTTCCGTGCCTCAGAGAGCACGTTAAGCCTTTGGTCCCGGCTCTCATTCGTAGATATTTAACAGTCGTTACGGATTATCAGATGCTATAAAGTCAGACAACAGTCTTGCCAAGGGATACTGTTTACCCAGCTACTGGGTTGTGAAGGCCAAACTACAACACTTCACACACCACACAATTCCCTTACAACTTTGCTGCAATGTTACAAATTGTATAACTCTGCCGCTACGCTAGGCAAGCCGAGCACGAGCTGAACACAAGGAAAGCGCAAATTCGTTTGGCATAGCAATCTCTTTCGAGGCTTTAAGTTTGTTTAAGCAACACGTATTCGTGTTCCACTCGTGCTCGTCATGCTTAGCATAGACGCAGCTTCACGCCGGTACGCGAACCTATTGCGTGCCGAAGGCATTCAATGATGTAATAATAAGTCATGCATACATTATAACCATTCGGTTTTGATATGTGACCACGTTTATATTTCAAATATAGGTAGCAGCCGAATTTGTATTGATACCAGTGATAAATCTCCCTGCAACTCAGGATACGATTAAATTTGCTCCATTTTAGGTATTGCTTCGAGCTGGAGTGTTAAATCCGCTGTTGCCTCATTAGTCTTGTTCTGTTTCACCGATCGAGAGTTAGTAATCCCTAGATGGGAGTAAGAGGGGTTAGTATTATTTGATATTGAATTGGAAAAAGGTAGAATAAAATAGAATAGGAAAACATTTATTCGACACAGACAACAGCCTGCAACAACCACATAGTAATAGTAAAAAAAATACAATCACAAATTACGCTGAGCGTGCTTTTACCAAAAGAGTTACCAACTCAGCATTCACTGGGCGTCAGACACCAAACGCTGGTCCCCCTTCCTTTACATAATATAATCGGAAGATGATAATAATTTGGCGAAATACCATATAAAGGTGGTTTGTATCCTAGCAGTGGGAACGTTTTCGTTGTTGTTGAATTAGATAATTTACTGTTTGTAATACTTATAAGTATGTGAGAACCATGTTCTAATAATTTTACCGGTTCCCTCTTTCTCTGTCACCATAATATGATTCCAAACATGTCAGTCATAACAAAAGATCCCCGCCATAAAGGAATCTGATATTTGACGATGCAGTTTGCTCACTACAAAGATTTTATACGACTATCATTTGTACTCACTGGGACGCTATCAAAAGGGATCAAAATGTTTTCACCTGTAATACTTTCGGGATTGGGACAATCCCACCGCACTATTCCCAAACCACTGCAATTCCTGAAAGCCAGAATCAACAGTGGCGACCACCAGAAAAGCGCCGAGGCAATGAAGCTCGACGAAGTCCCGCAGAATGAATTTAACTGTCGCAACGAAATTAATCAGAAAAGAATAACGGAGGAGTAGGAAAAATGTAAATTTGCACTTCCCTCCATATCAAGCAGGAGACAAAGGGTCATATACAACTGGGATAAGCCCAGTTGCCTAGTAGCACCACGGATAAAAAAAATAGCATTAATACATTTTAATGGGTCCTAACATGGTGAGCTGTTATATTTGGTTCCAATAATAGGTATGGCAAAAACGCTTGAACGCACAGAAATTTGTTCTAGTTTCCACAAGGTCCGTATAGTAAACAACTCCTGATGCAGCCTGTACATTATTCAACATAATATTACGTTCATTCTGCCAAAGAATACACTCCCATAAGATATGATGCGCAGATTGTACATATTTGCAGTCAGATGTAGAACACTGACATAAAGGCGAGGCAACGAGCTTGAAAGAAAATAATTTACTTTTAAAGTTACCATGTCCCGTGAAAAATTGGGCAACGTGCTGGCCAGCCGCACGCGAACGGATGGAAAGAATTGGTGGAGGTGTCGGCCCTTGATAGAATTATCCCACCTACATTGCCATTCGGATAAAAGTTCCTCCCAGACGTCAATAGGTGGTTTAAATAATCAAGAGATTTTCTCACGGTCACTCCGCGTTAAAAAGTTCGCGTCCGTGGTCTCTCGTGCGGAATAGTACATTGCAGCACGTCGCTGCACTTCAAGGTCGACCGGAAGTACACCAGCAAGTATCGGTAAGGCCACAGTACTAACCGTCATGTACGCTTTGCATAAGAATATCAAAGCCAAACGCTGACTTTGAAGTAATTTACGTCGTACCGCCCCTATGGTGGCCCTATCAGCCCAAACAGGCGCTCCATAGCACATACAACCCAAGTAAGTAGCCCCATAAATAGTTTTTAAAGTTAAAAAAGATAGACCCCACGTAGATTTAGATATTCTCGTTAAGGCATAGAATTTTTTTTTTGCTTTTTCACCGACTATTTTAATATGATCTATAAATGCAAAATTCCTCTCTAACACTAGACCAAGATAGCACACAGACTGCTTCCTTTTTTAGGGTTCCGTACCCAAAGGGTAAAAACGGAACCCTATTACTAAGACTCCGCGGTCCGTCTGTCTGTCTGTCTGTCTGTCTGTCTGTCTGTCTGTCTGTCTATCTGTCACCAGGCTGTATCTCATGAACCCTAATAGCTAGACAGTTGAAATTTACACAGATTATGTATTTCTGTTGCCGCTATAACAACAAATACTAAAAACAGAATAAAATAAATATTTAAGGTGGGCTCCCATACAAAAAACGTGTTTTTTTTTGCCGTTTTTTTGCGATAATGGTACGGAACCCTTCGTGCGCGAGTCCGACTCGCACTTGGCCGGTTTTTACGGGAACGTCATTAAATTTAATAGTAGGACACGATTTAAGATTACCCTTCAAAATTAGTTGATAAGTTTTGTTCGGAGCAAAGGTCAGGCGGTTTCCATCGCCCCACTGAGATATTAATCGTAGGCAAGTGTCAGCCAAGTTCTCGAGTCCAGCTCGAGTACTTGATTGAATAAGCAGAAGACCGTCGTCCGCGTAACCGGTTAATGAACAGCCGCTAGGAAGCGGAATCGCGAGGAAATCATCAAAGCCTAAATTCCATAAAGGTGGACCAATAACCGAACCCTGAGGACATCCCATGGTGAGAGACTTCGACATGGAATGATGACCGAGTTTGAGTTTCGCGGAACCATTTAAAAAGTAAGAGTAAACTAGATTATATATATTTCTGTAGCAGCTCCGAGTTTTCATTTTAAGTAATAGCATTGGCCACCATGCGTTATCAAAAGCCCCAGAAATATCTAGAAAAATCCCAATTACGTACTTATGTTCAGATGTATTAACTATTTTCCTAACAGTAAGGGCCGCGTCTACGGTAGATTTTCCAGTAGTGAAACCGAATTGATTGTTATGAAATTTTGGTCCGTCCGGTAGCAAACGTGGAAAGATAAGGCGTTCCAGGAGTTTTCCCAAAGATGGAAGTAATGTTATGGGCCGGTACTACTTAGGGTCGTCCGGGGGTTTGTCGCCACTTTTCGGGATAATTCGTATAAATCCGCGTCGCCATATACGAGGAAATACGCCCTCCGCAATACAACGGTTGTAAACAGTTAAAATCGCATCACCGGCTGTTTTACACGCTTCTATAATCACCCGATTAGATATTTTATCTTCACCCGATGACTTGTTGAGTGGTAACCTCTTGACAACGTTAATAAATTCGTCAGTGGATGGAAGGTCTGACGCTGGTGATTCAGGTGGTACAGCTGCCCACGCTCTGATTTGTTGATGGTAGTCGTTGTCACTAGCAAGCAAGTCATCAGGTATAAGAGTATTCAGCAAAACTTCAGTTGTTTCCTCAATACTGGTGGTGTGTTTATTATTTACTTTAATGTTCTGAACAAACGCGAGGTCGACTGATCGATTGGCTTTGAACTCATGATATAAAGGAGACCACGGACCTTCTTTATCTAAATTTTCTACTATTTTACGCAATAAATTACCCTTACATTTTTCCACCGATGCTCTGTAGCGGGACCTGGCAACTCTAAACGTATTTAACGCAATGGAAAGAGGGTCACCGGTGACCTTACGTTTTTTAAGCTTGTTAAGATGTTTACGCGCTCGGCGATAACTTTTACGCTGTTCAGTTAGGTAGTCACACCACCAATCACATCTACGTATATTGGTCACAGATCCACGATACTTTCGGGATAAGGAAGGTCGATGAGCAGTATTCATTCATTCCAACTATCTGCAATACTAACTAAGGTCAATTGTTCAGTCTGCCTAGCCTTTTTCCAACTATATTGAGGTTGGCTTCCAGTCTTACCAGATTTAGCTGAGTACCAGTGTTTTGCATGGAGCGACTGCCTATCTGACCTCCACAACCCATCATCTGGGTAACACGTTACCCCTTGGCAAGACTGGTGTCAGATCTTAAGCTTCTGACTAACCGTGACGACTGTCAAAGTTCTTCAAATGACAGCCGGGACCAACGGCTTAACGTGCCTTCCTAGCCACGGAGGAAACTCGGTATGCTTAAATGGTCACACATCCACGGACCGACCTCGTCAAGCGCTGCTTAACCTTGATGATCGACCAGTGCGGCTGTTATTATTTAGTTACAAGCTCCTCCGCTAGTAAGGACCATTGTTAATTTAAAAAAGCCAATATCATTATTTTCAGGGAGCAGAGGTGGCCCAGTGGTATCGGCCGCGACTTACAAGTTGTAGGTCGTGGGTTCGAACCCAAGCAGGCGCTTCACTTTGTGTAAATTATTTCATCACCAGAAAAGCATCGTGAGAAACCAGCATGTCCTAGAACCAAAATTCGAAGACATGTGACTTCCACCAACCCGCACTGGACCTGTGTGGTGGATTAAGGTTCATTCCCCTTTTACAGAGAGGAGGCCGTTATCCCAGCAGTTTGAACAAAATTGTGTTCCTGCATTGGGAACATTAAAAGGCTGATGATGATAATGGTGATGATGATCGTTGTTTTCTATAAATACAAAACATATGAAACACTCTTAAGGAGAAGAATACAAAATTCTAGTAGAGGGAATATTCTGGGCTTGTGCACCTATCACACTAATATTATTAAGCCGAAATTTTGTGTGTGTGTTTGTATGTCTGTTACTTCTTCACGCTCAAACGGCTGGAAGGAAATTTGGCATAGAGATAGGTTATAGTCAGGAATAGCACAAATGATACTTTTTATCCCGGGAATATGCGCCCTCGGGATAATTTTCAACTTTCACTCGGGCGATGCCGCTGGCAGAAGCTAGTGTCATATAACTTTACTTCCGAGAAGGTTCTTCCAAGCAGTTGAAGTTTGTGAGCCAATCAAAAGACGTTAGCCTTAGCTTCTAGTGGCGTTTAGTGTGCAAAATAAATCTCAATTGTGCAAGCTTGTATAACTCAAAATAAATCGACAGGATTGAAATATCACGTGACTAATGATCAATCCTTAACTTTTTGTAGATACTTACTAGCTGATATAATGTTTTTTATTAGGTTTTGATATAAAACTGCTTTTTTAGAGTAACATTTCACCTACTGTTTACTAGTACACATTATTAATTTACATATCTACAGTAAGTTGAAGACCCCACACAATTTTCCCATAATTCTGTCCACCTTCCATTGCATCAAACCGATACGATTTAAAACGTGACGGTACTGAAAGATTCCGCCGCCGTAACGTAACGTAATGGAATCTGATATTTCACGATGCATTTTGCTCACGACATACATTTTATACCAGGGACGGGTCACTGAGACGCTATTAAAGGCGACTGGATGATAACATGACTTTTGTTGTTGGTTGGTGTCAGTTTACCGAATGTAGGGATGTTTTTTTTAAGTACATGCATTATAGCAGGTACTTGCATGATTATGGGAAGTTTAGAACCCCAGATTCATTTACAATTATGACATATTATTAGTAAAAAAGTCCAAAATGTATCGGACTTATATCGGGTACGGAAATATCACGCGTTCAATAACTTCCCAATTGCATTTTGACCATCGCTTTCACTAATTCCGTGTCACTATGTCCTTGGCCTCTGGGTTGACTTAATTTTTCGTGTTCAATGTACAAGTGAAATCATTTGTAATCAAACTTTTACATTTTGTTCATGGGTTAACTTCAGAAATTCAAGTTCTTACTACGTTCACCTTCAATCTTTTCATGTTTATTAATACATCTTATCATAGTTTGATTAAACTTGTGTCGATTTGAAGGTGTAAACTCACAAACTGGCAATAATTAAATATTATTCAAATTCAAATTAAATTCATTATTATAAGAGTTTAAAGTAGCTATATAGTCGTCGTGCTAGTTATTATTATAACATAATTGTTTTTTTCTGTAAAGATTGTAATTATGTTGTTCCACGAGTTTCATTTTTATGATATTAATTATTCTGTTCTCGTACATCATCATCATCATCATCATATCAGCCGAAAGACGTCCACTGCTGGACATAGGCCTCCCCCAAGCGTCGTGCGTTGTTCTCGTACGTTGTGTATATAATTATTTCTGGGTTTCTTTTTTTATGATTAATTAAGTTAGCTAAGCGGCCCACTCGTGTGTATCGCTTACAATGTTTTCATTTGAAAATATTGGTACCTTTAAAAACAAGAGCATTATTTATTCTAGGAAAATGTGGAATGTAATTTATTATCTGGAACAGTAAATAGAGTTAACGAATGTATTTTATTGCACTCCATAGTTTTTGCTTTCAGTCATTTTATCCGTGCAAATATTGCATTAAAAGCACAGAGTAAATACCGTTTAAACCCGATTCGAAGCTGACAAAAACCACACGCTTATTTTTTCATAAAATAATATTTATCGAATGATTTCCATAAAACATTAAATATTGAATCTGGAAAAGCAAATAAGCGTCAAGAAATAGAGCAAAAATGTGTTTTATACGACATCTGTTTGGCAAGGCAAAAATCCCTGAATATTCCTTTGCAGGTCACGAAATGTGTACATTCGTACCAACTGCGAATGCTAATGTGGCCTTCTAACGGCATTGTTTTATAATAAACTAGTTTCGGAATACCCACATTCTCTATACAAATAACCGTTGGTCTTGTGGTCGTAAACACTAATGCTGAAGGGTTTGATCAAGTCTTGGGTTCGATATTCGGTGAGGACCTGCGTCAGGCGGAAGGTGAGGATGCCGTGATGACTCTCAAGCCACTCCCTGATCACCACAATTGTGGCGTGCCCAGCACTTGGTTAAGACATTCGCCGTCTCGATGTCGCCATGAGATCCTGATGAGCTCTGTCCGCCGAGCCGTCATTTGTCGCGGCAACGGAGTTTTGCTCCGGCGTTTCTCCTCCTTGCGCTATTCACATATTTGTGTCTGCCTAGCAAGAGTATATATTTATCTCACAAAAATTCAAACCTCTGTCTTTTTGCACAAGGACAGCTTAAAATATTCTGCATGGGAAATATATACAACCCTCCTATTGGCTTGGCCATAGTCCAGTAAAAAAACATTACATATTTTGCAAAATATGTAATGTTGTTCTTTCGTAACTTACTTTGATTAAGTTACCACTTTCTGGCTTCTAAGAGCTGAATGTTCTATTCTAGACCAAAATTAGTATTAAGACTACGTTAGATATCAACCAGTGGGTAACATCCCACCCATACGCACTAAACGTTTTGAAAATACTTTAATTATGCGTACAGCTAAGGAGTGGCATTCCCTGCCGGAGTCTGTGTTTCCCGATACCTACAACCTTGGGGTTTTTAAGTCAAGAGTGAATAGGTTTCTTCTAGGCAAGCGTGTTACACCGTCGACCACATCATCGCTTACCATCAGGTGAGATAGTGGTCAAGCGCGAGCCTATCAATAATAAAAAAAAATCTAAATCATACCAAGTTTTCTTTATGACGTCATTTATCCGCGCACTCGGAACATTGAAAGTACTTAGCAATAATTCTTCTTTCTGATAATTCTTTCGCTTTTCTTTAGTATTACTAGCATTTTGCTCTTAAAAGCTATGGTATTACGAAACTAGTCGATGCCATTATTTTTTAATTATTTATAAAAGTTTCTAGTTATCAAGTGTGATATCGAATAGAATTGCTGAGTAAGATTTTCTTTCATGTTTCGTGTTGATATTTGAACGAATGTGTTCGCCAACCAACCTTGGTACCTACAAGAAATTATCCGCCAAGTTAAGATGACTTGCGAAATTGCTTTGAAATACCTAAGTACTTATTATGTTATGTAGGTTAGATATGAACTTGTGAATTGTTTAATTCTGTTCACAAAAAGTTGGGGTCGTGTTCCAAAATCCGGGTGTGTCTGTATATCGTTTTCAAATAATTTAGACTTGGTCTATAAAACTAAGTGATAGTTATTTTGATAAGTAACCGTACTTAGAGCCCAATAATTTATATCCTACTGCTTAATTTGATTACGTCTAACAGTAACTTGTTTATTCAAGAAACAAGCCAGGAGCTGTAATACATATTATGTATTAAGTGTACACAAGCTAAGAAATCAAGCTTAAGACACATAGCTGCGAGCGCAGAAACTGCACTTCTGTTTACAATAGTAATTTGATATTCAGCTGTATGTTCCAGCCTTGTGCCCCGCACAGCATCTTAATGAATTTATTTTATCACACTTTCAATTCAAGGAAAACAGTAAACATAAATGCAAGATCTCATGAACCAACAAAGTTAGAATTAAATATTACAAAAGGTAAAAATTCATGGAGCAGAAAACTGACATTAAAACCTTCATAAAATATCTAATAAAAACGGAGAAAAAGTTCGGAATAACAATTAGATTAAAAAGGAAACGGTGGAAAAAAAAATAAGTAAGTGAACAAGTTATCTCAAAATATTCCATCCATTTGCGAATTTCCACATTGTTGGAAAAATAATAAAGTCGATAAGGAAATTGTGAAGTAAAACTAAAAATGTCGAAGAAAGAAGACTGAATATTCAAAGGAATTTAGCTGGAGGATAAAAGGACAAAATATGAAATTACGTCAGATGCAAATAACGTCGGAACGACAGTGCAACCATTTTTAGAAAAACTTGATGCATAGATAATGCTACAGAATACAAATATTGGCTTTGATATCGCTGAAACCAGTGAGTTGGGTAATAAAATCGGATCCTCTATTTATAAGATAATTTGCAATATTGTCTGTTGTTGTCATTTGTTTACAGACAGAATATAGATTTAATTTACAGTAGGCCACTTATGGGAAGGTGGAGGTTCAGAATTTGAAGGAAACTTAAAGAAAGGGTTGTCAATTTCTTTATTTTTTATTAAACACCAAAAACAACATTACATACAGTGTGATAATAAAGTAAAAGTACAAAGGCTAGCTTAATTCAATGTTAAGTTCTCCTACAACAAACCCTAGGGTGACAGAGAAAGATGACATTATAGACGGCAGGATCCAGTGTACAATTTAAAAAATTACTTATGACGAATTAAATTAAATATACTTACATAAACACATATTTTTATTTAAATATTAATATTATGTCATTGCGCAAGGAAAAGATCTTTAATCTTCCTCTTGAAGACCTTCAGAGAAGGGCTGTTGCGTCCCTACGCAACAGCCCTCTAAAAACCCTCACCCACAAACCCTATTGTGGGTGAGTGTTTTAGAGACTGCAGGAGCAGAGAAAGAGCCATCATATCGGCTAGTGTGTCGTGGAGGGCGAAGGAGAAAAGAATTGACAGTGTGTCAGGGTTTATCCCTCGGGATAAGGTACTTAAAGCGTTCATGAAGTAATTGATCAAAACTTAGAAGATGCAAATCATATTTTACAAATATAGCTCTACGTCTTTTTCACATTCAAGTCTAGTTGATTTCTTAGTTGTTTATAAATAAAACTGGCTCCAATACACAGTTTTTCACTTAGTGCTAAAAAGGAGTCTGTCATGACATCTTGAAAGACGTATAGCTTTTCATTATTAGATCTCCGTTTACAACTAAGCTTAGGTCTTGCGGATGCGGGTGTACAATATCTAACTCAAGTTCCATATTTGCGAAGTTGAAAACGAGGTATAGCCCTGGTACATAAATAACTTGTTCCCGTATGAAGCCAATGTAGGTTTAAGCAATCATGAAAATAGAAGCAAGTTATTAAAAGAAACCACATTTGCCGCCGATTTTGCGGTTTATTAATAGTTAAAACAAAACAATCACGCTATGTCGTGTCAAATTATTAAACCTTTGCTCTTCTGCTTATCTTGACAAATATGAAATGTTAAAGAAATTATCTTTATAAAATCATTAATAAACATATTATAACGAACGTTTATGACAACTATGTTTGATAACGTAGAAAATAATGTCAGTACACAAAACTGAACGGCACAATTACCTATTATGTTATTATTTTAATGTATGCCCAAAAGGTATAATAATATAATTAATAAGTCCTGCCTAGTTTATCAACTACAAGGTAGTTATGAATATTTTGATATTCATCTGCTTTAATATTGAAAGGTATAGCCATAAATTGTATAGGTATTGTTTGTATTAATCTTTATTTCTTATTTTTTGCGATATATGGATTCCTAATGCTTTCTACAACATTATCACCCTAAACGTCTGAATGATTATCTCGAATAATATACATTAACATATCAATAGCAACAGTTTACCCACTAGTAAGTAAGTGTCTATAGCTTGCATCCACAGATGAATCAATTTGCCTTAATTACTCGCATAATTTTGGCACCATCAGGGGCTTTTCACACACGGGTACGGTTTCCAGTGAGTACAATATCGTGAGGGGGTAGACTTTAAGCTCCCTGTTACAATGCGACAGGTATTGATTGTACTAATTATCAACTTTCTTAGCGTAAATAGAACGATACTACACCGGTCATGCAATCACACCAACTGAAAAAAAAATACATGGGCTGCTTGTGCGGAGAACCTCTGGTGATACGCCCCAGAAGTCTTGTTGTTTTAGGTACGGCTGTAGACTTTATACAAGTAGGTTTTATGTTAGTATTTAGTTGGGTATAAAAGTATCCATGATCTTGTCGTACCCTGAGTCTATCTGAAAGGTTTCTTACTACGCATTATGGACTATTTCGTACGCGGGTTCGTGGCGTACCGCAACCGTGCGAGTTTGTATGGCTATACCGTACATCGCAGTGATGATGCCGCTGCCTACTACTCGGACTCGGACTACTTTAAGGCCGGGACTCCACGAAAGCGGAGATGTGCGGAGAAGTCCAAAGCGGAACGATATCAACGAATAGAATTTCGTTATTCACACATCTTTCGTCTCCGCTTTGGACTTCTCCGCACATCTCCGCTTTGGTGGAGTCCGGGCTTTATCAACCGCTAGCGATTGTAAACCTTTGCGAAAACCGTATGAGTGTGTTGATATAACATATCGGGCTTAGCACGACGCTCCAATACAGCATTATCTCCCGCTTCTCGCTAGATTGCTTTATGGTTTATTAATGGTATCAAGTTCATTATTAAACAAATATTTATTAAGCGAGAACGTTGGCAGGCTCGTTCTCATTACTCAATTGTCACACTTAGAATTAATTTGTTATTCACACTATCAATAAAGCTTAGTGTTCTGCGAAGTTAGATCGTTTTGTAACATATGATTATGATTTGAAGTAGAGATGTTATGGAGGTGGTTATATCGGGACTGAAGTCGTAGTCGGAGTTAATAAATTTGGTGTTTCGGAGTCGGTATCGGAACTGATTAAGGTTTTTATGGGTTTAGACAAGTGTCATTCGATGTAAGCAAAGGCGATGATTGAATTGCCAAAATGTAAGGGATTGATCACGTGATATTTCAATAGCGTTTGACATTTCAATTTTTATTTTACATTTTTCCATTCGCTATCGCCACGCTTTCGTTAATAGCATGTCACTTGTTTTGGGCCTCACGAATTATATTTTAAAAAATTACAAATAATTAAATCAGCCTCTTTTTAACTTCAGTTAAAAAAAATGTTAGGTACACCCACCAAGCAATTCAATTTATTTTTAACCCCCGCCGGAAAAAGAGGGGTGTTATAAGTTTCACGTGTGTTGCTGTATATCTGTGTATCTGTGTGTCTGTCTGTGGCATCATAGCGCCTAAACGGATGAACCGATTTTGATTTAGTTTTTTTTTGTTTGAAAGGTGAATTTGGCGAAAGTGTTCTTAGCTATGTTTGAATAAAATCGGTTCAGCCGTTCAAAAGTTATGGGCGTTTTAATGTTTGAATCGGGGTGTTTTCGCAAGATAAATGTGTCGGGGGTATTTAAAATTTTACTTGTTATTGTTTTTATTTAAGGTTGCTTTGCTGTTGACTCTAGTCTAGGATAGACGTGACAAAGACAGAGGCAAAAATGGAGTGAGGTTACCCAGAAGAAGCCTGTTCACTCTAACTTTGAAGCGATTCGGGTTGAATGCGTTCGGAAACACAGGCGCAGGTAGTGAGTTCGACTCATTCGGTGTCACGCCGCAATAAAAATAATCAAATCTTAAATAATAATAAATGTATGTAGCGGCACCAACGCCACCACTAACGAGGTAATGACATGACGTCACACAAATCCTGCATTGCGCAAGCAAAGTTTTCGGCGCGATTTGAACACATACAACAGTCCGATAATAACCGTTGGGCATTTGCCCAACGGAGGATCCTCCCTTTTCCATGGAGGTTTTTGGGTAACACCCTGTTCCACTTACCTTCAAATGTAGTTGTTGTTCGCCGTTCCTCCTGTGCTTCGATCGATCTCCGGTTTTAACCTGAGATTTATTAATTTCACAGTCGGAGGTGTAATATCAGTCGAAAGTACCGACTTTTCGGTATCGAAGTCGAAACTTTGTAACATGCCTAATTTGAAGTTTGAATATTGGCGTTGAAGTAAAACTGTGAAGGTTCACAGTCGAAGAGCTATTATTCAACGGTTGTAACATAATTTTCTGAATTAGTTATTGGTTTATTTGGCTGTTGAAGTAACAAAAATAACAGGTTTGAGCGCAGAGTTGTTCGGGGAGAATTCAGGGAAATATAGCTAAATTAGTTTTAAAAACTGTAACTGGATTTGTATGAGCTTGTGTCTTAATTGTAACAGCCACACGGGCTACAAAGCGAAAAATATCTTTATTTTCAGAAGTCGGTGTCATTGTTACCTATTGTTTTTCACTACATCAAATTATACTTTCTGAGTGCAAATGCTTGCATTGTTGATGAAAATACCAAAATCGCTATATGTATACCTGTAATATTTGAAGACTACTCTCGATTTCTCCAGGATCCCATCATCAGATCCTGACTTGATGACCATGGAACCACTTAAAAAGTATATTCTTTCAAACAAAAGAAGATTTTTCTAAATCGGTCCAGGCGTTTTTGGCTAAATAATAACAGCCGCACGGGTCGATCTTTAAGGTTAAGCAACGCTTGACGAGGTCGGTCCGTGGATGGGTGACCATTTCAACATACCGAGTTTCCTCCGTGCCTCGGAAAGCACGTTAAGCCGTTGGTCCCGGCTGTCATTTGAAGATCTTTGACAGTCGTTACGAATAGTCAGAAGCTTCGATCTGACACCAGTCTTGCCAAGGGGTACCGTGTTACCCAGTTACTGGGTTGTGGAGGTCAGATAGGCAGTCGCTCCTTGTAAAACACTGGTACTCAGCTGAATCCGGTTAGACTGGAAGCCGACCCCAACATAGCTGGGAAAAGGCTAGGCAGATGATGGTCCAGTCGTTTTTGAGTAATCGGAAGTTTCTAAGTCATAAAAATAAGATTCCGACGAATCGAGAACCTTCTTCTTTTTTGAAGTTGGTTAAAAAAGCCATTGTGTCTCACGTGAATCCACGTTCCAGGCACTCAAGGGGTTAAACAATGCTTTCCAAAGTTGGTCCGTAGATGTATGCCCATTCATTCATTATATAAGTTGTATATATTTTTGTAACTATCTCTACAAACCCTTCATTTTGATACCCTACTTGATGGGTTTGGAAGAAAAAAATATTGGGACCCGCACAATATGTCGCCCAAAATCCGCCATGTTTATTCTTTTTTTGATGTCACTTCTCTAAGAAAACTTGAGCGGTCAAGACGTATCTAACGATTTCTTAATTATGTAAATCTGTCCAGTGGTTTAAAAGATTTAAGGTAATAAAGAATATTACATACATACAAGATACGCGCGTAAAACATAACCCTTTCCTTGCAGTCGGGTAACAAACAAAGATTCATTAAAAGATTTTATTTGTCTGCCAGCGGCTTCGCCCGCGTGAAAAGTGTTTTATCATCCCAAGGGAACATTATACCGGGATAAAAATTGCCTATACGCTATTTCAGACTATAATCTACCTTTGTACCAAATTTCATCCAGATCTATTTAGCCTTTCCAGCATGATTGAGTTACAAACATACATCCATCCAAACTTTCGCATTTATAATATTAAGTAAGATAATACTGTCTTCTGCCAGCGGCTCCGCTCGCGCGAAAGGTGTTTGATCATCCCTAGAGAACATATAACCCATCTGCTATTCCAGACTTTAATCTATCTTTGTACCAAATTACATCCAGATCTGTTCAGCTGTTCTCGTGTGATTGTGTAACCAACATGCATCCACACACACACACATCCATCCAAATTTTCACATTTTAATATTAGTAAAATTTGTATATCTTTGACAGTAACGGGTAGTCAGACAGACCAGGGAATCTGAAGCCATTCTTGCCAAGGGGTTTCGTGTCACATAGCACCACGGTTATGGAGTTCATATAAGGAGTAAGTCCTTGTAAAATACTGGCCATCTGCTCCATCTGTTTCGGCAGAAATTTGACCCCGGCATGGTTGGGAACAGCCTAGGTAGATTGATTTACTAGGCTTGGAACGAGGTGATAAGTATTATCTCGCCAGGATTCGGTAGTAGAATCAGGCATCTAACTGATCTCATTCAAAGAATGTCTTGCATCTTTCTAATATCCATTCTAATAATAAACATGTAAATAAATTTTATACCTGCATCAATATTTTAACTCGACACCCTTTAGTGTTGCCAAGCGATACAATCGCAATCAATATCGATAAAATGTATGTAGATTTCATAACCGGACCTCGTCCGGTTACGCTGATGTTCCTAATTGAATTGTCAAAATATTTCCGTTTCAAAACTAATACATATTTCAGTCTGTATCTGTTTCGATCCTCCACAGATTTTTTTTTAGGGATTTAAATAAGTACAGGTGCATTAATAAACATATTTTGTTTTTTTTTTTATAATTCTGGCCGTCTTGTATGCTAGAAGCATTAAAAAAGATTGTTTAAATAAATGCAAACCTCGGTAAATTTAGAACTAACATCAATAGGGTACGTGTTTAGAATTCTTCACTAAGTAGATGGTGATTATGTACATACAGTCTTTTCAATTTCATTATTCATGCAAATATAATATATGCTAATGATACTAGTTATTAATCCATGTTTATAATCTTTAAAAAAGCAATACATAATTATTTTCGAAATGAAAACTTTCAAGACAAAAGTAACTTCTGCATTAAGGTCATTAATACAAAAAAAATCTTTACTCTATCTTGATAATTATTGACTAGATTCGCTGAATGGACAGCTCAATTAAATTAAAGTAATTTTCGATAAAACGAGCTCTTTTACTGATAGGAGACATCGACCAGTCGCGTCGATCGTTATCAATTTTGACTGTCTTTCATAGAAAATAATGCTAGCTTCTATAGTTTTGAGTTATTCGTCGTAGTGTTATTCCATTAAAACATCTGTCACATCATTATCATCTTTCTATTTGTCTTACCCATCAGTTTTTAAAGAGCAGTGGTGGCCCATTGGTTACGGCTGTGACTTACAAGTTGTAGGGCGTGGATTCGATCCCAGGCAGGCGCTTTACTTTGTGTAAATTATTTCATCACCACTGCTCTTAAAACGTTGAAGGAAAACATCGTGAGGAAACCACCATTTCTTAAAACCAAAAAATCTTAGATATGTGACATCCGCCAACATGCACTGGGCGCTCGTGGTGGATTACAGCCCATTTCCTCTTACAGAGCGGAGGCCTGCACGCACAACAAGTCCACTTCTGGACATAGGCCTCATCAATTGCACGCCATTTGGTTCGATTTTCGGACACTATCACCCAGCTGCTACCAGCCACCCTGCGAAGGTCGTCACTCCACCTAGCCTAAAGGCGTCCTACCTTACGTTTACCAGTTCGCGGTCTCCACTCAAGAACACGTTTACCCCAACGGTCATCGGTTTTACGGCTTATATGGCCGGCCCATTGTCACTTCAGCTTTCTTATTTTGTGAGCTATGTCGACAACTTTGGTCAATCGTAATTGCCTCAGAATACTAACTGTACATAAATACCAGCGCAATTTTAACCTACAACTAAATAAAGCAAAAGCGAACAATTCGTTGCATCACCGGTGGTGTGTACCACAGCGTCATTTGTGTACGTCCGAGACGTAATCCTATAGTAAATTTGGGTGTAACGATACGTTGCGGCGACGCCAACGTAGCATATAGAGTATCTTGCGGTCACTAGTAAAGCGATTGCTTCGGAAACATTTGTCACTAGTATGCACATATGGTGCGGCGTACGTCCGTCCTATACCGCGTGATGCATTGAAATTATTACGTCGTTTAGACGTGTGGGTAATGTGGTTGACTATAAGAACTGTTAGAAACACATTCATCTTTGCAGTAGATTTTAGACCGTTATTGAGTTGTAAATAAATTTTAATGGACCCATAATATATGACGCTAGTGTTTTCGTATTACTTATTGTAGTAGATTGTTTTCGAGCAGCAATTAATTGAGATAACCCTATTTTTAGGGTTCCGTAGCCAAATGGCAAAAAACGGAACCCTTATTGATTCGTCATGTCTGTCTGTCTGTCTGTCTGTCCGTCCGTATGTCACAGCCACTTTTTTTCGAAACTATAAGAACAATGCTGTTGAAACTTGGTAAGTAGATGTATTCTGTGAACCGCATTAAGATTTTCACTCAAAAATAGAAAAAAAACAATAAATTTTGGGGGTCCCCATACTTGAAACTAAAACTAAAAATTTTTTTTTTCATCAAACCCATACGTGTGGGGTATCTATGGATAGGTATTCAAAAATTATATAAAATTAATTACGGTCATTAGCAATGTACGTACCACACGTCCGTCCTAGACCACGCGGTGCATTAAAATGATTACGTGAGTCAGACGTGTGGTCATAAAACTGTTGGTCTTTGGAGTTTAACAGGATAATTAGAGGTTTTAGCCTATTATTAAGTTGTATGGAATATGAGTCGTATTTATATACGTAAGAGTCGCAGGTGTTTCCATTACCTGCCTATTGTTGGGTAAACTAATGGAGTAGAATTTTCCAGCAATTACTTAGCAATTATATATGCAGTTAATAATACTCTAGATTATTTTACTATTTATACTTATATGGAAGTATCGAATCAATTTATAAATACATACGTTGCTGATCTACATATTTAGGTGCTTGAATTCTCATGACTCGTTTTAAAGGTACAAAAACTCAATTAAAAAACCGTTTTGCTTTTTTTTCTAATTATTAGAGAAGTTTGCAAGACAAACTTCTCTAAAAACTACCCTACATTAAACAACAAACACATAAAACCTTTAATTTGAAAATGTTGAGGTTTTCAGCTACGTGTCTTAAGTGAGTTATTCACTGCTTAGACCTTTTCAACTTAGGGTTAGTAAGTAAATAATAATAATTTATTTCCCGTATATAAAATATAATCCTGTATCTTTTGCAACCAAAACGGATAAGCAAAAACTATTCTCTCCCGGACAGTTATTAGCATCTCTAGTTCGAGCTCGTTATAATAATATAAGAGGCTATACCTCCTCGTTAGCGGAACGCAAAATAATATCAACCTGTACACCTTCCGATTACGTTACCGTAATACACAGGGTGTTCACTAATTATTGTTTTTGCCAAATAAATAATTCTGTTATAGGAAAGCTTATAGATAAGTGACTCGGACTAAGACTTGAAAATTAGAGGAGGTAAAACTAAAAAGGTTGTTGAAAAATATTAGGATGTGAAATTTATTTTCTTTGAAGTTTTTGATAACCCAGTTATTTTTTATGTTAGCAAATGTGTTTTTTTTAGTTTATCGAACAGAGTCAAAATCAAGACGTTTATATCGATTAGACCACTTAATGGCACTTTTGAAAATCAAAATATAAATCTGGTCATCCAAAAAACAATACGAGACATCAATGTAATAATACCTATAAACGAAATGGATGACAGTGACAGGTGAGGAAGTAAACATTGGCTCCGTGTTTTAATAATCATTAAAAATAGAAAAGTACTGTTTATTGACAAATGTTAGTGAGGATCTAGACTAAAGTGAACAATAAGTGAGTGAGTGCTGTTATTCGGACGGGAAATTAAGTGAAACACATAATACTGGGAGCAGTGTTGTACGTGCTACAGAAGGACACAAAATGAGATTTGTACTATCTATTCGTATTGTGAACTAACAAAACAGTGCTTGGCGAATGCTTAAATAACATTTGGCAGCAAGAATTGGCATGGTTATGTGGTATTAATCGGAAAATCTGGATTATCAGGTTTGGTGTATCCGTTTTTATTTAAAAGTCAGTATCAATTTAATATTGTGACAGCTATCCAATAAAATCACAATCACACCTTGCACTAGTGACGCATCAGTAAAAGTTGTGACACAATCATATTCGTTCGGAAACATAATTTACAATCTTAGATACGAGTCTTTTCAAACTGACTTTAAATAATCGACTATTTTGGAAAAATCGACTAATTAGAAGAATAGTCGTTTAAATAAAAAAACATATTATAAACACAAAGAAGCATCATAATTTGAATGATTATTCACCTACTTACGAAATTTTATTAAATTATAAAGAAAATCAATTTATAAAATGGATGAATTCAATGTAAATGTTAAACCAAGAAAATTATTTAGATCAAGATCGACAGAATCTCTTAACACTTCTCTCATTAGCACGGACTCGGAATATTTAACAAAAAGTTTAGACCTATCTACTAATGTTAATCATAGCTATATTGAAGAATTAAAAGAAGAAATTAATAGCTTGAAATCACAGCTACAGAGTATAGAAAATGAACTTGACACTACCATCTTAGAAAAAAATAGTCTCTTGGAAGTAGTTGAACATCTCAATCAGCAGGTGGTTGCCTTGAAACAATTGTGCAAGAGTCCTTTGTCAACATTAAGGAGGGCTACAACAAAGTCCCAGCGGAAAATACGAACTAGCAAATGTTTAACTCTAAGTACAGAAGAGGAGTATGTCACTACTCCTCAGAATGTTACTATAAATAAACTAGGGGGTAAATTACGGCATACGAAAGAGAAAAGAGAAGTATTGTGTACTGGGAGCTTACGACTGGAACCGAGCTTGGATGAATGCTATAATAAAGATAGCCGAGATAATCGAGGCCACTTAAAATGTGATGATACCAGGAAAGACATAAGTTTACAAACTGATCCTGATTCTATTATCGTTGATATGAATGTTATTAACACTGACAATGGTAATTTGGGATGTACCTGTGTAGGGAAGGATTTAACTGAAGATGCACCAACTGAACAACAGCAACATCAGGCTCAAGTTCAGAATAATGATCGAATAAGTAGTCAAGAATATGGCAAAATATTTCTTCTATCGGACAATCAAGGGAAAGGCATCGTACAGATGCTAATCGAGAATAAAAGTGAACTTATAATCAAGGATTATAAAATACAATCTACAACAAGACCAGACGCAAGAACGAAATATGTCTTGTCGGACTGTAGTAACATGGCTAAGACATTAACCAAAACCGACAATGTTATCATAATGACAGGGAGTAATGATGTAAATCCAGTAGAGTTTATGTCAGAAATTTCTATAGCGTTACATTTTCTTAAAAATTGCAATGTCTTTGTGGTAAATGTATTAATAATCTTTTCCTTAATGAATGTAACCTAAATAATCAGTTAAAGCTACTTATCAAAACCTATGAAAACTGTACATTTATTGAAACAGACAATATAATGAATGTTCCACAACAAATAATTCATCAGATAAATGTTATCCAGTACAGCGACAAATTCCTCTCTTATAACAACCACAAATTCAAAACGGGTATTGACACTCAGGAAACATTGCCTCATTGTTTCCGGGAAAATCATGATATTAAAACCAAAGAAAGGAACAATTCCTTATTATTTCCCATTGAGTAATAAAACCTCGCAGGTTAACTTCAACACAGTAACTAATAATAGTAATATAGAACCAAGGAAAGGCACGATACCTTATTATTTTAAATCCCATAAAATAACCTCGCGGATAGACTCAAATGATTCTGCGGGGACAAAACATGATCTTTTTCGTCACTAAAAATGAATTTTCAGTGTTTCACCAAAACATTGCTGGTGCTTTAAATAAAATGCAAGATTTAGAGGTAGCACTAAGTGAGCTGCATGATCTAAATGAAAATGTGGTAGTAGTATGTCTAAGTGAACATTTCGTAAGAAGAAGTGAAGAAAAATATTTGAATATAAATAATTTTTATCTCGGTGCGATCTATTCCAGACTAGAACGACGTGGAGGCACGTGTATTTTGTGTAAGAGAGGTTTCGATTGTGTTGAGTTGGATGCAGTAAAGGAATTTTCTATTGATAAACATTTCGAAATATGTGGTGTTGAAATAAAACAGCTAAAACTAGTCATAATCTGTATATATAGGACACCAAACTCTGACATTAATATTTTCTTTGATCATTTTACGAACGTATTAACAAAACTTCAACGCAAAAAACGCAATATAGTAGTTTATGGCGACTTTAATATAGACCTGCTATTATCTGATAAAACTAGTACTGCATTTAAAGAATTGATGCTTAATTATGGACTGAAACATCACATAAACGAACCGACTAGGCTTAATAAATGCATAGACAACATTATCAGCAACTTTCAAAATGTCACTGGTAAGACATATAATTTGTATCTGTCTGATCATAACACAGCTCAACTAGTTAAAATTGAACAGGAAACTTTAAACAGAGTGGCAGTGGACTACTGTTTCATGACTATAAATGATTTAAATAAAGATAACGTCACAAAATTCGTGGATTACATCAGTTGCTTAAGTTTTAGTGAAGTCTATGGTTTATCAGATACTAACGAAGCCTTTGACAAGTTTCATGATTTGTTGACATTATTTTATAAGCTATGTTTCCCTTGTATTAGAGTTACAATGAAACACAGTAGTGGTCAACCTAAATGGATAACGAAAGGCATAAAGAAATGTTGTAATACTAAGCGTTCATTAAGGTACAAGTATTACTTAAATAAAAGTAATGAAAATAAGACTAAGTACAAAGCGTATTCTAAATTATTAAGGAAATGCATGAATAACCTACAGTCCTTGTGTAATGAAAGACACATTACTTTATCTAGTACTAAAATTAAGGCCACGTGGGATGTTGTAAAGCGCAACATGGGTAACGAACCGTCTAGGGAATATATCAGTAATATTATTGATGGTAGTAATACGTTGACATCTGGATCTGACATTGCTAATAAATTTAATAATCACTTTGTTGACATTTCTAATGATAATGATAATTGTTCTACTCATAAAAATAATAAAGCTGACATACATAAAATAGAATCAAATGACAAAAGTATATTTATAGAACCTACTAACGATTCTGAAATATATCGTATTATAATGTCTTTTATAAAACACGAAATCGGCTGGGTATGATAACATCACAACCGAGCTCGTTAAAAAAATAGCTAAACATATAGCATCGCCGTTGGCTCACATTATGAATTTATCCTTGGAACAGGGCCGCTTTCCTGATAGGCTAAAACTGTCTCTGATAACGCCACTTTACAAAAAAGGGTCAAAATCAGACGTTGACAATTACCGACCTATCGCTCCCACTCCCATTATATCAAATTTTTTTGAAAAAGTTATGTACAGGCGAGTGATGAAATTTTTTAATAAACACAACATTCTTGTAGATCAGCAATACGGGTTTAGACAAAATAAATCGACGACTTTGGCAATATTTACGCTGGTGAAAGCAATGATGACGAATATTAATGATAAAATACCTACTTGTGCATTGCTCTTAGACTTAAGTAAGGCCTTCGATCGCGTTGATCATGCGCGGCTTCTAGAAAAACTTGAAAGATACGGTATCAGAGGTCCGGCAAAGGAATGGTTTCAATCTTATCTAACTGACAGAAAACAGATAACGAGGTTAACAAAATTAAACAAATTAAGTAAAAATTTAGAAGATTTTGATTCTGAAGCACGGACTAATTGCTATGGTGTACCACAAGGTAGTATCTTGGGGCCATTATTGTTTCTTCTTTACATAAATGATTTGCCTAAGTCAATAAAACATAATTGTGTATTGTTCGCCGATGACACTACTGTTATTATAAAAAGTAAAAATTCTCAAAATATTGACATTGAAGTTAAACAAACATTAAATGACATTATACAATGGTTAGACATTAATAAATTAAAAATAAATATTTCCAAAACTAATGTGCTTTATTGCAAAACATTTAAAAGTAAACCTGTACGCATTAATGTTGCACTTAACAATAATAATATAAAACAGGTACGTAATGCAAAGTTCCTGGGTGTAACACTAGATGAGTGTTTTACCTGGAAAAATCACATTGAAATAATTTAAAAAAAAACAATCAATTCGTATTTGCTGTAAAAAAAAGTCAAAAATATTTCATCTTTGCGTACCGCCATAATGGTGTATCACGCATACGTCTGCTCAGTAATACGATACGGTATAGTTGTGTGGGGAAACTCTTCCGAAATGGCGAAGATCTTTATCGCCCAAAAAAAATTGTATACGTGCGATATTCAAAATGCAGTGGTCTGACTCATGCAGGCCTGTGTTCAAGTCGCACAATCTATTGACAGTCCCATGCATTTATATTTACGAAGTTGCCAGGTTTGTGAGGTCCAATCTTGAACTATTTGAACGGAAAAATAACACAAATAAAAGGAAACCTACACATTTAGATTTTGAAATGCCCGTTCCAAAGCTAGAACTTTTTCGGCGGAGCTGCGTTTACATGATTCCCCTAATTAACAATGCTTTGCCTAGGTCAATTACTCAACTACCCTTCAATAAGTTTTGTGTTGCGTTGCGGAAGTGGTTGTTACAAGAGTGTTTTTATTCGATAGATGAGTTCTTTCAAAAGTGTCCCTGTAAATTTTATACTCTAAAGCACAGATACATTTAACTTTTAAGTTGACACATAAATTGACATAATGTAGTTATCTAATTAATATTTTAAGTGTATAAACTTGTACTATTGCATGCTATATTTTGGCCAAATGTGTGTTACCGAATATTTTATATAAGAACATAATGTACCTACCATATTTGATGCAATAAATGAATTGAATTGAATTGAAAAAAAAACATTTATTATTTATTTATTATATACTTTATTGTACACCACAAAATATGTACAGGACAAACATTCACAAAAACGAGTGTCCAATGGGCGGTCTTATTGCACAGGGCAATCTCTTAAGGTCAACCTTTGGATGGACTGTACGATAGGAGAAGAATTTAGGGCTGTCAGAGTACAAAATTAAATACTTAAATAATATTACTTGGACATAATAACTACTACTATTACTTACTACTATTACTTATTATTTTTGTATATATATAATCTAAATCTCGAAAACGGCTCCAACGATGTTCATGAAATTTAGTATGCAGGGGGTTTCGGGGCGATAAATCGATCTAGCTACGTTTAATTTTTAGAAAACGTTGTTTTCTCTATTTTCAACCGAGCGGAGTGCTCGGTCGCCCATTTAGTAATATTAAAACACGGGCAACAGAGGTCTGTAACAATTTTTTTTTGCGTACTTTCGAATTACCACCTTTTTATTTTCTACATAAATTAATTTCCAGGGAAAAAATCAAATCTGACATTGTATGGGTTTACTTACGAGCATTTTAACGAGATAAATCGTGCGTCATTTTTATGTTGGATAATAAATCTTTTATCGTAAAAATACCATGTATGGGCAACCCTTTCCTAAATAAACATTCAAACAGATTTCAACACAATTAAAATCCATTATATTAAATATCATGCCTTTATTCCCGAAAGGGTTAGACAGTAGTAATCTACCTATCTGAAGTAGATACATCCACTCCAGTTATATTTAAACCCCTTGATGTAATAGAGGGCGATCCTGTGGCCAACACAATCACAATAATATTATAAAGGCGCAAGTTTGTGAGTGTGTGTGTGTGTGTGTTTGTTACTTCTTCACGCTCAGACGGCTGGACGGATCTGCATGAAATTTGGCACAGAGATAGCATTCCGAGTAAGTCTAGCAGTTGAAGTTTGAGCCAATCAAATGACGCTAGCCGTAAAAAACATTTTCTTTATTCCTTAAGAGAATAAAACACACGACACCTAATCCGTGCTTACCATCACTGTACCTGAATTACATTCTCATTAAATAATCTATTAAAAACAAGTGCATGAAGCCTGCTAGGAAAAACCAGCGAATTTAACAATTTTAAAGCCCGACTCATAAGTAATCGGTCGCATTTCCATATGAAAAGTGGGTAATTTTGCAGAAAACCGTTTCGTTGACGCCCATAGCAAAGTTATGTTATATAGGTATGAACACCCACCCATACCTACCTACTCGTATTATATTATGCAAATTGGTACCTCATTGTCGTGCCTTCGAAGTTTTTGTGGAATTCATTTTTGTTTGTATGGATATTGTTTTGTGTTGGTCCCAACTACCTCTTGGAAGCATATGGCACTTGGTTTTAGAATAATAACACATGTTTTGTTAGTAAGTAAGTTTAGTTTATTTTTATAAACGTGGTGTACATATATTGCAAGCAAGATATTAAATAAAGAAATGTTCTATCATGTTCAGCCGCGTATCGTGGCGTACAATTTGTTATGTTATAAGTTTGTACTGTTCCACTGCAGAGAAAAGACCTACCTCTTTTTATCAATTAGAAGTTAAATAGATTTAATTGTGTTTGACCACAACCATTTATTATGTTTTATATTTATAAATGACAGAATTGAAATATAGTTTAATTGGGTATTGTTTAGATAAACGTAGGTACCAATTTGAGAGTAGAGAATTATCCATGTCCCCATGTACAGACAGACTGCTTCTGCCCCCTGTCAATTTTTGCTGAATAGCTTTATTTAAATGTTACTTATTGACATAATTTGTGACAGCTGACAGTTACCGACACAAGCCACGTAATAATATTTAAGAAAAAAGTAGGTATCGACTTTCACGGTAACAATACAATCCATTGAGTGAATGGTCATCAAATATAAAACGTAATTCTGTGGTCACTGTTTAATAAACTAAAATAAACAAAAACCTCAAAAATAAACAAAATCCTTTCACAATTCACGTTTTTAAAGCATATAATTACAACACACAGAATAACAAACATTAACCCTTCATTTATAACGAACAACAAACAATAATAATAGGAAACACCGCAAAGCTTAGAATTGAAACGGAGATAAGTGCCGCAAAAACATGTGGCTCCACATAGTGGCACAAAAGAAAACAAGTATACACTCGTAATTCTGGAGTGCAACACTGCGGATGTTTGAAAAAAGAACGAACTTACTTAACTTATGTTTGAGTAAGATTCTATACATGGTGGAGGAGCTAACTCTCTAATGGTGGAGAGCTATGCGTTTTTGGTGAATCGTATTACGATTACCTAATAGTATAATACTCACTCATTCAAATATAATAATTTAGCCGTCTGTGAAGCGTATTACTCTGCATTTTGGTAAGAACAACTTTGAGAAGGAGGCTAATAAAAGGATAATGCTGGGCTGGGCGGCGTTTGGTAAACTTCGCCGAGTCTTATCGTCACGTATTCCACAGAGCCTGAAGACCAAAGTCTTCAACCAGTGCGTCCTACCTGTTGTGACCTACGGCGCCGAGACGAGGACACTCACAATACGGCTGGTTCATCGGTTCAAAGTTGCTCAGCGCGCTATGGAAAGGGCTATGCTCGAAATCTCTCTAAGGGATCGAATCCGAATTGAGGTGATTCGGCAGAGAACCAAAGTTCTCGACATAGCTCACAGAGTAAATATGTTGAAGTGGCAATGGACCGGCCATATAAGTCGTAGAACCGATGACCGTTGGGGTAAACGTGTTCTTGAGTGGAGACCGCGAACTGGTAAACGTAAGATAGGACGCCCTTAGGCTAGGTGGATCGACGACCTTCGTGGCTGGTAGCAGCTGGATGACAGTTGCCGAAATTCGAACCAAATGGCGTGCAATTGATGAGGCCTATGGCCAGCAGTGGACTGCTATAGGCTGATGATGATGATGATGAATTTATCCGTTATCGGGGCAACAGCCTGTTTCATAATCAAGTATTAAAGTTCCTCTATCATTGACCCCATCTGGGTTCAAGCCTCGTCTAAGTGGCACTAGTTCCTTATTAACATGTTTTAGTTCAGACTTACAAAAACACTGTTTATTCTGTAACTCACAGAATCAACATGAGCTTCAATTTATGCATTAAATATTTAAAACAATCAGAAAAATGACCTGACGTAACCCCGATTTTTGTGACGCAAAACGGTTAAATAGCCAAACATATCACATGAATATTTGAAACGTCCTTACAAGTCTCATGACCTAGGTCATATCTATTCATATACAAGCTTGAATCACGCATATAAGCTATTAAATACACGCTACTTTTTGTTCTTCAAGGGTTAGTGGTTTTTAAGTCAAAAGTGTAAATTTTCTACCACCCCTTAGGGAAATCAGCCTTAAATCTGGGAAAGTTTATGTGATGTAGTGTTATGGGGCTGTTATGATAATCGTACACAGGAATAGTGGGTTCGTATAGAAAATATCGTTATTGTAGCCATAGAAGGAGATTATTAGCAGTTATTTTATAGTTTTCCTTATTGTGGTTGTATGGCCTAAGGCAGATATTGTTAATAATATGTGACCACGAAAACAAATACGAATATAAATATAATAATCTGGCAACAATATTCAATCGAATAAAAATAGGAATTATTCGATTACGCGCCCGCAAAGTAATCTCCTGTAACCAATTGTCTTTGACATTTACAAATAATAAAGCAAAAATAAAACAATAAACAATACGTCATTGTTTATCATATCAAACGGTTGCGTCGTTGATTTTTATTACACACTACAGAGGCATTAGATTGAATCGGCCGAATTTGCAATTTTATTCGACATTTGAAATAGTTATTTGATTGTTATTGTGGGATGTGTCGAGTTACGAATAAGACGACGCGCAATTGTTTTTTATTGGATTTGAAATCACATATTCATTGGAGACAAGCTTTTTTCGACGGTAAAAACGAAAACACAGATTAAGTTAGGCTTACAAATATTAAAACAAATTAAGTATTTACCTTCCTTTTTTTGCTAGCCCACATTGTGTTTTACTCCTGGGCAAAGTCATACCCTTTTCTCCTTCCAAACCTTTTTCTTGTGCGATCTCTTATCATGTTTCCCCGCAAACATGACTGAATCGTCACACCTCCTATGCTGCAGTTGACCTTGATGTCAACGTCCTTTCTCAGACATCTGTTATTAAATAAAATACATAAATTATGAGCACCTTTTTATAAATCTCTTAATATTTTTACTTTTCTTTCATAAAAAATTACAATTGAATACGCTATTATCCAGATTCTATTCTTACAATATATTGATATTGTAAGAATAGAATCTGGATAATATACTTATAGTACATTAATACTATAAATTTATTTGCAAAATCTACCGAAGTAAAATAACCCAACTCGTTTGTAAATCTTGAATTAATTAAACGTACCTCAGAATTTCTAAAGTCTACTTTTACTTGATTGTATCTTAACTTCATCTCATCTGATTAGTAAAAACAAGCCTCTTGTTTGTTTCTTAAATACATCATAAGTTCATTGAAGGTCTTTGTTTTTCGTAGTTTTGAATCGAAAACAAGAAAAAAGTTCTTCATAAAGTTTTGTTTTCTATTCAGAAATAATCTTTTGAGATGCCTACCCTTGCTTGTTCTAGTTTGTTTAACATCAAAATTTGGTTCTATTAAAATTAAATATTTCTTTATATTATGCTCGCTAGTTGTATTGGTTTTCAATTAAAAGTAGTTTGCTGGATTTAGTTTCAGTTACAATAATAATATTATCGGATTATGCAAGAAATAACGCAAATGTTTGCTTTTAATAAAAATTTGCGTACAAACAATAATTTACTAACGCCCTGCGTACAAAATATAGGACACTTATTGCTAGACTCTGATTTTTAATCTAGCTTAGCATCCATACTAATATTTCACTTTTCACGTCTTAATGGCTGAACTAATTTAGATGATACTTGACACATGGGTTGGGACAATCCCACCGCACTATTCCCAAACCACTGCAACTCCTGAAAGCCAGAATCAACAGTGGCGACCACCAGAAAAGCGCCGAGGCAATGAAGCTCGACGAAGTCCCGGAGAATGAATTTACCTGTCTTGGATCCCGCAACGAAATTAATCAGAAAAGAATAACGGAGGAGTAGGAAAAATGTAAATTTCCACTTCCCTCCATATCAAGCAGGAGACAGAACAAACAAGGCCAATAGGCACAAAGGGTCATATACAACTGGGATAAGCCCAGTTGCCTAGCACCACGGATAAAAAATTAGCATTAATACATATTAATGGGTCCTAACATTGTGAGCTGTTATATTTGGTTCCAATAATAGGTATGGCAAAAACGCTTGAACGCACGGAAATTTGTTCTAGTTTCCACAAGGTCCGTATAGTAAACAACTCCTGATGCAGCCTGTACATTATTCAACATAATATTACGTTCATTCTGCCAAAGAATACACTCCCATAAGATATGATGTGCAGATTGTACATATTCGCAGTCAGATGTAGAACACTGACATAAAGGCGAGGCAACGAGCTTGAAAGAAAATAATTTACTTTTAAAGTTACCATGTCCCGTGAGAAATTGGGCAACACAGTGATCCACTTCCAGCCACGTGCTGGCCAGCCGCACGCGAACGGATGGAAAGAATTGGTGGAGGTGTCGGCCCTTGATGGAATTATCCCACCTACATTGCCATTCGGATAAAAGTTCCTCCCAGACGTCAATAGGTGGTTTAAATAATCTAGAGATTTTCTCACGGTCACTCCGCGTTAAAAAGTTCGCGTCCGCGGTCTCTCGTGCGGAATAGTACATTGCAGCACGTCGCTGCACTTCAAGGTCGACCGGAAGTACACCAGCAAGTATCGGTAAGGCCTCAGTACTAACCGTCCTGTATGCTTTGCATAAGAATATCAAAGCCAAACGCTGACTTTGAAGTAATTTACGTCGTACCGCCCCTATGGTGGCCCTATCAGCCCAAACAGGCGCCCCATAGCACATACAACCCAAGTAAGTAGCCCCATAAATAGTTTTTAAAGTTAAAAAAAGACAGACCCCACGTAGATTTAGATATTCTCGCTAAGGCATAGAAATTTTTTTTTGCTTTTTCACCGACTATTTTAATATGATCTATAAATGCAAAATTCCTCTCTTACACTAGACCAAGATAGCACACGGACTGCTTCCTTTTTACGGGAACGTCATTAAATTTAATAGTAGGACACGATTTAAGATTACCCTTCAAAATGAGTTGATAAGTTTTGTGCGGAGCAAAGGTTAATTCAAGGCGGTTTCGATCGCCCCACTGAGATATTAATCGTAGGCAAGTGTCAGCCAAGTTCTCGAGTCCAGCTCGAGTACTTGATTGAATGAGCAGAAGACCGTCGTCCGCGTAACCGGTTAATGAACAGCCGCTAGGAAGCGGAATCGCGAGGAAATCATCAAAGCCTAAATTCCATAAAGGTGGACCAATAACCGAACCCTGAGGACATCCCATGGTGAGAGACTTCGACATGGAATGATGACCGAGTTTGAGTTTTGCGGAACCATTTAAAAAGTAAGAGTAAACTAGATTATATAATATATAATCTAGTTTACTCTTACTTTTTCGGGGCTGCTACAGAAATATATTATATTTCTGTAGCAGCCCCGAGTTTTCATTTTAAGTAATAGCATTGGCCACCATGCGTTATCAAAAGCCCCAGAAATATCTAGAAAAATCCCAATTACGTACTTATGTTCAGATGTATTAACTATTTTCCTAACAGTAAGGGCCGCGTCTACGGTAGATTTTCCAGTAGTGAAACCGAATTGATTGTTATGAAATTTTGGTCCGTCCGGTAGCAAACGTGGAACGATAAGGCGCTCCAGGAGTTTTCCCAAAGATGGAAGTAATGTTATGGGTCGGTACGACTTAGGGTCGTCCGGGGGTTTGTCGCCACTTTTCGGGATAATTCGTATAAATCCGCGTCGCCATATACGAGGAAATACGCCCTCCGCAATACAACGGTTGTAAACGGTTTAAATCGCATCACCGGCTGTTTTACACGCTTCTATAATCATCCGATTAGATATTTTATCTTCACCCGTTGACTTGTTGAGTGGTAACCTCTTGACAACGTTAATAAATTCGTCAGTGGATGGAAGGTCTGACGCTGGTGATTCAGGTGGTACAGCTGCCCACGCTCTGATTTGTTGATGGTAGTCGTTGTCACTAGCAAGTCATCAGGTATAAGAGTATTCAGCAAAACTTCAGTTGTTTCCTCAATACTGGTGGTGTGTTTATTATTTACTTTAATTTTCTGAACAAACGCGAGGTCGACTGATCGATTGGCTTTAAACTCATGATATAAAGGAGACCACGGACCCTCTTTATCTAATTTTTCTTCTATTTTACGCAATAAATTACCCTTAGATTTTTCCACCGATGCTCTGTAGCGGGACCTGGCAACTCTAAACGTATTTAATGCAAAGGAAAGAGGGTCACCGGTGACCTTACGTTTTTTAAGCTTGTTAAGATGTTTACGCGCTCGGCGATAACTTTTACGCTGTTCAGTTAGGTAGTCACACCACCAATCACATCTACGTATATTGGTCACAGATCCACGACCAATGGCAATGTCAGCACAGTAAGTGAAAGTGTCTGACATAATTTCAGCACTTTCTTCAGCTGACAGCCCATCACGAGTGAAGTCTTTGGCGTGACACGCAAGAAGCGAGCTAAAGAATTCCCAATTAGCACCCTTACATTTATACCTGAAGTTACCAATGACATGTGACGAACCCTGAGTAAAAACCGGAACAAATTCGTACACGATCAAGCGATGATCACTACAAGACGCGTCCGGTAGGACACGCCACCTATCCAAGCGTACGTCTGCACTAGAAAGTGTGACGTCAATACAAGATTCGCCCATTTGGCTGCAAAAAGTTGGTGGTGCGTCAGGGGTATTATGAATAGACAGATTCATTTCAGCAATGAAATCTTCAACAGCGCAGCGTCGTTCATAATCCGTAGACCGAACTTTGCCATACCAAAGAGTCGAGGACGCGTTAACATCAGCGCCAACAATAACTTTGCAGCCCGCGAGCGACTGCAAGACATGACGGAGGTTATGTATATGAGGAGCAACAGGGTCTGAATATTGAAAGTAACAGCTCACAACGTAAACTTTAAAAGAAGACGATGAGACCTCCGCAACGGCACAATGGGGTGTCATAAGGTTACGCAAAGACGTTACTGTAAAGTTAGAAGAACGCGCCACGTAAATACCGGCTCGTGCTTTGCCATCCAACTGTACTACTTTGTGACGTAACCGCGCGTTTTGGTATTGTTCTTGAACAAGCACTATATCTAAGTTATAATCGATTGTTAGTTTGTCTAGTTCAGAAGTCGCCACCCTATCGTTGTGGAGATTTAATTGGCCTATGGTTAATCTATCCATTATTTTAGTAGTTGGTGTTGAGGATAAGTTGTTCGAGCCTAAGTTTATAAGTAGTACACTCGGGAGAACCACAACGATGGTTATAAGGTCTCTTAGAACGTTTACACGCTACGCACGACGGTGTATAATTTAAATTGTCCTTGTGCGGGCAGTCTTTGGTTTCATGTGCCTCAGAACAATTAGCGCAGGTAGGTGATTTATTAGTGCAGTGTTTCTTAACATGACCGAACTGTTGACAATGGACACAACGAACCACGTCGACATCATCAATGAAACGGCAAGTCGCCCAATCAATAAATAATTTGTCTTTAGTTGAAACCAAATGTTTCCGGACCGAGGACTCCAATTCAATGCCTATCCATTTCCGGCCGTTGTCTAGCGAACGCCTACGTATAATTTTGGATGATTTAATAAAGTCGTCTTCATTTAGTGGCATCTCGTCTTTAATGTTTTGACAGAATAATGCATGCAAAAAGGCAGTATCTTCCATTGAGGATGGGACGTCCTTAACTAAAATTCGAGGCCTACGGCCTTTTGGCTTCTCAAGCCGCAAGCCAGCGGACCTAATGGCATCGACCGATTGCAATTTTTTGATCTGAAAATCGTTAGCGACACGTAACACGACGCCAGACTTTGCAGCTTTTTTAACTCCTACAATTTGAAAGCCATCACTGGGTTTTATCGCTTTCATAAGCGCTTGTTTGGTCGCCGAAGAAGTGGCGTAATCATTTGATCGCTCATCCGTGGGGTAAGCCACGAGACACGGAAGTTTGGCGCGAGAGTCGACCACGGGTGCAATTTTGGGCAAACGAAGTTTTAATTTATCAGAATATGTATTATTACTGACATCAGACTTGGCAATGTTGACACCGGTATTAAGTTTAATTTTGTCTAATTCGCGTTCCGTATTGGCTAATTTAGTTTTGTTGGCGGATGATTTTATGGCTAGCAAGGAAACAATAGCCGTTACGCGTTGAGTCATGTCCATAATAGCGGATTTATTCGCAACATTAATGCGGGACCCTTGGTCATTAACAAGGTCGTTAATTTTAGACAGGTATGCGGACGCCTGAGAAACCAAATCACAATAATCGTCATTGCTTGCATTACTGACATTTAATATCGGCGAAGACCTTTCAGTTGACTCCGATGTTGGCAGTCGTTTTAATCTATCTTCGGGTGAAATGTAAGAAGGAGACATTTCACTAAATAGACGCCTGGCATTAGCGGAGGTCGACGGCGACCTTTGTTTATTATTACGTCGAAATAATGTTTCTCCACCACGATCAGGCGGGTCATCATTAATAGACAACATAGTTACTTAAAAAAAAAGTGACAAATCAAACTAATAAACGTATTAGAACGTAAAAAGCGAAAGATTAACAGACGATAAATTATTTCGATGTACCCCCAAGTCTAGAAAAATAAATGTACTTACCGATAGCCGACGGAATTAACTAATAACAATTAAAAACGGACGTAAACACGTTCAAAAACTTACGATACCAGCACTTAGCACAACAATACACAACTTCAAGCAAATCACAAGCCGGAAATAAATTACGGAACACAATAATCTCAACAATAAACAGGAGCAAAGCAGATCACCGCCAACCGGAGCGCGCGCGCGGAGGGAAGTGAAATGGAAGTGACACATGGGTTGCATGAACTAATTCCTCCTTGAAGTAGTGTATTATTGGGGGTTCTGCATCACTTGCTCTCGCTTCGCTCGAGCAAGTGATGCAGAACCCCCAATAATAATACTACTATGGTCTGCCTCAAATTTTGACACAATTTATGTGAAACAAATTTCATTCCCTGGCAGTATCTGGTAGCAATCAATATCTTCTAATGCAGGTAAAACTAACACACGGGCTGTATCACTCTCCTGATGAAATAAATCTGCTGTTGCTGTCGATATACTACTCCCACTAGTCTTTGACGAACTCGCAATCGATTTTTCATTATCAACCTGTTTGTTGCTAACATTAACGAATGTGCGAAGAAGCTCACCAGACTCGCTTTTGAGTATAAGATACTTAGTATTTTTCAATTTAGATTTCTCTGGATCTTCCAACTTCTGGTAAAATAAATCTTCTGTTTGTGTTTTAACATTATCCTGGTGTTTTAATTCACCTACGTCCGATATTTTTTTTTTAGGGTGCATATCTTGAATATGTATTATCTCACCCCTAGCATTCTTGAAAATCATTTTACGAATGCCATCTAAATTAGATTTCACTGAGTGAAACATTATAAATAACATCAATAAATGTAATTATTTATTTAAGAAATAAATTTAATATTGAACCTTTGCACTGTAATATTCAAAGTTAAATTGCTGTGATGCACGACGCCTATGTAATATATACCCATAATTTGACTCATTTTTAAGTACAATGTGACATCCTATACATATACACTTTAATAGGGTAAGTATTCCAAACACTTTTTTGTAATATAGTTTGTGCCCTTCACAGCGTTTAAATAAAAACATTTAGGAAAATGTATGGCATGTTGCGTCCAAGGATCATCATAAATCTCCCAATCTTCAATAACACCTCCACATGAGAAACATGCTGCAATATCATTTATACTATTTCCATAATAAAAGAATCCTGCGTCAGCCATTTCCATCACTAATCTTTTCTTTTTATTAAGTGTCCCCCAGTAATAATTAAATGAAAATTCACGCATTTTAAATGTGTTATACATGTCATATCGAGGCTTGTATTCATTTTGAGACATGTTTTATTGACTTTCTAATTCAATTAGGTACAAATGTATAATGGTATGGTCCAGCTTTTGTCAGCAACATATAAAGACTGGACAGAAGTAGGAGGAAGGGAAAGAAAACTAAGATGCATTTCACCTAACTACAGAAATAAAAACAATAAAATATTTATTTTAGAATTTTATTGTCAACACACCACTTATTTAAACACAATACATTTTTTAAAGCACATACAGAGTCATGATAAATACAGTTATATAAATCTTGAGAATATTTATATTGATCGTATAAGCTTATCAAACTTGAACATCCTTTATCTTCTAAATTGAATATATTACAATGACTATTTCCTAAAATATGCTTTAACCACAACACTTTTTCTAAACCCTTAACGTAGATACATTTATCTCTTAAAATATCTATAACCAAATTCTGATAATTAGAATAGGGAACAAATCCTTCACGCCAGCGTATCTTTCTGTTACGTTCAATCCAACTTACTTGTTTTTTTTCTTGCTTCGTTAATTTTGAAAATGGAAATGGTGGCTTAATTAAAAATATTTGTAATGTTTTATTATACAATATAGCGATTTCTTTTATTATAAATTCATTTGTTTCTGTTTTAAAGCCTTGAATATCCACAATAGCAATCATGATAACCTGCGCACGATGTTGCTGAGAGGTTTGTATTCTACAAGTCGATCGTTTATAATCAAACAATATGCAGTCGTCTTATCTGGTATTGCTGTAGAACATTCAATTTCCAACCTCACGTCCACTGGACCAGTTTTCAGGCTATCGTTTTGTCTTGAACAGTCTAAGATAAAGAGAGGGGCTTTTTCTTTGAATTCCTTTAGGTCAAGCAACGGGTCTACTGGATAGTTGTAATACGACTGACGAAATTTCACAAACATTTCGTATAATATACTATATTTGTTCTCAGAAAACTTTAAACCTAAAGGTTCATAAGGATAATATTGTGAATTCAAAAAGAGCGTAACGTTTGTTACTTCACAATGATCGAATACTGAACTATCTTTAGTTTTATTATTTTTTCGATTAGTTTGTAAACAAAAAATTACATATCTGGGTTTTTCTAATTGTGAAGCAGTTTTAATAGACCAAGAATGCTTTGTTGTTTTAGGTAGTAATGGATACTCATATAAATCCCAATTTCTATACGCCATCTGAATAGGTTTATCTTTTTCTAAATGTTTTAAAAGTGACAGTCGTTCTCGGTCTGATACTTTTATGTGTGGCACCCTCCACTGAACTCTTTGCACATCTATTTGAAAATTAGCAATATCATCAGTAAGGATAATGCTATTTAAATTAGTGTTACTTCTGTTCAGTATAAGTTCATGTTTACAATTTATCACTATTTTATTGTAATCCTCTGCAAACCCTAAAACTTTATTTAGTGGTATCACAGCACTAAAATGCCCATCACTTTGAAATCCCTCTAAACACCAACCCCATAGGGCAGCAACTTTATTTTCTGCTTCATTTAATGAGATGTATGATTTTATTGTTGACGTTATTCCAGAATTTTTTATGCGGTCTATTTCAATACCATTCATTTCGAATCTAATGTCTTGAAACAAAAACATAACAGGGTTGTTAGGGAACGTAACAATTTTCTTGATTGGATTCCCATCTTTACCGAAGAACTTCGCTTGTCCTTCGATGTAAATTGAACTGGCTGATGGTAGCACGTATATGTCTTGCTGGTGGAGGGGAATTCTGATTTCATCGTTTTCTCTAAAGCTGCTATTGTAGGGATTGTATGAATGGACTTCATAACTTTCGATCGAAGTGTCAAAGTGCGGTAATTCAGCAATCTGTAGTATATTCATATTTTAAATCCTAGAGCTTTAAGAAAATCTTTATTTACTTTAGTCAATTTCTTAACTTTTTTCTTGCGTCTTTGCACCTTAGCAATCGCAGAAGAACTAAGACGTTTTTCATTCGCTTGAGTGTTTTTATAATATACTATCATTTTGTTTTTCTTAAATGAAGTCGTAACTGAATTTGTTTCTCTCCAAAGTTAACACAGTGGCCAAATTGATCTACAATCTTAACCGATATTGATGAAATTATATTTTTGTTTACTGGAAAGTAAATAACATTTTGCGGTATTTCAACACACTGATGGCCTGGAGTAGTATCAGACACGAATTCGTGAATAAAATGAGTTGGTAATCCGTTGCAATACGAACTGTGAACAAGATCACATTCGATTTTGATTACAGACAGACCTCTGTTAATAATGGGGTTATTTGGTGTTGATTGTAATACTGAAAAGTATATCAAACCGCACTCATATTGATCTGACAAATGCAGCGGTGGTTGAAAGTATGAAACCAATTCCGATTTATGTCCAGAGATGGTAACCGTAGTAGACATGCTTCTATACTGACTTCTTTCGGCAGATCCTGTTTATTTTATTCTTCCACTACACCAAAAATTGTTCAAAAAGTTTAAACAAAGATGTCCACAATTATAAGGGTGATCACGCTGAATATTATCATAATTATAATGAACTTTGGATCCCAAGTATTTTATAAATTCCTTTGGAGGCTTAAGATTTCCATAACTATCAAAATATTCAATATAATCATTGTATTTTGCATAGGCTACCCAATGAGAACCAAGATTTTTAGAGCTATCTAAATTTATAACACCGCATTATTTTTTAAAAGGGTGTTTAGGGAGCTTATCTCTCCTTTATGAGAGATACGCCTCTGAAATAGGGAATATTATTCCCATACTTCAAAATGTCTAAATTACTCAAGGCTCGATTGGGTAGCCGATATCTTAGTTTTTTTCTTTCGATACAAAAATTCCGAGTCCACCTTTATATGGTTTAAGGTGTAGTCCTTTTCCGATGCAGAGAGCTTCCATTTTTTCATTGTGTCTCCTCGATTCTATGAATATTTTTTTTGCCATCTTGAATTCATTTATGGTTTTAGCAATACCAGCTGCACCGCCTGCTAAAGCTCCCACCGCAGATAAGCCCGCAAAAATCGGAATCAAAGGCAATACTCCACCAGTTTTTGGTATAGGAATAATACGAGGAAGTTTAACGGATGAATCATCAGCTAATTTTCTGGCAGCAGCCATAGCTAATTCTATTGCCACTTTCTTGCATTTCGGTTTTAATTTTTTGATATGTCTTTTCGTTTTTCTAATAACATTTTTAAATTTGTTTTTTAATGCTTTTTCAGGTTTAATTTTGGGAGAACACTTTTTGCTATCTTTTTTTAGGCCAAAACCAGTTTTGATTTTTGTTGCCATAGCGCTGCTTACTAAGCGTGCTGACAGTTTTTCTCCTACAGTCGCATCTGAGGCAAGTGCTCGCTCTTTAGCCATATTTAACAAAACTAAATCTGCCTTGTGGCGATCCTTTAGGTTTGAAGACTTTTGATAGGCAATGTCGTGTTGTTTGCAATATTCGTCTAATTTATTAACACCTTTATCTCCACGCGTAAGCCTTTTAATTAATTTAGTGCCAGGCCCGCAATAATTGTATCCCGGTAAATGTAACTCAAATGGTAAATGATTTATAATCCAATTGAGAAGACTACTCTCTTCAATACCCATCATAAGACTGAAACATTTGGACTGAACACTTAATAAATATTCGATTTATCAATCCAACTGTTTTCAGAAGAAGGCAAGCCTAACCATTTTACCAAAACCCTGTTTCCTTTCCTTCTAAGAACTTTTTCTACCAAATATACATGAGGATTTTTTGTCTTTTGAAGCTCTTGTACATAAAATGCACCTAGAATGGGCTGGCCCCTGATTGCATCTTCAATTAAATAGGTGATAGGGGTTGTTTTTTGAATTTTTCGAATTTTAAATATTTCTGTCGACCAGTTGGGAGTATATCCTTTTTCAAATGTCCCCTTATACTTACTAATGCGTACATAATCACCCTCTTTAAACTTGCTTTTTATGCTATCGGTTTTTACCAGCCTGAAATATCTTTGTAATATGCGTTGTTTATTATTATTGTCCACGTTTGCGGGAATTTCATCAATTGTGCGATGATAGGTGTGATTGTATTCATAAATAACTTTATTAAGAGTATTATCGATCCAGTTATAGCTTCCTTTTAGACTAAATTCTTTATAAAGTTTAGACTTCAATGTTCTGATGAATCGCTCAACAATTGAAGCTTTTTTTGTTGAGAAGGTTGAATAATGATTAATATGATAGGATCTCACAAGTTTTTTAAATTTATCATTATAAAACTCTGCCCCATTATCAGTTTGCAGATTTTTAGGCATACGCCCTTTTTCCAATAAAATCTTGAAAGAATTGCATACAACATCTTTGGTCTTACTTTTCAAAGGAAAGATCCATGCATATTTTGAAAATGTGTCAATAACAGCAAGAATAAATCGAAAATTTTTATTGTCTTTAGAAATTGATTGCGTATCAATTAAGTCCGCTTGCCATAAATCATCTATATCTTTCATAATAACATGTCTTCGCGGAAAGTTTACCCTTGCATTTTTATGAATTTCGTTTACTACGTCGGCTTTACTCATATCTTTAATTCAGTATATCAACATTTGTCTTGAACCCACCATTGATACTGAATAAAAACCATAGTATCTCCACTATTTATTATTGAATTATGTCAGCTTCTTTTAATTCTTCAACTATCGATAAAATTTCATTATCATGATCATGATCATAGATTCTCTCAACCAATTCATTGGGATCATCCCAATATATCAAGTCGGTGTTGTTTTTGTACTTCTTTAACTTTGGCAAGTTTCCTCCAAATTTAGTGTGAACAAGTTTATCATCGTTTGACGATTTGGAAAATAGGTGTTTGATTATTTTACAATATTTTATACCTTTGTCACCTCTTATTTGACCTTTAGGATTAAAATCTCTTTTATGTGCATTTGTATAATGTAACATATACTTATAGACAAGTTTATCTTCGCTCGATATTAACTTTAAATCAGGTTTTCTTCGGAGTAAAAGTTCTTTTAGACCAGCAGTTAAATTGTAAGCTTTGTCACCGATTTTAATTAAAATGGTACTTTCGTTATTCAAACTATCAACTTTAGAAAATGATACTGTTGAATTACCCATGAATAAAGTATTGTTTTCACTTCTGATTCCAAACGGTATACTAATACCATCATAAATACCAAAGATGTCATCACCTTCTAATGAAATTTCTAAATTATCAATCGATTCCTTTTTAGCATTTTGTTCGACTAATTGGGTAGATTTTATTTTTGGATCGTAATAGTCATTGAACTTTATAGATGAACTAGCATTATTTTCATCGGATTCGATTCCTTCGGAATTTTTTAGAGTTGTATTTTCATTTTTATTATTTTTTTCTGCAGATTTATTAGAATTAACTAAAGTCTGAAGAGGATCTGTCACCGGTTTTAGCATTTTATCAAGTGACAAGTTCATTGCATGTTCCTGATTTTTCATATGTTTTATTTTATTTTTTATGGAGTCAACAGACTTCATTAATTCCATTTTAATATTTTTCTCCATATTATGTAACCACAACTGTATTCAACTAAGAAAGGAATAACACTAGCAATGTTTTTTGTATACAATTCATTTATATGTACATGTATTTGCTTTCATTCAAATTTAAAAAAAAAAACAAAATTCTGTCTGTACCTTCCATTATTTAATGATGAGTCTTTGTTAATAAGAAGAAAGTTGTAAGGGTTACTCCAAACACTTTTACAAATATCTTTGAACTGATTCCACGGTACATCAGAGTTGACATGTTCTTCATAGATGTGCTTTAAGTTCACATCATCTTGTTTAAATATTATAAGAAAGTTAGCATTATCGCGTAACAACTGTTTCGGGATTTTTGAGTAGGTTTGCGATAAATAAAAGCAATCAATTAGCTTATGTCTACCCATACAGAAATAATTGCGGATATTTGTTTGATTTTCACATACAACATCATCAAATATAAATACAGAATTTGGTAAAGCTTCACTCGGAGATATGACATCTTTATCGTCATTGAACTCATGAAATTTTATCTGAGGCACTCTTCTTAATACTTCCCGTAAAAAACAATATTTTGGTTGAAAATTAGTCTTCGAGTAAAGGTAAAGGTTTTAAAATTTGAGCCCATTTTCATGCAGTAACAAACTGATCACAACGTTTGTTTTACCACAATTTGAGGGGCCGCAAATTATACAACGAATCGTATTTGGCAACAAAGCGCTATGTCTAATCTCTTTAGGAGACTCACCAAGATTTATATTTTTAACGTTAAGTGATATGGGTTTTTTGATCAACTTCATCTTGTCAATTAATTTAATTATTGACTAACATAAACATATATACTTTATTTGGGGCTATCTTTAGACTTGTCCCAACAGGAATGGTTCTAGTCTCATCTTACAAGATAGGTATGTATATTTAAGAGCTACGTAATGATCCATATTACTCATCGCAAATCAAATAATTTTTGCACGTGTTATAAAAATAAGCGATCACGTTTTGTTAACGATTTTATATTTTCAAGGTAAGGTTTTTTTTTAATTTAATTAATTAATTATTTAAACTAATAATAATAAGTATGTAATGCATCCCTTTTTTTTACAGAATTATGTCACACTCACCATCGTACAGCCCCGTTGTAGATATGACCGCCCCGCAAAATTTAGCGGTATGTAACTAATAAGATTATCTTAAATCAAACATTAAATCCATAGTTCATGCTGTTTAGTTATAATATTCTTAGTATTCTTTCAGAATGCGATAGAAGACTCAGACCCTGTCACCAATCCGTTTTACTATGCTCAAGATGGGGAGAGCTGGTATGCGGAAGTAGCAGCTAAAACATGTGAGGAGAGTCGAAAGAAAAAAATAGAGGAACGAAGATTCAAGAAGAAAAAAAGTAAATCTTTTAAAAACTCTTCTTTTATCATGCGTAAGGAGCAAGGACGTGTTCGCCAGTTAATAAAAATTATGGTTTTTGATTTGGAAGGCCGTGATATGGAAGAAATAGACACTGAAACTGATAATGCGAGTGTGAATGTGCAGTATTTAGTGACAAGTGATTATGACGATATTGTTGACAAAACTGATCATTTAGTTAGTAAAATAATACAAAAGTTAAGCAAATCTAATGTGTAATGTTTGTTATTGTTATTATTGTAAAAGTGAATTTAATTATTATTTGAATGTATTATTGTTAAATCAAAAAGAAATGTTTAAATTAATCGGGTTCATGTTATACCTGTATAATAAGACAGTATGAATAAATCAAACAACTGCTGAAGATTACATAATTTATTTATTTCACATATTATATTAAAATATATAATTATTAGTACTTAAACTACAAACTAACAATTCAAGTTAGGTATTATTAATACAAGATGCTCAAATACATGCAATAAATAATATTCGAAAAATCAATAATTTGTTTTCATTTAAAATATTGTTTTATGATGACCCCATGGTAAGGTTGTTATCTTATCATCCATTATTTGTCGTTTATCATCGCTGTTTGACAAAATTACTTTATTTATCTTTTGAGTAAAAATTCTATGATTCTTAGATCTAATAATACACATATCATCTCTGAGTATTTCATTGTTCAGTAAAACCTTTTTATATTTTTCTATATTCAGCTTTTTTGTAACACATTTCTTAACACCTTTAGCTTTCTTTAAAGTGGAAATTTTAGAATCTATACAGTATAATTTTGCTCCCAAACCTACAAATTCTGATATAATTTCACCACCCATCTCATCTTTGAAGTAACCAGGTGTTTTAGCATTAACCATTGGTATATTAAATACATTATCTTTTTCAAAGTTGCTAGTATCAAAATATTTTAAATGTGCTTTTAAGTCTTCGTAAAAATCCTTTGTCTGTATTAAATATAGCAGACTGTCAGTGTCTGTATAGCAAAGCTTTAATTTATTTTCGTAAATTCTTTTCATGACCGAATAGTGGAATTTATATAAGTGACATTTTGCAATTTCTAAAATACTAAATCCGATATAGATTGGACGATCTAAAACTATTTTTGTTTGGTTCATTTGAATTGTTACAAGAGATTCTGAAATAACAGAAAAGTTATTGAAATTAGGTGCGCTAACATATTTTTCAGCCCCGTAAAACTTTTTAGTTCGATTAGATTTGTCTCTCCATATATTTACGAGCTTAACATCAACTTGTTTTCTTTTATTCTCTATGGTTTTTCCAAATATAGAATTATTTTGTTTTTTAAAAAAATCTCTTTCAAAATCAGAAGTTGCATTTTGCCTCAGCCCAGTATTTAAAGAAATATATGATTCTAAGAATTCACTTTGGTGAAATGCTAATATTCTATATATTTTTAACAGTTGTAAACCATTATTTAAGCATTCTTTTAAATGAATATAATGAATAACATATCTATGTTTATTGAAAAGATTAGCAATAAGTTTAGCATTTCGACTACAGAACGGAACAAATTTTTCGGGCGCAAATGGTAAATCGGAATGGTTATCATGCAAGTAGTCAGGGTAATGAAGATCTACTTCTAATATAAATCCAATATCAGAATCAGATGATAAGCTCATAACATCAAAATTTAATATTTCCTTCTGAAGGAGAAACCTAAATCCTCCTACTGGAAGCTTTTGCATCATAACATATCCATATAAATTAACACAATCAAGATAAATTAGAAAACTATCAGGTTCTTCACTATTATAGTCGGTAAGATATTCATTATTTGCCTTAGCATATCTGAGTGAACATTGAGCAAGTCCTCCTCTTATACCCTTTTCTATCATTTGATATATTTCTAAGTCAGAGATTAGATCTAACTTGATTTTAGTATACAATAACATAGCATCCCAACTTAAGGATGGTGATGAAACGTAATAGCAAGGATCCAGACCATAATTATTTAAACTCATTTTCCTAAATTTTTCAAAAACATCGCACAGAAGTAAAACGTCACATTTAAGATACAAATCGGTATATTCACCCAAATTTTTTATATCAAAAGTTTTCCAAACATTTAAGGCATGCTCATAGTCTTTATCAGATATAGATTCAGATGTAAGTTTGTTGAAAAATTTTGACGGTTCTGGTAATTTATTCTCATCATATCGTTCCCAGGAATCTATGTAATCGTAACAATAAATGCCTTTTCTTCGAACAATATCAAATAAAGTATTATTATTAAAAAAAGATTTTAAATGTTTGAAATCTTCAGGGTTCATAGTCTTAACCAATTTGTCCATACTTGAGCTTAAAAAATTATATGAGTCAATAAATTTCAATTTTACAACATTTGTTGCATTGATGGTTATGAATTTTGTAAATGAAATATATTTCTCTTTAGTTCTCGGTATGAGATGAATTCGACCGTTTATCTTTGAAAGTTCATTAATAAATAAATGACTGTCATAACCGGATAAGTTATGAAACACTATGGGTATAAAAGTGCATTGCTTTGCATTTAAATTGCATATATCATGCGCAGGTCCTCTATATTTTCCAGTAAAGTGATCATGGTCCTTAACAATATTATCATTACACGAAAACTTATTTTTACAAATATGGCACTCAGTGCTGTTGATAAAACATCTATGTTCATCCTCAGTAAGCGGTATCATATTTTCACTCTCTAATAATACTTTATATAATCGTTTTACATCATTAGTCAAAGATTTGACAAATTTCTTAGAACAATCTGGCCCTCGGTAAGATACGAAATCATTTAATTCAGGATTTGAATTACAACAAATATAGTAAGCAAAACACGTAGCCTCATGAACTTGAATATTTTCTACATGTGTTGATTTATGTTTGTCAGAATATTCACGCAATAAACTTTCAAAATCACCATAAATCACTATTGGTACTCTTTGAGTTCTTTCATAATTTATGAAACTTATTTCAGTACCCTTCTCAGGTAATATGGTTTGTATTCCGGCACATTCGTGACAATTCAATTTCTCTTCAGTGTGAAAGTAAATAAAACATTCATCACATAAATATATTTTACTTTTATGTTGGGTCAATTGCTTGTGTACAAGTTTTTCAAAGCTTTTAATTAAACAGAAATGACTCTTTCTATTGTTGCTAATGTAAAGCAAATTGACATGGTATAAACGACGTGATTTTGTTTTATATAAGGGACCTGTAACTGTAACATTATTATCTAAACCGTATATATTGATACTGATATTAGAATTGTTTATTTCAAAGCGCTTAATGTCATTGAAACTAGGGGGAAAACTCATGTCAGAAATATTAAATAATTCGGAATAATGTGGATATGAAGAAGTTCTGTTTGGATTGGTCTTTGCCGGAAACATATCAGCTACAATACACCAAAGAAAACAATGTTGGTCTTCATTTTTTATGTTTAGGCATGATTTAGTATTGACAATACGTTTAGGCAATGGTAAATAAGAACCACCTCGCAAAGGATTATATTTTACGATATTAATTTCTAAATGACTGATAGACTCAATTGTCCAACCTGACTCAGACAGTTCAAATTCGGAACATTTACAAATAAGTTTACCACAAAATGATTTATATAAGGACAAAATATCTGTGTTTTGCACGACTACATTATACTTTGTGTTAAATGACTTTAAAGATTTTTCATAATTTTTTGGTAATATATACCAAACAAATAGTTCAAAATTAACTTTTACCGATTTATGTTTTTTCATCTGGTCTTTGATAAGGTAACAAATCGTTTCAGAAATTTGTGTTAAAAATAATTCAAGTGAAACGTTAACCATTCTAGGATTCACTCTATAACTGATTATCCGATTTCTAAAAGCTGTTGCTATTATATGAACATTATCAAAACGTGTCTGTAATAAGCAATTCGATTTGTGTACATTAGTTTTTTTGTGTGCAGAATATTTCGGAACTGAAACGTTACAGACTTCACAGAAAAACATATTTAGATAATTGTAATTGCAAAAACTATCTTAAAGTATTTAAATATTCTGGATTTCGGATATTAATTTCCTGTAAATTATTATTAAAAAACGAAATTTAAAGTGGATAAAGTTTAAATGTAAAACAAATTACAAATCGAATATTATAATTAAAATAATATCGAGTATTCTCAATGTTGAGATTTCTCAGAATCGAGTATTTTTAATATCGAGTATTCTGTTTCTTAGTATCGAGTTTTCTTAGTATCGAGTATTCTTAGTATCGAGTATTCTTAGTATCGAGTTTTCTTGGTATCGAGTATTTTTAGTATCGAGTATTTTTGTATGAATTTTAAAGTGGATGAAAGTTTAAATGTAAAACAAATTACAAATCGAATATTATTATTAAAATAGTATCGAGTTTTCTCATTGTTGAATTTTTCTCAGATCGAGTATTCTTAGTATCGAGTATACTTAGTATCGAGTTTTCTTAGTATCGAGTATTCTTAGTATCGAGTTTTCTTAGTATCGAGTATTCTAAGTATCGAGTTTTCTTGGTATCGAGTATTTTTAGTATCGAGTATTTAGATTTTTAATATTTCATATATTTGAGCTTCCTGTAAATAAATCACAATTAATAATATAATGAAAATAATATTAATAAGTATATTATATGGATTACATTTGTTTAATAAGTAATGTTTTAGTATAAGTCAGTATCGAGTATTCTAAATATGATATTTTAAAGTGGATGAAAGTTACAAACAAATTACAAATCGAATATTATTATTGAAATAGTATCGAGTATTCTTAGTGTCGAGTATTTAGATTTTTAATGTTTCATATATTTGAGCTTCCTGTAAATAAATCACAATTTAATACCTAATGTAAATAATATTGTGGATTACATTCGTTTAATAAGTAATGTTTTAATATAAGTATAAAGAAGAGTATATGAGTAAAATAGGTATCACAATAATATTATTTTATTCCATCAAATAATATTATTTGGATACAGAACAGGCTGCACGCCCTTAAATTCTGCTTTCGCTGCAGATACAAGATTATTAGTGGCGCGCCAAGTCGCTGAATCGGAGTATACAGAGGCCCTATACGTGAGGAGCGCTTGCTTCCATCGGTCCTTTCCGAATTTTTCAGCGTCCCTATGGTTATAAATACGGAGCTCGATATAATAATCACCGCTCCGTGTTAGGTCCTGCTGATAGGAGTTTCCAGAAGCTGTTCTTCTGGACAGGGACGATCGCAGTGCAGCTGCCCTCACCGGTTCAAGATCTCCCTCTTCCTCCTGTAAACATTGTTATAAAATAGCATTAGATAAACATATTTGAGAGGAGCAGAGGAGAGCAGTGGTGACCCAGTGGTAACGACCGTGACTTACAAATTGTAGGTTGTGGGGTTCGAACCCAGGCTAGCGATTTACTTTGAGTAAATTATTTCGTCACCACTGCTCTCAAAACGGTGAAGGGAAACATCGTGAGGAAACCGGCATGTCCTAGAACCAAACATTTTAAGATATGTGCACAGGGCCCATGTATCCGCCACCCGGGCCCACTCCCTCTCACGGAGAGGCCTGTGTCCCAGCAGTGGGAACAAGCCGTCAGATTGAAATCCTATAGGTAATTATAAATCTTAAACACATGTTTGATGAAATATATATTTTTTTTTACTCACCGAGGAATCAGCCACACAAATCCGCTTGATTTTCTTAGGCCTCTTTGGTGAAGTATCGGTTTCGGAATCAGACTCACTGCCAAATAATTCTTTTACAGGTGGAGTTGAGGCCGCAGCTACTTTCTTCGATTTGCCTTTGCCTTTAGCCACTTTTATTTTCGGCTTTGTATTTCTTTTTGGTTTAAACGATGTAGAGGGCTCGTTGGGATGCGACTCTACATCGGATTCAAATGGATTCACAAATGTCGACCTAAAATAAAAAGAAATAGTATATAAGAAGTTATACAAATGAACGATTCCTAAAAGGATAGACAGAGTAATAGAACACTCTCTATAACAATTTTCTCTATCTGGAAATCGATCCTTGAATACTCAGAAAATTGAATAAGTCGTTATTTGGTTCTAGAACTCAGCGTCAATACTTCATGTTGTGAAATGGTAGTAACGGTTATTAAACCACTGCACGAGAAGCAAACAAAATAACTCAATAATAAATTTTAATTAGATCTGGAATCGAACCCAAAACTTTGCATTCGACGGTGACACTGATGTTGAATGGGCTACAGGGAACGTAAGAAATAAAAACAATTAACACATTAAATATTTATACCTTGGAGTCGAGCCAAAGATTTTACGTTCAGCAGTTATACTTGTAGTCTACATCATCACTGAGTTACTAGTAAGTTTAAACCCGTAAATAAACAATACTTAAAATTGGGAATCGAACCCTAGACTTAACTTTCGATTATTGCATTTACCATCACTAAATTGCAAGTGCAGTAAGTTATACAAAAAAATAATGTGATAGGTACATACTTGTTGTGGAAGATATAAATTTGCACACTTAATCACTGAAGATGATGGAACTCGTCACCAACACAAGAACATCAACAATTCACAAATAACTGATTATGATTGATGGATGCGTCATTGAAGGGACTTATTTATAACACTTTTACGTAAGGTAGCGATTATATTAATATTTGCAACTATTGTTTTAATGTTTCACTAATATTTGACTTGTAAATTATATTTTCATCACTCCTTAAATAAGGTCTATAATCATTTGTTCTTTATTAGACACTATGCACACAGCCTACAATTCCATTTTTGGGGCGGTGGCGACACTCTGTCGCAGCAATCTGAGACGAAAATCTAAAAAGGAAGTTGCATGTACCTTGACCATTCAATATCGGTCTATGAAGTCTCACATTAAAATGGTAGCAAGAGGTTTTGTAAACACTTACCAAAATAAGTTAAGCCTAGACATTACATTTAGGAAAATGTATGGCATTTTACATTCAAGGATTATCGTAAATCTCCCAATCTTCAAAGCGATCCAGTATTTTGTCACATTTTTCGACGACACGTATGGCGCATTGCTTAAGAGCTCGTCTCGCTGCATCACAATGTAAATATTAGTTTATAAACGTGCTGCTACTAAATGTCCCAAGTGTCGCGGGTTCGATTCCCGCACGGAACAAATAAGTATTTGTTCCGGTCTGGATTTTGTTTTCATGTTTTATTTTTACCATTATTTAATTTAATAATAATAATACTCTGAAAAATGAGCAAGTATGAGCCTGGCTCAAAACATTCTTTAGGTACTTACTTAATGGTAAGGAGGTACGATTGGTGCAGTGGTTAGATTGACTTCTGCCCTACGTGTCGTGGGTTCAATTCCCACACAGCAAATATTTGTATGATCTACAACTAGCTCCGGGTCTGGCTGTCTGTAAAATGTATGTCTGTCAACGAAAGAAATCTTAGGATCGTATCGTTTTATTCTTGGCTTTGTGCTAATAGTCTGTTGATATCTATTATTTTTTAATAGCATAAAGTGTAACGTCGGTTCCCATGTGCCTAATGAACCTGCTGGAATTTATCGGGTGCAGATCCAAACTACTCGCTATTAAGAATTACGTTATAGAAAATAAAATAACACTGGACCTTGGAAATCAAACTGGGTTCCTCATGCTCAACAATTGCAAAATTAAAATCGCTAGACCAAAGAATAAAATAGATAAAATGCAAGTAAATTCTTGAACTACTAATTGATGCACTCTACATTGTTTTACCTAACTACTTTAAAAGCATCACACTTTCGTCAAGTAATATAAAATATAGGGACATAAGTTGATCAAACGAGTCGAACTTGATATGGTTGTTTATAAATTTTTAGTACACATCGCACCGTTGATTGAGGCATTCTGCATAACGCGCTATTATTTATTCCAATGTTCGACATCGCACCGTTGAATGAAATAAAAATATTCAGCCCGTATTGCAAATTTGAGGCAGACCATAGTAGTAGTGTATTATTGGGGCGTTCTGCATAACGCGCTCGAGCGAAGCGAGAGCAAGTGATGCAGAACCCCCAATAATACACTACTATGGTGTTACCCAGTTACTGGGTTGTGGAGGTCAGATAGGCAGTCGCTCCATGTGAAACACTGGTACTCAGCTGAATCCGGCAAGACTGGAAGCCGACCCCAACAACAATCGGGAAAAGGCTAGGCAGATGATGATGAAGATATTTTTAAGTAAAAATACAAGCTTTTCTCTTTCTTTCTGAAGTGTCAAATATTACAACTGACTAGCTCATCTATGAAGAATTCATCCAAAGAAAAGCATGATCATAAGATAATATTTTCTCAAAATCTTGCATAAAGTTTTGTCTCATGTATTTTGTTTAGACTTTTTAAACTATACATGTTTCCTAAATTAGACTATGCACGCCACAACCGCTTAGTGCCATGTATCATGCAGAACGGGCAATATCGCCGCTAGAGGATGCTATTACATTGCTTATGCGAGATGATGAGCAATTCCAGGCTTTGACTTACTCACACGGTAATATTGTAGCATAATGCAAGTTTTTATGCAACTTGTTGTATGATATTAAGGCATTACGGTTAAATAAAATGATGCAGAATTCACAACAATTTCTCGTGTTATAATTATAACTGGAATGTTTTGGCATAGACTGGATTGTAGTGCTCTTAAATATAGTTTAGTCTGCTAAGTTAACATATAAAAGTATGTATGTATAATTTTGTATAAGAGCTCTTTGCACAAGGTTCAAAGTACTGACATAAGCCGATTCCTGAAAAGGGGTAATTGTACAGTCAAGGGTCAAAAGTGCAGTCATACTCTTCCAAAACTCAAATGGCTAGTTTTTGTAGAAGAAGTTAAATTATCCACAACTGATTTAATATTTTGTATAGAAATTAAATTATAGATTATGTCTACTAACCGCGAAAAGTTGAAATTCTGCTGCTTACAAAAAAAAATGCCTTTTCTGTTTTGGTAGAATAGGACTGCACTTTTGACCCTTATAGTACCTATTCATCATAAATACAAATATATGGGGCAGTCCATAATTTTATTGGTACGATAACATATATACAATTGAAAATTCTAAAAAAAAAAACAAACCTATATACAAATACAAAAGGGAGACGGAAAAGACCTCATTGTGCATCAAAAAATTCGTCCACATCGATGTCAATGGGAAACGTGCCCAGAACGCTGGCAGCATTGCCACGTTGGATGGCAATGCTGATTCTCTGGCCGAAGAAAAGGCCAGCCCTCTGGTCACGTGAAGAGTCGACGAGCTTTGTACTAATTTCCCGAAAAACTCGATGCGCACTCGGACCCCATGGACCTAATGTTTCAACCCCAAACGGCTCAAACATATAATTCCCAATAAGGTTGTTATATTTGCGCCGTTTGAGGTTTTCTGCACCGGCAGCAGCCGCCCCAGCACAGCCCGCCGTGCTAAGAAGATGGGATGGCGCAAGGGTGTCGACACATGTTGCATCCCACACCAAAGGCCTACCCACCTTCCAAGGCATTATGGTCATCCCGTCTGGTCTCTTCCCATCGTCGCGTGCCAAGCCATTGGGTTCTAAAACAGCTGGCACCCCGGCGGTGACAAGAGCCCGACGTATGATGTCATTAATGCTGGCGTGCCGTGCTATCCGGCCAGCGCTCCTACTGCAGGATAAGCCATGGTGACCGAGGCGGTCGACTGCTTCACCACATTGACAACGATGTGGAGCTCCGCTAGGAGCACCCAAACGCAGACATGTAGCGATCCGGAAGGTATTGTCACTCAACATAGTACCTATGTTGTTACCTATGTTGTTGTAGCCAGAGGCCCGACTCCCACTCTCCCACAGCCAGCAGGCGGGCACGCTCAGCAGTATTGGTGGACGTATTCATAAGTTTATTCCGTACCAACCTGCAGAGCGGCTCATCCCACTGTCTCTGGGAAGATGGGTTCTCGGGCAACGCCGTATTCGGGCAAGCCACTTTCCAGGCGCACACTGCGTCGGTCGAGCACGGCACTTCAAAGTTAACCAGTGAAAGGGATTGAATTTTTGTGGTTAACTTTTCAGCGCCGTGGACCGAAGACAAGAACGCCGGTAGGCTTATACTAGAAATTTTGCGGATGCCGAGCCCGCCGAAGCGAATGGGTAGAGTAGCTTGCATCCAGGCTCGATCATCCAAGGCCACATTTAAGATGGTAGTCAGAGTTTTTCCAAGAGATGTGGCTGCTTCCATAAAGGGGAAGAGCGGAGAAAATACATGAAATTTGGTCCAAAACAGCAATACCTAATAAGAGTAAAAGCCGAATGAAGATTAATTTTGAAGAGTCTTTCCGAAATATTATTAAAATGGTTAATTTTGCCATCAATGAATGAAGAAAAACTGTCTTCCAAAATTGGGGAACCTAGGAGGTGCAGTGAACTTTTATCTAAAATTTTGATCTCTGGGGCTATTGCATAGAATTTCTGTAGGGTTGGTTGTCTGTCGGTATTGTCACTAAGAAAAATTTCACATTTGGATTGGTTGAGGTCAAGGCCGATGGATTTAAACTGCTCTTTCTTTGGGGCAGTTGATTTTTATTTGATCGTAATGATAATGTACCCTTTTCAGGAATTGCGTTGTTACTGTTAAATTTTTTATAAAGTAAGTAATGTAAGGCGATAGATGGCGCTCGAGAGACGTCATGAAGTTGACAACTGTGAAGATAGCAACGCGCGGGCCGCTCGCCTAGCTCGTATATTGCACCAAGGCTCGCGCCCTCTTTTCTGGCGGACACCGACGGCTTAGGACCTACCTAACATTGTATTGTACTGCATAAGTTTATTTTTAATTAAATATTTTATTATTATTTTCCTTGTTTTTCTGAGCTCTTACAGCTCAGAAGTAGGATTGAACCATTGCAGCCCACGTAAGTGTTTTTAAATAATAACTGAGTGTATCATGATGAAGTACCGAGTTTGACTATTGCTTGAAATTATTTTACAATTGCATTTCACTTGACTGTGTACCCTATCTATTGCTTCTTGTGTATTATTCTATAATAATGGGACACCATAAAAAAAAGTATACGTAAAAATATGGACGACAGCGAAAATGAAAAATCTTTCGTCGCCGTCTAGTCAAAGATATAACTACACGTACATTACTAGAACGCGTAGTATTATTGGAAAACCAAGTCTTGCAAGGCAGATTTAGCGTGATACCCGCATCCGAGGGTAGTTCTGGCGCCGCGTCGAATGGGGCAAATAAGGACACAGATGCCCAATCTGGTGAGCGTTCCTATACGCCGCCGTCACTACCCGCGGTACCCTTCGTGAACCAATTGCCACCAGTACCTTACAAAATTCCGTAAGCGCGTGCCGTAAACGGGTCCCCGCAGGCACACACTGTAGTGTAGCAAAGGATCCATGCGATGAAGATACCTGTTGTGTAGTATATTCTAAAACTTCCATGCAATCGACATCGGTGATAGTTTCGTCGTTAGAAGCTACTACTGCAAGTCCATCACATCACAATATTCATCCGTCGTGCTCAAATTCCTTAAGATATGTCGGTCGTAGCGATTCAATACCAGAATTCGATCATCATACTTCTTTTATTACAATGGCATAATTGATTACAAAAGTTGAGGGTATTTCAAACATGTACGGTTGGGACGAACAAACTGCTATATTTAATTGTTCCTCTCAACTAAAAGGCTATGCGCGGCGTTTGTATAATCCACTTAAATCGTTGGAAACAACGTTTATTCAAAATAGGTTATATAAAAGAAGAATGTCTTTAACTTAAAAATTGTTGTACACTTTCTAACAAAGAAAATGACAAACAATGAGATATATTGCGCATAATCACTGATGCGTCGGGTAGTTCGAAATATTACATGACCGTAAAAATTAATGATTTCTCTGTGTACGGTTTTATTGATTTTGGAAGCGCTTGCGTCACAATAAAAGAATCAGTAGCTAATCGATTAAAATTAGAAGCGAGTCCTTGCCAAAATATTGTTTTGTCCGGTTTTGGTGGCTCAAAAATTAATCCGATCGGTGTGGTAGTTGTTAAAATTAATGTTGACGAGGCTACTTGTAATTGTAAGGCTTTCATAGTACCTGACTCTGCTCAAGAGATTGGCACTATAATAGGTCAGCCTTTGACAGAGCATTCCACCGTATATGTGATTAAAACACCGACATCTTTAAAGATATTTAATGTAAATCAATTTCTCGAACTACCTGCCAGTGCATATAGTGAAGTTGAGCGCGTCAAGTTGGTTTCGGATGACGAAGTAATTTTGCAACCCGGTGTAAATAAAATACTATTATCTTGTTTTGATTTTGTCTCTGGTTCGGTTACACTGCGAGCTACTGAATATAATACTCCAAGGGCGGAGTGTATTATTCCCGAATGCAATACCGAGGTTATTGAAGGCAAAGTTGTCTCAAACATAATTAATATTACTAATGAGGTCATAAAACTACCGCGCAACCGATGCGTGGCGCGAGCGACGATAACGGTCACGGACGATAATAATAAATATAAAATAGGGGATTACCTGGAATCAAACATCGTGACTGACCTAGAATCTTTACTGTACGAATATTCTGATTGTTTTTCGGGTAGTGAAAATAAAATTGGAAAATTTTCAGTCCAAATGCACATTGAATTAACTGACACTAAGCCCGCTTATTACCGTCCGTATCGAATGTCTTTAGAAGACCGGGAGAAAGTCCGTGATATTGTATCAGACTTATTGAGTAAAGGAATAGTGGAGGAATCAAATTCCTCATATGCCAGTCCCGTCATATTGGTCCCAAAAAGTCGGGTGAAGTACGTATGTGCGTGGATTACCGTGCATTAAATAAAATTACTATAAAGGAACGGTATCCTTTACCCGTAATACACGATCAGTTAGTCCGGTTATCCAAGCAACGCGTTTTCACATGTCTTGATATTATGTCAGCCTATCATTGCATACAAATTGCTGATGATAGTAAACAGTATACAGCGTTCATAACACCGCCACCGGATGGGCACTATCAGTATACGCGTATGAGCTTTGGATAAGTGAATGCACTGTCAGTTTTTCAGCGCGCAATTGACAATATTCTCGGTTGTTTACGTTTCCAATGTGTGACAGCATAATTATATGATATTCTCGTTTACGCTGAAAATTATGATAATGCATTGCACCGTCACAAAACCGTATTGGAGAAAATACGGGATGCTTGTGTGACGCTCAGGTTAGACAAGTGTTCTTTCTTAGTTTCAAGTATAGAGTATTTAGGGCATGAAACGTGTGATGGCGAAGTCAGGCCGTTCATGTATAAGCTCAATGCAGCTAATGAAATTTGCTGAACCTGGAAACGTACACCAGGTACGTCAGTCGCATATGTGAGTCGTCAGACTACGTCGGTCGAAAAAAAGGTATCACTGTTTCGAACTAGAGCCGTTGGCTGTTGTCATGAGCCTGAACAAGTTTAAGGTATACGTGTCAGGTTTAAAGTTTATTCTAGTAACCGATTGTAGCGGAATACGCTGGACAAGGACCAAACGTGATTTGTCTCCCCGTATAGCCCGGTGGTGGCTTGAAGTTCAAGGCCTTGATTTTACTGTTGAGTGTCGTGCCGGCAAATCCATAGCTCACGTGGATGCGCTGAGTCGTAATCCTGTGGAATCAGTAATGCGATGTGTTGAAAAATACCCAATTGAATGTGTGCATCAGGATGACGACTCTTTGCGTACCCTCGTGGAGCAGTTGAAGGATAAGGTTGCGAAGAGCATAACTAATAGCTTGGCTAAAGATTTCTTGTTTGAGAATGGTGTATTATTTAGAAAAGTTGGAAATGGTCAAAATGTAGTCGTTCCACGAATATCACGTTGGTCTCTCGTTAAAAGTTTCCATGATAACGTTAATTAATTTTAATAAAACTTACAATGCCGTAAAGTCAATGTATTGGTTTCACGGTATGCGTCGGTTTATCCAGAAGTACACTCGTGGTTGTATATCGTGTCAATATGCTAAAAAACCAACTGGTCGTAGTGTGGACTTGTTACATCCAATTGAAAAGGTGGCCGTACCTTTTCACACGGTTCATGTAGACCATCTTGTCTCGTTCTATAAAAGCCCATTAGGCAAAATGCACATTCTAGCGGTAATAGATGCCTTCACCAGATTTATATGGATCAAAGCTGATCAAGACATCAGTTTTAAATATGTTTTGCAGACGTTTGACCAATTAATTAAAACTTTTGGTGTTCCTAGTCGTATAATAAGCGACCGAGGCAAAGCTTTTAGCTGCAAAGACTTTACAAGAGTATTGCACTCAAAGGCAAAGCAAGCATGTCATGACGGCGGTCGCTAGTCCAAGTACGAATTGTCAGATATAACGTTTTAATAGGACTATACTTGACACCCTTGTAGCATACGTTGGTGATGACCATAATTACTGGGAGAAATACTTATCTAAGGTACAGTTAGGATTAAATTCTAACATAAATAATAGTACCGGTAAGGCTCCATTGGAACTTCTTTATGGGTTTCGACCTAAAATAGTAGGCGATATAGTTGTGCCCGATAGATCACCAAATTTAGACGAGGGAAGTTGCTGTCATCCAATCAGCTAAATTGTCTCAGCAGGCAAAGGACAAGTATGATAAAAAAACGGCGTTATGAAGCACCTTTTAAGATAGGTGATCTAGTTCTTGCCGAAAGAAAGATCATTCGTAAGGGTTTACGCAGTGGTAAACTTATGCCGCGTTTTGACGGGCCATATAAAATTGTAAAGGTCCTGCCTCATGATCGGTACGTGATTAAGAGTACACGTAACCGTGGCCGAGTTTATGAAAATGTTTTGGCCAGGGATAAGTTGAAGCTTTTCCAATGTAATCATTCCGATGAGTCAGATAATTCTAGTTCTGAGTAAAGAATTACGAACGTAATATTGTTCAGGACGATTTATTTCATTTGATTAGTGCTCAATAAAAAAAAAAAATTAAATGGATCCATTTTGGTAATTGTTAATATTAAACAATATTTATGATCGATCTTTGTTTCAATAGCGCTAGCCTTCAGAGGCGTTGGTAAAGGGTTACCATAACCTAAATTCAATAATACATCTAGCCTTAACAGGTTGTATTCTTTGATAATTAGTCGTGTGTCGTCCTTAGGAGTAAGACGATGCCTTTAGAGGCTATTGTGACACGACATTTATGATGTGGACCCTGAAGGGTAAGCCATCATTATAACCACAATCGATTTTAATTTAGATTGGGTTGTTTAAACATTAAGAAGTTAGTCATACTGACACGGTCGACCGCTTATTTTTAAGTCAGTTTATGTTGGCATTCAGAAGCCCACGCACTGGCATTCAGACGTCAGTTCGAGTTGACATTAAGACGTTAATCACACTGACATTCAGACGTCAGTTCAAGTTGACATTCAGACGTCAATCGCACTGACATTCAGACGTCAGTTTCAGTTGACATTAAGACGTCAATCACGCTGACATTAAGACGTCAGTTCTAGTTGACATTAAGACGTCAATCACGCTGACATTCAGACGTCAGTTCTAGTTGACATTCAGACGTCAATCGCACTGACATTCAGAAGTCAGTTCAAGCTGACATGAAGATGCCAATCTCACTGCGTCGTCGCCGCATCGTGTGTTCGTGAGAAAGCTGTGTCATCATAAAAACCAAGAGGCGAGAACTACGCGGGGCGCGCAGCTGTTTCAGGAAGGCCGACTGTAAGGCGATAGATAGCGCTCGAGAGACGTCATGAAGTTGACAACTGTGAAGATAGCAACGCGCGGGCCGCTCGCCTAGCTCGTATATTGCACCAAGGCTCGCGCCCTCTTTTCTGGCGGACACCGACGGCTTAGGACCTACCTAACATTGTATTGTACTGCATAAGTTTATTTTTAATTAAATATTTTATTATTATTTTCCTTGTTTTTCTGAGCTCTTACAGTAAGTACAAAGGATACGTTTAAATAAGGGATGAAACTGTGTACAGAAGTTTGCATTATTTTCCTCTTATTAATGGGCAAATCCATCAGGCTCACAGCTTATTCTTGCAAAAACCGAATAACAAGACATATATTTGAACTCTGAAATATTTGGTAAATATAACATAAAAACATACCAGAGAACGTTAATTTGAATGTTAAACGGCACTCTTGAGTATAAAAACACCATTTATCTGGCCTAAATTACCATACAAACACATATAGGAAGTAAATAAAAAACAGAAAACAAAATTTGGCTCGTGTCTCGAAAACTAAACAACATTAGCAAATCTTATTTTTTTATTCTCATTTTCGTGCACAATTGAACAAGAACTTGTTCTGAGTTAAATTAAGCAAAAACTGTTTTTTTGGATCCTTTGACAGCTCATATTTTTATTTTGCTGTGATGGGACTTTAATGAACTTTTCAGGTAACATAGGTGGTGTCTAATATAGCCTTAAACGGAAAAGTATAAAACATGGTCGCCAAAGTCGCCAAACTGAAGAAATACAAATATCATTGCGTGCAGGCATTAAACCTCCAACCCGTCGGAGCCAATCTAAAAGCCTACAACAACGTTAATATAAAACCCAACTTTCTAAAAGTATGTTTAGAATTAACTTTTACATCCCTTGATTAGCTCAGCATGTTTTCAAAGAAACTCCCGCTAAAGGTTAAACAATAATTACCATAGAAATCGGTTCATGCGTTCTGGAGTTATATCGTCAGGAATAAAACCGACTTATTTTTACATATTAGATTGTATTATTAGTATCGAAGTATAGATTAACCTGGGTCAGAGTTATTAAAAAACTAAAAGCTCTAATTAAATAATATTTATGGAAACATGCTGCCTTTTTCCCGAAGCAAAAATTACCGGTTTTACACCTTCTAATCAAGTCTATTTCCGTCCATTTCCTTTTATTAAGAATATTCTAACAAAGACAGGAAAATCCAATACCTATTGAATACATTTTGTTCTCCAGCTACACCTTTGTCACAAAATATCTGCCTTAAGAGACCTTTCAACCGGTATGATATCGCAACGATTTTAAAATGGTTAAGTAAATGTACTGTACCAGGTACTCGTGTGTGCACTTTGCTAATGTAAAGCTGCGTATTCACTTCCGACCACGAGCACTAACATCTATATACGAATGTTTGGCTGTAAAATGAGCAAAGGTGGAACAAATACCTAGCTACTAGGTGCAAAGGTTAACAATTGTTAATTATCGTGATCAATTATGTGTGATCAATAAATCAAAGGTAACGTACAACTGGCAATGAAAATATGACATTTTTTTTTTATTTATGAGGAAATGTTCTATTCATTTCTTTTTAATTTTATTAACGTATATATAATTGAATATTCTAAAAACAAAAACAAACCTATGTACAAATACAAAAGGGAGACGGAAAAGACCTAATTGTGCATCAAAAAATTCATCCACATCGATGTCAATGGGAAACGTGCCCAGAACGCTGGCAGCATTGCCACGTTGGATGGAAATGCTGATTCTCTGGCCGAAGAAAAGGCCAGCCCTCTGGTCACATGAATCGACGAGCTTTGTACTAATTTCTCGAAAAACTCGATGTGCACTCGGACCCCATGGACCTAATGTTTCAACCCCAAACGGCTCAAACATATAACTTCCAATAAGGTTGTTATATTTGCGCCGTTTGAGGTCTTCTGCACCGGCAGTAGCCACCCCAGCACAGCTCACCATGCTAAGAAGATGGTATGGCGCAAGGGTGTCGACACATGTTGCATCCCACACCAAAGGCCTACCTACCTTCCAAGGCATTATGGTCATCCCGTCTGGTCTCTTCCCATCGTCGCGTGCCAAGCCATTGGGTTCTAAAACAGCTGGCACCCCGACGGTGATAAGAGCCCGACGTATGGTGTAAAATTAAGGAAATTAAAATCGGATGAAAATTTGTTTTTTATGAAATGGTAATCGAATCATTCTGTATGAATTTCGATGGTGTGTTTAAAAATAGCAGTGGCAAGTAGGCTAGGCAAAGTCAGAGAGAGACAGTAAAGTAATATTGAGAATCGGCTTTTGTTGCTGATTTTATTTATCTATACCAATAATATAATAATATTATAAAGAGGAAAGATTTTTTTGTTTGTTTGTTTGTACCGAATAGGCTCCGAAACTACTGGACCGATTTTAGAAATTCTTTCACCTAAGGAAAGCTACATTATTCCCGAGTAACATAGGCTATAATTTTGACGGGAGCGAAGCCGCGGGGGTCAGCTAGTATTATTTATTTGTACAAAAGTTACGGGCGACCGAGCTCTGCTCGGGTGAAAATAGATATAACAATTTTAACTATTAAATATTTTTTTACAGATGTGAGAACTCCCATATTATATTTATATCATTTTATCGAAACTGTTAAAGCCGTTTTCGAGGTGACGTTATTACAAATATAGCAGTTTTATTAGTATAGGATATATAAATTGGAACGCGGCGAACGTTTTCCCCGAACAGTGTCCAAAGTTCGTGAGGAATTACATGTTAAAAAAGAGAGCACGTTGCGTAGGTCAGTTCACGGCCTTATTCCGACTAACTGAATGCAATTTGTACGGTCAGATTTCCTGGAATCCATTTGACCATATCGCTGGCGATAGATTGGAAGGTGTATGAGGTATTTGGCTTTTATTGGCAGGATGCAGTTTCAGGATTCCTTTTAGCTATACTCGCCTGAATGCGTGTGTGTGTGTTATGAATTTAATATCGGAATATTGCAATATTTGAACGGTTTCAAAAAGTATGATTTGGTAATACTGTTTAATTTGTTCTTGTCTCATCTCTTCTTGCTAGAAATTACATTTTGGTACTTGATAAAATAAAAATAGAAAGGGAATTAGAGGAAATAAGAAAATACATTTTTAACGATTCGCCTACAACAGGGAGATATTGTTTGATTCAATTTTGAAAAAATCACATTTCCTTGATGAAAAATGTGACAATTTCAGTAGAAGTTGTAGAAGTGAAATTATCTAGGTACATTTTTATCCCTACTGTTTTAAAAAAAACTCTTAGGTTTAAAAATTGCAGTATATCCAAGAAAGTAGCAGTGCAGCAATATTATATTACAATGGCAACTCACTCTGATAGAAATTGGCATTTGTAATTAGTCTATATAGGGTGGGGTGGCGGGGTTTTTGAGCTGAATCTTGATACTTCTTGCCCTTCATATGCTTTTAGATCAAGAAGTTGATAATTGACTTAACCGAGTAGATGCAGCTTTCTGAGAGAACATCAAAAATATATCTGAATAGTATATACAAAGTACCTACATAAGTATAAACACCGAGAACATTAATATTCTCTCAGCAAGCCGCACATACCGAGCTATCAAATTTTTAACCTACAAATGCTTACTCAAAAACCTTGCCAGCTCACCCTCTACTACTAATGATTTGAATTTAAAATATTTCGAAGGAAAGCGTAAGTCTGTCTGTTAGTCTGTCGATCTGCCAGTCATTTGTAATTCTGAGAAATCATTTTATTGGAAGCTGATATAAAAAAAGGCGTAAAATGTTTCCATATTATTAGTGTTTTTGTCTCTTTGGTAATAATCAAAAGTGAACGAGAACATCCGCCTTGGAGCTAAAAGTTTTAGGAAAATTACAAGAAAAAATATTTCGTGTTTAAATATGCCATCTTTAACTTAACTACAATCAGTAAAATGTCGTGGTATTTTCTTTAAAATAACACTTTACATAGCAACACTTACCGAACCAATACAGGAAAGGTCCTTACTACTTCAACCCACGCAAACCTCTTCAAACGAACTTTAACCTAACCTCTCAGTTCACTGACCTCTTATTTAAAACTTCCTTTTTAAAAGTCAGTTAACAACAATAAAGTTTTTTCTCGTCAATATGGACCTTTTTTGTTTTTGACGGGGACCCTTCAAAAGGAGCCTGAAAGAAGAAATAAAGAAATATAGTTATTTATGCTACAAGTGCGGAAGGTAGGTGATATCCGATGAGTGGCATTTATCACGAGCGAGCGAAGCGAGTGAGTGGATAAATCGACACAAGTCGGAAATCATCTTACGTACGTGTATCATACAACATTTTACTATGTATTGTGCGAGGAAATAAATATATTAATAAAATGAAATTAATAAAATGGCGGGCTTATTCAAGCGCGTTCAGCATATCCACAGATTAACTAATAGTTCCTCGGGCATATCTACTGCGCATGTGCGAATAGCTGTCACATCGTAACGCAATAAGGCACGAGCAAAATATACGTTCTGCCAAACATATTTAATGAATATTTAAAATTAATTTATTGATCAAAATCTAAATCTAGAGTAATTAAAAACGCCTAAAATAAAGTATTAGTTTTATTTTACCTTTTATATGAATAATAATCTGTACATAACTAATTTTTAAAACTTTTCTTAAATAATAAAAACTCTATGCGTCGGGCTGACGTTGGAGTTAAAAATTAAAAAAGTACAGGAAAGTAAAAAGCACTAGTGAAAAAAAGTGACACTTTCCGCACAGTTCTCAAAACGCGAAGAAAACATCCCTACTATGACGGGATACAACATGTTCCATAGCACTACTAACCAGAATCAAAATGATGGTGTCGTGATTTACGCTAAACAATCGCTTATAGCCACAGTTGAAGAACAGAATCAACAAGACTGTAACTGCCTTATAATTAAAATAGGTACAACTATAGCAATACTAGCTATCTACAGATCCCCATCGTATAGAAATCTGGACTCATTTCAATATTTCTTAAACCAGGCCTGTCGTTATCTTTCCGCTTTTAAGCACATCATACTAACAGGTGACATTAACATAAACATCACTGCTGAAAACTGCGATGCTGGAATTCAAAATTACCTCAATTTATGTTCATACCATGGGCTTCTCATCGGTCATACGCTACCAACACATCAGAGTGGCTCGTGTCTCGATCACATGATGATAAAAACCAGCCTACCATATATTACCCTAGTTACTAATTCAACAATTACTGATCATAATGCTGTCCTACTAACAATGAACTTAACGCTACCTAAGCAAAATCGTCCACTGACAAAGTCCAAACTAAACATGCACAAACTAGAACATGACCTGCATAACATTGATTTTAGCCCTGTTTACGATTCTCCTGACGCTAATTTGTCTTTATCGTATTTAATTAAAAACGTCCAGCAAGCAATATTACATAATACGACCGTAATAACATTAAATCGGAAGCATTATAATATTAAACCGTGGATTACTCCGGGCCTTGTTCGATGTATAAGGCACAGAGACAAATTACATCAGAAAACCAAACGCTACCCTGATAATATAATGCTTCTTGTAATATACAAGAGGTACAGGAACTTTTGTAATAATCTCTTGAAAAAACTTAAGATTGAATACGATAAGAACGAATTGCAGAAAGCAGGCAAAAATAGTAAACAGATATGGAAACATATTAAAAACTTGACTTACAGATCTAAACAACGGGAACCCGTTTCAAGTTTACTGCTCACTAACTCTTCACCCCTATCATCAGCTAATAATTGTAAATAACTATTTCGTGAATGTAGGGAAATCCCTCGCGGAGCCACTCCTGAAGCAATCGTCTTATCGGTCTGCCGCGCACTTTCAGACTTCTCTCAAGAGCTGTGCTAAATCTTTTGCACTTTTGGATACGGACGAAAGTGAAGTAGAACTAATCATCTCAGCTCTGAAAGATGACTGTGCAGTCGGCTGGGATAATATTGATAATAAAATACTTAAGCGTTTTAAACACATTTTACTCCGACCGTTAACATGTATATTTCAGGCGTGCCTCCGAGAAGGAATTTTCCCTAAAAGTCTAAAAAAAGCGGTGGTCATCCCTATCTTTAAATCTGGATATAGAGATGTTGTGAATAATTATAGACCAATATCTATACTGCCTTCTTTATCCAAAATATTAGAAAAAATCATTAACAAAAGACTCGTCAATTACTTGGAAGCGAACAACTTATTATCTTCTTCACAATTCGGGTTTAGAAGCAGATTGTCCACAGCAGATGCGGTTCAAAAGCTGACAGACCTCGTTGCACAAGAACTCGGCGATGGAAACCAGGTCCTGACTATCTTCCTAGACTTAGCAAAAGCTTTTGACACCGTATCAGTTCCTTTGCTTTTAAATAAACTGGAAACGTTGGGTATAAGAGGTACACAGCTGAAACTATTCGAAGATTATTTAAACGATAGATCGCAATGTGTTCGAATAGGAAATATAACTAGTAACGATGAAAAATCACTAGGATTTGGAGTTCCACAAGGCAGTATCCTTGGTCCATCATTGTTCCTCCTTTACATTAATGATCTTTGTAATTTAAATGTAGGAAATTGCAAAATAATATCGTACGCTGATGACACTGCGCTTATTTTCACCGCAAAAACTAACTCCGAGCTGTATAATGTTGCACAGGCAGGTTTTAACATCGTTCTAAACTGGCTTCGTTGTAATTTACTAACACTAAATGCAGAAAAAACAAAATATATTCAGTTCAACATGCGCAATCTTAATAACAAAACTAATCCCCATTTATATGCACACCAATGTAACAATCAGTCAGCCACTTCTTGTACCTGCCCTATGATCCTGGAAACAAAGTGCCTCAAGTATCTTGGAGTTTTTGTTGATAACACGCTCTCGTTTAGGCAACATATTGACAGTTTGGTTACTAGAGTACGTAAACTGATGTTTGCTTTCAAACAACTGCGCTCCATTGCCGACACTAACTTAGTCAAACAAGTTTATTTTGCTCTATGTCAATCAATACTTCAATATTGTATAACCTCATGGGGCGGAGCATCAAAAACTATCATTCTCTCTCTTGAAAGAGCACAAAGAGCTGTTCTAAAAGTAGCAAATTCTCTACCTTTCCTTTTCCCTACCCACCAGTTATTTAAATCCTGCAAAGTCTTGACTGTTCGGCAAATTTATTTACTGCACATAACACTAAAACAGCATGCAATGCTTAAATATAACCTAGATATAACTAACAAAAGGCGAAACGATATAGTATGCAGTTCAACCTCTACCTCTAAATTTGCATTTACATATAGATTCTTTACATTTTTAGGGCCCTTTTTATATAATAGATTAAATGGAATACTAAGTATATATAATTTAAATTATTTTAGCTGTAAAAGCATTGTTTTAAACTATTTGCAAGGTTTGTCATATGACCAGACTGAAGACCTGCTTCTAGTATTAAAATAAAATTAGATTAAAACTACGTAAGCATGATTAAAAATAACACTACTATGTATATTTCCGCAGTGTCCTAGTTTTACTTAAAATTGTTAATTTATTGCAATACCTACATTATTAAATATAAATAAGCACTTTTACGCCTGAAGCACAGGTTCTACCTAGTTCAGGCAAATTATACATCAGCACTTTTTAGAACATAAGCAAATTATTGTAAATTTTGTACTTTAAGAAATAAATAAACGATTTTATTTATATTTATTATTATTTATTAGTTTGGCTGCTTGGAAAACCGCTCTTTTCGAGGACATGCATTGTAATAGTAGATTGTTGCATCGAGCGCAAAGTGAGTTATTAATGCACGAGTGTTATGTTGGTGCCCGAGCGCACGCGAGGGCACTAAATTAACACGAGTGCATTTATTACTCACTTTAGCGAGGTGCGTAATCTACTTTTCTTTCAACTACCAATCTACCTCTCATCTTTTTCCATTTTTTTATACTTTTCTTGCTAAATATGAAGTACCTACCAATCAAAGTTTTACAATGGTACAAAATGCGGGGCATTTTTTTCACCTAATTGGTTTTATACGCCGATTTTTTTTCTCAGCCAGTACTCGTACCACGCCAGTACCTTTTTCGATCTACGGCATATATTTTATATTAAAATTAATGGGAGACATTAAACCTCTGTGGTAAATTTATATCTAAACTAGCTAACCCCCGCGGCTTCGCTCCCGTCAACTGGCTACCAATCTACCTACCACTACCTACCTACCCTGCCTTCCTTACCTACTCTGCCTACCCTGCCTAGCTTATCCTGCCTACCCTGGCTACCCTGCCTAGCTTATCCTGCCTACCCTGGCTACCCTGCCTAGCTTATCCTGCCTACCCTGCCTAGTCTAACCTGCCTACCCTCCCTACCCTACCTACTCTACTTACTCTACCTTCTCTACCTACTCTACCTACTTTACTTACTTTATCTTCTCTACTTACTTTACCTTCTCTACCTACTCTACCTTCTCCACCTACTCTTCATACTCTACCTCCTCAACCTACTCTACGTTATCTACCTACTCTACATACTCTTCCTACTCTACCAACTCTACTTACACTACCTTCTCTACCTATTCTACCTACTCTATTTACTCCATCTTCTCTACCTACTCTTCTTACTCTACCTTCTCTACTTACTCTACCTACTCTGCCTAATCTACCTACTCTACTAACTCTACCTTCTCTATTTAGTCTATCTTCTCTAACTAATCTACCTAATTAACCTACTCTACCTACTCTACTTACTCTACCTTCTCTACCTACTCTACTTTATCTTCTCTACCTACTCTACCTACCCTACTTACTCTACATTCTCTACCTACTCTATACTCTACCTTCTCTTCTTACTCTACCTTCTCTACCTACTTTACCTAATCTACTTACTCTACCTTCTCTACCTACTCTACCTTCTCTACTTACTCTACCTTCACTACCTACCCTACCTACTCTATACTCTACCTTCTCTTCTTACTCTACCTTCTCTACTTACTCTACCTACTCTACTAACTCTAACATCTCTACTTACTCTACCTACTTTACTTACTTTATCTTCTGTACTTACTTTACCTTCTCTACCTTCTCTACCTACTCTTCCTTATCTACCTACTCTATACTCTACCTACTCTACTTACTCTAGCTTCCTTCTCTACCTACTCTACCGTCTCTACCTACTTTATCTATTCTACCTACTCTACCTACCCTAACTACAGTACCTACTCTTGGGCTTTATAATATTAGTTTAGATAAAATATACAAAACAGTGCATTAAAGTAAAACAGTGCAACAATGAGATTTCATATAACTTTTCTGCACTGTTTTGGTTCTAAGCAATAAATACGTACTTTGTGATCAGTTTCGTAGTGATTAATGATAACATTACTACGTAGTTGGAAGAAAAATAATTTATTAACTGATAATGTAGGTATACCAGGCCCCTCAGAAAGTATTGCGAAAAAAAGTTTTTATATATGGGAGACTGGCCAGTTATAATGTTTTTCGAAAATATGATTATTTATAAGTAAAAATAAGTAAGTTCCAATTTCAAAATTTCCCTCCACATTTTTTGCGAGTTAATTCAAAGTATTGTGTCTCACTGAAATATGGATCTGCGCCGGGAACATTTTAGAGCTATGATTTTATACGATTTCAAGTGTCGCCTGAAACCGGATGAATCGTACGATAGACTTCAAATGGCATTCATGGATGAAGGCCCTTCCAAGGCAACCTTGTATCGTTGGTATAACGAATTCAAGCGCGGTCGACCAACTTTGGGGGATGACGAAAGAAGCGGTCGCCCTTTGACGGCTGTTACCGAAGAAAACGTGCTAGCAGTGAAAAATTTAATCCAAGACAATAGACGAATTACATATCAGGAGATTCAACACATATTGAAGATTGGATCGGGAAGCGTTCACGAGATTCTACACAGCCATCTTCGCGTGAGGAGGATAGTATCACGCTGGGTGCCGCACAACCTCACCGATGCTCAGAAGCAGGCCCGGGTGGAATGGTGCCGTGATATGCTTAACAAATTTGAAGCAGGCTCGTCTCGGCGTGTTTACGACATCGTTACAGGTGATGAGTCCTGGATTTATCAATACGACCCAGAAACCAAGCGCCAGTCGACTGTTTGGGTGTTTCAAAATGAGCCAACGCCTACCAAAGTGAAGCGATCTAGAAGCGGGGGTAAGATTTTGATCGCTAGCTTTTTTAATTTGACTGGCCACTTGGTTTAATTCCCTTACGGGATCAAAGAAGCATTAATGCCGAATGGTATACTACCAAATGTTTGCCAGAAGTTTTCTCTGTTATAAGCAACAAGCGACCAAACACAGGGCTCCGCGGGCTACTGCTCCACCACGACAATGCACCTGCGCACACCGCACTCAAAACGAGGGACTTCCTGGACAGCACGCCAGTCAAACTCCTGGGTCACCCTCCTTACAGCCCTGATCTAGCACCGTGTGACTTCTTTTTATTCCCAAAAATAAAAAATCAGCTCAAAGGGATACAATTTTCGTCGCCGGAAGATGCGCTGGCTGCGTTCGAGCAGGCTGTAAACGAGGTGTCTGCGGCGGACTGGAAAAAGTGTTTTGAAAACTGGTTTAGGCGCATGAATCTTTGTATAGAGGCTGGTGGAAAGTACTTTGAAAAGATTTAATAAAAATATATGTACGTATAGAACAATTTTTTTTAGTTTCGCAAAACTTTCTGAGTGTCCCACGTACATATAAGTTGGAATATTAGTAAATTGGTCCGATAAATTTTGCCTTACGGCATGCAAAATGTTAGATTTCATTTTAATACTTTAGTGGTGTACCATTACAATTTATATTAACACAAGTCAGCCTGGGCTTTTGGGGCAAATCACAGGGAGTGTGGATATTTTCACCTCATTAAAACCACCGCGGTGAGCACCATCAGTACTTATTGCTTGGGATTACGCAACCATTTTTAAAGGAACTCTAACCTGCCAGTTCAGTGACCTCTTATATACAAACAGAAAGGTTCTACTCTCATCAATATGAACATACCTACGCGTTTCATTTTTATTTCAATCCGTAAAAATTCGAAAATAGAAACTGAAAAGACGGTTGAACAAATTGTTTTTCAAATGACTGCAATGGATCGGATGATTACTGGCATGGAGATAGTCGGATGTTTTCAAAAGATATAAATGCTTTTCTTATTATTTTCTTTTGGAATTTAAGGCTTTTCATCGACGAATGGGAAATTAGCTTTCTGTGTGTTTGATTCAAGTTGCGTCTAAACTGATCATGATTGCAATTTGCACATATCTACATAGAAAATATTTTTTCGATTATAATGCCTGCACTTTATCGTCTCTAAAGTAAACATTTTATTTACATAGATAAAATTATAAACAGGGTATAAATATTTAATTAACCAAGGCTACAAAAAAAAACATTTAAAATAAAACTAGGTAACTAACTAATCTTAAAAATTTACTATTCTAAAATATGGCTTCGAAAAACTCCTCCACGTTGTTGTCTACTGGTAATGTTCCCAAAACACTGGCAGCCATGCCAAGTATTGCAATGCTTATCCTCTGGCTCTGACAAAGGTAAAAGCCAGCTGTTGGATCACGCAAAGTGTCAACTAGGCGTTTGGAAAGATCTTTAAACAAAGCGTGAGCACTCGGACCCCACGAACTAAGAGTTTCAACCCTAAACGGCTGTAATGTATGTATGTATGTAAGTGTGTTCGCGTCAAATGTTGCAACTGGATCTTAAAGCGGTTATCCGCCACCGATTAAGATAAAATTTTGTATACACGTTTAGTTTCGCAGACAAGGCATGGTTAGCTAAGTGACGTCATTCTAAATCTAATGTTGCGGACGGCCCAAGATGGCGGACTAGTTATTTTTTTGTGCACTGCCATGATATGGGTATCAAATGGCTTTACTAAGAAGAATACGAAAATAGCTTGTTATAAAAAAATAAAAATTCGTAATTTTATTTGTAAGTAATTTTTGTTTAGGTTTTACTCTTTCCATCACTAGAAGCTGGTAGTTACTCGTACAGTGACTAAACAAAGCTTTAGAAAGAATTCCATGTGGTATTTTTGCCCAGCGGTCGCCACTAATCAACCTTGTCATATAACAACCACTCGATTATTTTTTGTTCACAATGTTAAACTATACCATATAATATTATTTTAGAAAATTCATTATAAGCATAAAAAACACAAAACGCGAACGTATCTATGCGAATATCATGTATCAAAGCTTTGTGTTACAAGCGGTTTTTTTTTAATTACTGGTTAACTTCTTGTTGGCCCCGAATCACAACAGTTCAATTGTATTTTCATATTAATGAGACATGGCTAAAATCCTTGAAAAAAAGCGAGGCCTTATATCCTATATACTACATTTACCGCAATAGAGTGAAAACCGAATCACAGAGTGAACCCAATGTCTACACCAGAGGCTGTTAGGAACGAATCATTTTGTGAATTTGAATGAGTGATATAGAATTTCCATTCTGATAGCATTTACACACAAGGTTCTACTAAGATGATGGCAAGGGAATCTATCAGCTTGGCGTCTAGCCTTCAAGCCACACGGCGAACTCCAGCAAGCATATTTGAAGCTGTATTCGACTCGTCGTCCCAGTGTCACATTCCAATGAAAAGCCACCGTCTGAATGCCTAACTGTAAAGCGCTCTAAAACGCCTTATTTTAAGCCCCTGTGTTCTATTATGACCATAAAGCTTAGACTGCACCGACAGACCGCAGCGAAAAAACAAAAATTCGCTGTCTTGTTCACAAGCGAATGCAACGTGTTGCAGTCGGTTGCGGAAAAGGGAGTAATAACTCATCTAAAGTGTGTTACATTGCAGTGCTGTTGGCGAACAAATTCTGATCATTTTCATTCCAGGAAAAAAAGTGCATAGTGGGCTATTCGTGTTATTCGACAAGGTAAAGGGGGATGTTATGTTTCTGTGTTTCGAGCTGTGCATGTAAATATAGAAACCTTTTTATGTGGAAAGTAACGTACTGCGCAACCAATGATAGTGCTAAATAGGTATCCTAGCGCGTTACAGGATTTCATTAGAACTTATTTTAAATAATAGTATAATCATAAAGTGAAACCGGTGAATAATAAACCTGAGGTCGCGTATCGGTTAGTTCGGTAAGTGTACCATGGGACACATCTCCCGCTCAATGGATCAACTACCTAAAAGAGTTAGTCAGGACCGACTGGATACGGAAGGCGAAGGATTAAAAAAAATATTAAAGGGAACAAAAACCAACACGGCCTCAAAATGAAACTATTGAAACGGTGAACTAACAATTTCTTCGAATTTATTGGAATACACTGATAATCTCAATACCGAAAAATATGTATAGGTCATTAAATATTTGCTCAAATGCGAGACTTCGCGCAGCGTAATCCAACCTGTTTTATTGCCGAATCTGAATGAAAGGCAGCTTATTTCAAGCCGCATACATGGTTTTAAACTTGAATACCTACCGACCTACGCAAATAATGGAAGTATCAATTGCTCAATAGTTAACTCAAAATATATAAGTTTTTCACGTGAATCCAACATCTTTTGAAAGAAAGTGATGTAGAAAATAGAAAAAAAACCGTTTGCCAGCTCTCAGCTAGCCGCAATCTGTAGGTTTCCAGTTAAACTGCTAAACCAAGTAAACCATGAATGGACATTAACTGAGAGCTACATGGTGTTGCATACGCACCCGCCATACATGCAAAAATCCTAGTATATGTTGTTGTTGTGATATAAGTTAAAAAATTAACTGTTTGCGGCCAGATGCGGCCAGGCGACCCTTTAGCAGTCTTCTCTCAAAAATCATATATGATAATCAAGTTTCACCAAAAACAAAATACCTGCAGTGGGATCTCATACCATCATGATTAAGATATCAACCCTTTGTATAAGATACCTAAATAATATTTCAGGGTTGTACCTTTGAAAATCAAGATCGAACACATATGTATATTCATTCAACAACTAAAGGACTGTATTAGCTGTACACAAAGCAAGCCAGCTACTGCAACTCATAGCTAATAATATGGATCAATGTTGCTCGTTATTCCCCGAAATTGCATGCAGCGATATTGATCCAGATAGTTCACCTAATTGCTCCGCTGTGTTCGGCGATTGTGACAGGGCAATAAATTTCTCTCAAACAAGCCCATTTATGAGCAGCACCTATAAATCGTAGAATGGCTGAAACATCAGTATATTTGGCTGTTTCGAGCAAATACAACTGAAATACTGCAGATCGTAAAGACTGAAGTTGGGGCTGAAATACAGGCTAAACTAGACGTAAGACTAAACTAAGAACTTTATATCAACACGTTGCGGTCCGTTTAGTCTAAAGTTTAGAGCAACGGCTGCATGTAGGTAGTGTGAATCCCTTAATAGGCTTAAGCTTTGAGTATGTAATTGGAATAAGGAAACACACACTTATTTGTCTAGATAATATATCAGTAACAGAAAAATATCGAAAATGTATAACTAAATATACATACATAAACACACACCTGTTTTCCATGGAGCTAGGCAGAAACTAAAGAACGCTGCCTGTGACCATCCTTTAAAAAAATATTTTGCTTCGTTTCCGTTCATACATCTAGTCATACACGCACTGCGGTTATGAGTGAAGAACATCACCAAATAAGGTCTATGTATTCTAGGTTTGTGTGTTCTAGGTCGTCCCCTCCCAGCGTTTCCGCTCACGTCTTCCTTGTATACCTTTTGTTAGTCGCCTTTCATTCATCCTCTCAACATAGCTAAACTATCTTAACATGCTCTTTTCAATTTATGTCACTACGTCTTCTTTTAAACCACAAAATTAACTTATTACATCATTAGTTAAATATGAAACAAAATTATGTTTAAAATTAATTACTACAAAATATTATCAGTGTAAATATCTATCGTAGCTGTAAACATGTCACGAATCGCAGCATTTAAAAATTAAAACACAATTAAAATAATGACGACCTGTCATGCCGTGTCGTACCCTACATGCGACAAACAGAAACTGTTATTATCATACCTAGTCCGATATATACGGTATGCTCAAACTATTTAATGTCAATAGGTAGGGAAGCGATTTGAAAACGGTTAGTAGTCCCATAGGCAAAATTACGATATGCAGTGATATATTGCCGTATGGTAAAGTTCAGCTGTACGCTACTTGTGCGACTTATAAGGTCATATATCATTTTAAGGAACCGTACAAGACTTTGGAAAAGTCTAGAATGTTTGACCTTTTTTTGGTACCTATTTTCTGAGTTTGCTCGATAAGTTTCCCAGGCGTATGAAAATCATTTTGTAAGCAGTTTTTATTGTGAAATAATGGATACAATATCTTGTCAATTTTATTTTATTCACTTGTGTTTTCATATCAAGACTCGTTTTTTAAATATTCATAAATAGGTTCAGTAAAAGTAGATACATCATATTAATTTTCAGAAAAGCGTTATTTTGGCTGACATAACAAAGCAGATGGGTTGGCGATATGAAACTAACCTGCATGGATGCAGAAGAAATGACCTGCACAACGCAATAGGACTGTTGGTTACGGTTAATGCTGAGTAAGACCCCCAAGAAGTACACCTATGACCTGGTGAGGACCTGGAGTCCTTTAGTTACCATAGGCGCAGGACCGGTCGATGTGTCGACGCTTGGAGAGTCCTATGTGCAGCAGGGGACAATTTTAGTTGAAACGATGACGACGATTAAAATAAAAAAACACGAATACTTGCAAAAGTCGAAGAACAAGTTAAACATCAATTAGTTATTCGAACATGATTAATAATATCAATTAGGAGCACATTTTACTAATAGCTCGTTTAAATCAATTATCCTTTCAATAGCGTTAAATTCTTGGGAAACGCTCGGATTTACCACAATAGCTGGTTGGGTTTGAATTTGACCCCGTGACCTTTAGATCGGCATTCGATACTTCGGTTCGATGGCTATGTAATTATTGACGCCAGACAACTTGGATAAGCATTCGTGTTTATACTGGAATTATTATGAAGTGTTGATTTTAAACGGGTGAATAATTTGACATCGTCGTGGCAAATACTGAATTGAGAAAAACTTCTGAATGGTTTGTAAAATTAATAATGAAGAGTAAGGGATTCAAAAGCTTTTAAGATTTGCTCTGCGACTAATACGACAAAATAAAAAAGCTTGTAAAAATACAGGTATTTCCCTAAAAGTTTGCACAAATAATAATATACTTTTTAATTTTAGTTAAATATATTTGAAAATACTATTAGTCTTTTTTTATTACAGGGTTTCAATAAGTTATCAAACAAAATATTTCTAACAATTTGCACATTAGTATTTGTGACACATGATTCTAGAAACAAAAGCATTGTTTATTTCGTAGGATAAAACGATTCCCCCCGGTGGGTACCTGCACTGTTCAGGCGGGGGAACTCAGTAGCTGTGGCTTGGTCACCCACGGTGAGGACGTCAGGACTTTTGCGATTAAGCCGCTGTCGTAGCGGCCAACAAGTGGGTAGCGGTGCCGCTTGGTAACAGAGACAACATAGCAACTGAGGCGGGCCGCGATGTCGTATGGGAGGCCCCATATCACGGCTGAGGGTTGGTGGCTGGGACAGAAGAGGCGTGCCGGTATTGCGGAGCGCCACTCTTCCTACCCTCCGCGGCCTGAACTGGGTCGCCGCCGTCTGATGGTGGACTCGGCAGGAACGCAGGGAAGTTTCCTATCCCTTGCGGCCGAAAATTGGTAGGTGGCCGGGCCACTGATTTGTCCTGTCACAGGGGGAAGGGGTCATCTGGCGCCCATGTGCTAGTTTGGTCCCTAGGTCCCTGGTGCGCGGCTGGTGATGGACAGCTGCGGTCCCATGTTCCCGCCATAAGCGATCTTTAAGTCAAGAGTAAATAGGTTACTTCTAGACAAGCGTGTAACACCGCCGACCGAATCATCGCTTACCATCAGGTCAGATTGTGGTCAAGCGCGAGCCTAATAATAACAAAAAAATAAAACAGCGGCACAGGAGGACACCGTGGAGTTTTAGTGGGTTGGAGTCCCACATAACTGCGCTATCTCCCCGTGGTAGCGCTGAATGCATGAGTATTACACCAAGCCACAAAAAAAAACCGATTCATTAAACAAGTCAATGGTACACTCGTATTCATTGCGAGTGTTTTGTTTCATAAATAATAAAGAACAATATAATTTGTATCTACACGTGTATCGGAAACTGTTATTTGATCCCAATTAAGCTTCCTTGTTTTATTTTACACAAGCTGTCACCGCGACTCCGGCCGCGGCTCCGCCCACGTGGAATAAGTACCTATCTTTATGTTACTGTAAAGTTGCCACAAGATTTGTCAATAGTTTAGTATTATAACAATTGGCATCAAGCACTCCACGCTCTTTTACAATAAATTCAATGTTTTTGTTAATCAAATTTTTCTTAACTGATATTTTTAGTTTGGATATCTATTAAAGCGTGGTTCTTTGTTTTTATAAATTATAATTTATTAGGTGTTTCAAGGTTGATCTTACTTTCTCCCCTTGAAAGTTCACCAATTAAAAGGTTAGTCTTTTACAAATAAACCCAGTTTATAGATAAATAAAGATAATATACCCCAAACTCAGTCCTGAACAACTTCCTTGTTTGTAATTGTGATGTTACTCGTATTTTATTATTGTGTCCAAAGGGCATGGCTATTAGAGTCCATTACTATCCATTTACCATCCTCACAAACACTTGTATTTGTTCAGGTGTACAAGTCAGTAACAATGCAGGAGCCGCATGTTATATTTATAGTCACTCGATAAACTTCCAAGTGTTTTGTTTGGATTTCCCACAGGAACTATAATTTCAGTGTTAGTTTGATGATAGGTGGGAATTGTTTCAACTTATTGTGTGGCATTGTGACAGCCATATTGGATTCAGACGCTTCAGTGTCTTGAAATGGTAAAAACTAAAAAGAAAGAAAAGAAAAGAAAAATAATGAGTATTTAAATGTCACAAAACGGCATTCAATATAAGTCCATATCCCTTAACAATAGTATTACTACTACTTAAATAAAGTTAGTAAAGACGAGAAATAAATAAAACAATAATAACATATACTACCTACAGTCTGTACAAAAAAAAAGAAATAAGTTGAAAAAGATGCCAAGCAGATGCTTGTCGTGATTGTGGTAAGAAGGCTTCCACTCAGCATATTGCTGTGCCGTGGGGGACCCACAACACGGTGCTTATTTTCAGTGGTCGCCTAGTCCGTGACATTCCATGTTTTGTCTCGCTGCCACAACGTACTCGCGTGGCGCTCTTTTTCTGCAAATGCGACATCTGCAATGACATCGTACCTTCGCATTCGCATCTGATTTCGTTAGTTTTTACCGGAGCTGTAATGGAAGAAGAAAATAGGCTCCTATTAAGCGAAGATCTATTAAAATGTTTGATATATAACTCGAAGTTTGAGGTTTTTGCTAGCATGTCATGTCTCTGTAATTGTTGGGTTTATTGCTTTTTTAGGGTTCCGTAGCCAAATGGCAAAAAACGGAACCCTTATAGATTCGTCATGTCTGTCTGTCTGTCTGTCTGTCTGTCTGTCTGTCTGTCTGTCTGTCTGTCTGTCTGTCTGTCCGTCCGTATGTCACAGCCACTTTATTCCAAAACTATAAGATCTATGCTGTTGAAACTTGGTAAGTAGATGTATTCTGTGAACCGCATTAAGATTTTCACACAAAAATAAAAATAAAACAATAAATTTTGGGGGTTCCCATACTTGAAACTAAAACTAAAAATATTTTTTTTCATCAAACCCATACGTGTGGGGTATCTATGGATAGGTCTTCAAAAATGATATAGAGGTTTCTAATATCATTTTTTTCTAAACTGAATAGTTTGCGCGAGAGACTCTTCCAAAGTGGTAAAATGTGTGTCCCCCCCCCTGTAACTTCTAAAATAAGAGAATGATAAAACTGAAAAAAATATATGATGTACATTACTATGTAAACTGCCAGCGAAAATTGGTTTGAACGAGATCTAGTCAGTAGTTTTTTTTTAATACGTCATAAATCGTAAAACGCAATTTACCAAGTACGGAACCCTTCGTGCGCGAGTCCGACTCGCACTTGGCCGGTTTTTTTAATGTCATATGCCCGATGGCTAATGCCCCGAAGTCATAGTGTCGAACGTCCGAATTGCCAAAATAACATAAAATCGATGTACCACAATTTCGAATAGCCATTAGATCGAGCGTCCTTTAGAGTATGCGTGTATACTGTTCCAGGTTTGTGTGTATGGAGAGAAATTAAACGATTGAATGTTTGGATGTTTCTATACTCACTTTACGTATTAAAATGGAAGTACTTATTTAGTCGTTGCGTCTATAACGGGCGGTGGTTATGGGTGAACTGGCGTCGCCGATCGCTGCACATAAAAATACGAATACAATCTTAATATGTCAGCGTTCCTACAGTCCTATCCATCGAATATCTATTGTCTCCAGATGTCGGACATCGATGTTATGGCATTTTGGTGATTCGGACGTACGATCTGATGATTTCGAGGAATTTTCCATCGGGCATATGACATTCAAAATCAAGCAGTAAACCCGTAATTGGTACCTACCACGTTAATTTGCTTAATAAGCTAATTTCTCTTAAAACAAGAAAGCTGCGAATCTATTATTTGTACAATTTCCGCCTTCTAAAATTTGAATAACAAAAGTCAGGTTTTTCCATTCATTTGAAATTGTGAGGTATTTAATTTTTATTTTCTTATGTTTTATCTTCTTAACCCCTGCCTCTGCTAAGATGGCATTACATCTCTATTCCAGTTTATGCAAGTACGAGCAAATAACCTGTAAAGATACTTAATTGTTTGTTACGATTTAGGCCCAAAACGCTCTATAAATAAAAACCTAAAATGACAATAAAGCTGAATACAGCTGTTTCTTCTAATAAAGCTGTCTCTTCAAGTCACCTAGTTTTTAAGGAATATTAGGGTCAGATTTTCCAGTGACGTAATGTTTTAAATTTGTCTTAGATAAAATATTATTGGCAACCAAACTTCTTAGTGACCCGAAATGCAAATAGGTACTTAATATTGTAGTTTTCAGGAAGTAAAAAACCTGAATAATTTTGTTATTTTCGTGATACAGTCCTAAATCACGATCTCACCTGATGGAAAGGAATAGATGAAGTTTACAATGGAACAAACAAGCCCAAATAAGATGCCTGTTCAATAGCATCGTATGGTAGGAAACACAGGCACTGGCACAGACTAGTCAAGATATTATCAACCAAGTGCGGATGGTAACAGTTCTCCAAAGTAAAACTCGTAGAAGACCAACAGGCAAAACTTATCATTAAAACGATTACTTTAATAATTTTGAAATCCACTGTAATTAGTAAACGTTTGTAAACGAGTAAGTCGTTTGCAAACCGACACGATGTTTCCCATCTGTAACTGGAACCAAATTTATCGACTTAAGGAGAAAAATTGATGCCTGTACACCGCGCAAATATATATATTTTACCTCTCAGATAGATCTTTATTGTTAATCATTATGGTTATACCCTAAGGTACACATATACCAGCTTATTTAATAATCATTATCATAACTCACAGTCCAAGCATAAGCCTGTATTTACTGATTACCTTATTAAATCTATTTATGATTTTCAATCAGTTGCAAAAAAAGAAAATCCCAACCAAACTCACATTTTTTTTTACTTCATAATAAGAAATTAGTACCTTATTATATTCCACGTGCGCCAATTCAAACCTTTCTAAATCTCAGGGTTTCATACATCCGATATCATATTATCGGTAGTTGGGCTTTCATATAACATTATACGGTTTTCTGCTTATACAGAATCATATTATTGGTATTTATATGGAAAACAGTTTCGCCTCGAGGCTTTTTAGGGTTCCGTAGCCAAATGGCAAAAAAACGGAACCCTTATAGATTCGTCATGTCTGTCTGTCTGTCTGTCTGTCCGTCCGTATGTCACAGCCACTTTTTTCCGAAACTATAAGAACTATGCTGTTGAAACTTAGTAAGTAGATGTATTCTGTGAACCGCATTAAGATTTTCACTCAAAAATAGAAAAAAAAAAACAATAATTTTTGGGGGTCCCCATACTTGAAACTGAAACAAAATTATTATTTTTCCATCAAACCCATACGTGTGGGGTATCTATGGATAGGTCTTTAAAAATGATATTGAAGTTTCTAATATCATTTTTTTCTAAACTCGCGATTTACCAACTACGGAACCCTTCGTGCGCTAGTCCGACTCGCACTTGGCCGGTTTTTTAAAATGCGTGTATTTATATATGGCATCCCAAACACGTGAAATGTAGATTGTTGTTATGTTGTTGTTATTACATTTCCATGTCGGTTTTACCTGCTTGTAATAAATGAAATGAAGAATCTTTGTTCTTGATGTTACTAATAAAAAAATCGTAAGTTTATTATATTTTAAACCTTTACTGTCCACTCAAAGGAGATTGGCCTAGCGCCAGAAAATTAAGGCAGCCGATCCCACCTAAAGTGGAATAAAGCTAGGATAAAGAAGAAGATTGTCCCATTGCTGGGTAAAGTTTTCCCCCATTACGTTCCGGTTTTGCTGGTGGGTTTCCTCTGGCCAATATCCGTTAGAATCTGTAAGTTGCCACGTCAGCGTTTCCTAACTATAAGATATACTTCTTAAATGCAAGCGGGGTGGTTATAGATCAGATTTTTAGTATGATTTTTAACACCACCTGCAACAATCCTGGCATATTCCTTTTGCCTCTATTAAGTTCATACATCTAGTCATCATAGCACGCACGCTGGTTATGATGAGTAACATAAAAATAGCACCACTTTTATGTATTTGAGGTGAAGATGCCAAACTCACTACAAATAATATATCTTAATAAATTAACTTTTCCAGTTGCTATTGACAATTACTCATAATCTTCGCTCACAAAATCCGTCAATCGTCAAGGCTTCCTGAGGATTAATTGGAAGGTGTGTAGGAGGGCTTAATGTCTGGGCTTAAGCAATCACTTTGGATCCTACCTTTCATTACCTAATAGAAAAACACTGTTTTGCGCAACGGATTTGTATTGCGTAGAAGGTTTGTAAACAATATACAAGTTACTAGGGTTTTTGCCCGCGACTTCGCTGCTTTTGTGGCCCATTCTACAGGGCCTATTAATTTTAGCTGTGAAACTTAAAAATTAGAACAGTACGTACTGGATATCGTAGAGTAAATTCTATAGGGTCTAGAATGGCTTCGTCGCAAAATGTCCCTTTCGCAAAATGTCCCCTAGTCGCAAAATGTCCCTTTCGCAAAATGTCCCTTTCGCATAATGTCCCTTTCGCAAAACGTCCCTTTCGCAAAATGTCCCTTTCGCAAAATGTCCCTTTCGCAAAATGTCCCCTGGTCGCTAAATGTCCCTTTTGCAGAATTTAAATGCAATTTTATGTAAGTTATGTTCTATAGAAGTCGAAAAATTAAAGTCAAATAATATGTATTTGGATTTATTATTGTTTTTATGACCACAACTATACATGGTTACCTGTCCATAAATTTGTTCAATTGTTAAAATTGTTTATATTGATCAGGAAAAATCGGTAATTTTTTTATACTTGTATTTAGTACTTATTAATAAAATAAAACAGGTTTTCTTAGCAAATATGCAAGATGATGCAAGATTTATTCGCCGACAGAAATAAAACACAACTTTCCAAACATGCATGGAACTATTGTCATTATTTTTGAAAAAAGAAACACGTCGATTTTACGGAAAAAGAAAATCAAATCCATTGTAGGAGCGTTTTTTTGAATTCGGAAGATTACAACGCTCCAGCAATGTTGTATGAAACGGCATGCTGGGGTTATTAAATACTCTTTGATTGGATCTCTTTTATCATTCTTGGCATACCAAAGTAAGTCTCTTTCTAGTAAAAATTGCGTTCACGTGGCTGTATAGCCATAAATGCATTTGCCTTTCGGCTCGGCACAGATGATAAATAGAAAACTGGCGGCAAAGTTGAACATTGGTCTTGATTTGTGGTGTTATTTACATATTTAAGAATTTATAACTAGGTGACCCGGCAAACTTTGTTTTGCCATAAAAACACCAAACATTTATCTACCCTACCTACCCTACCTTACACTACCTACCCTACCCTACCATACCCGACCCTACACTACCCTACCCTTCACTACCCTACACTACCTTTCCTACCCTACCCTACCCTACGCTACACTACCCCACCCTACTCTACACTACCCTACCCTACCCTACCCTACGCTACACTACCCTACGCTACACTACCCTACACTTCCCTACACTACCCTACCCTACACTACCCTACCCTACCCTAAGTTTCATTTTTTTTATTCTCTTCACGTAAAAAATCTGCTAAATAGTCCGAATAAAGCTAAAAAATTTGGTTTGGTTAAGTGAGCCCGTTCTTGAGTTATAAAATAACAACGAAAAGTGGCATTGATTTTTATAAATACAGATAATTAAAATGAGTTCCAATGGTTCAGATGGTGAAATGGAGATTGATTGTACTCCGCCAGATTTAAGATCAGAAGCCAAATTGGCAATGGCAAATTATTATTATTATCTGCTTAAAATAATAATAACAAATAACAAATAATCTTAGTCTTAAACTTAACAAACATAATATGTAAATTCTGCGAAAGGGACATTTAGCGACCAGGGGACATTTTGCGAAAGGGACATTTTGCGAAAGGGACATTTTGCGAAAGGGACGTTTTGCGAAAGGGACGTTTTGCGAAAGGGACATTTTGCGAAAGGGACATTTTGCGAAAGGGACATATTGCGACTAGGGGACATTTTGCGAAAGGGACATTTTGCGACGAAGCCTCTAGAATGAGGAGTCATTTTATAGCTTATACCTATAGGCAGCTCGCCAATTGAACTTTGAGCTTACATCATTGTTCACCGAGACGGGCTAGATGACGCATTGCGCAGTTCGGACAGCACTAAGTCTCTCGTTTGTTGTAAGAGGGGTGTTATAAGTTTGACGCGTGTACCCGTGTATTTTTGTATATATGTGTGGCATCACACCTCCTAAAAGGATGAACCGATTTTGTTTTTTTGTTGTAATGGAAAAAAAAAAACGAGAGTGTTTTTAGCTATGTTAGATGAAAATCGGTTTAGTCGTTCAACAGTTTGAGCGTTGTATTGTTTTGGAACGGGATGTTCGTGCCATAATTACGTGTTCGTTAGATTTTCGATCGAAGCGTGTCTGTTACTAGATAAATTGTGTAGTTGAAAAGCATGAAATAAAAAAGGGTCGGGGTTTTTTTTAAAATTTGACTTATATTATTTTGGATAGCTTATGACACAACTATAGTGTAGCTTTCTGCCAGTGAAAGAATTTTTGAAATCATATACCAGGCCCCTCAGAAAGTATTGCGAAAAAAAGTTTTTATATATGGGAGACTGGCCAGTTATAATGTTTTTCGAAAATATGATTATTTATAAGTAAAAATAAGTAAGTTCCAATTTCAAAATTTCCCTCCACATTTTTTGCGAGTTAATTCAAAGTATTGTGTCTCACTGAAATATGGATCTGCGCCGGGAACATTTTAGAGCTATGATTTTATACGATTTCAAGTGTCGCCTGAAACCGGATGAATCGTACGATAGACTTCAAATGGCATTCATGGATGAAGGCCCTTCCAAGGCAACCGTGTATCGTTGGTATAACGAATTCAAGCGCGGTCGACCAACTTTGGGGGATGACGAAAGAAGCGGTCGCCCTTTGACGGCTGTTACCGAAGAAAACGTGCTAGCAGTGAAAAATTTAATCCAAGACAATAGGCGAATTACATATCAGGAGATTCAACACATATTGAAGATTGGATCGGGAAGCGTTCACGAGATTCTACACAGCCATCTTCGCGTGAGGAGGATAGTATCACGCTGGGTGCCGCACAACCTCACCGATGCTCAGAAGCAGGCCCGGGTGGAATGGTGCCGTGATATGCTTAACAAATTTGAAGCAGGCTCGTCTCGGCGTGTTTACGACATCGTTACAGGTGATGAGTCCTGGATTTATCAATACGACCCAGAAACCAAGCGCCAGTCGACTGTTTGGGTGTTTCAAAATGAGCCAACGCCTACCAAAGTGAAGCGATCTAGAAGCGGGGGTAAGATTTTGATCGCTAGCTTTTTTAATTTGACTGGCCACTTGGTATCAATTCCCTTACGGGATCAAAGAAGCATTAATGCCGAATGGTATACTACCAAATGTTTGCCAGAAGTTTTCTCTGTTATAAGCAACAAGCGACCAAACACAGGGCTCCGCGGGCTACTGCTCCACCACGACAATGCACCTGCGCACACCGCACTCAAAACGAGGGACTTCCTGGACAGCACGCCAGTCAAACTCCTGGGTCACCCTCCTTACAGCCCTGATCTAGCACCGTGTGACTTCTTTTTATTCCCAAAAATAAAAAATCAGCTCAAAGGGATACAATTTTCGTCGCCGGAAGATGCGCTGGCTGCGTTCGAGCAGGCTGTAAACGAGGTGTCTGCGGCGGACTGGAAAAAGTGTTTTGAAAACTGGTTTAGGCGCATGAATCTTTGTATAGAGGCTGGTGGAAAGTACTTTGAAAAGATTTAATAAAAATATATGTACGTATAGAACAATTTTTTTTAGTTTCGCAAAACTTTCTGAGTGTCCCACGTATGCTTTTCCAGAGATTAGCCATTACACACAAACATTTAATTTTACTTCTTAATTATATAGTTAATATTTGGCAAATATTGTAATCAGCTTATCTGAACTGTTTTCTATACTGCAAAAACAGATGATTGTAAGTGAATATTGCCATAATTTTTAAAGAAATTGAAAACCATTTTTTTTCATTTATTTACATAATTAGAAGATACACAAGGAACTCGAGAACAAAATGACATTATATTGTTGGAATTTCAAAATGTTATGGAATTTACCAAGTGACATTTCGGAAACGCATCTCAATCTTATTTAATTTTGAACATTTTCATCATCGTAATCGCTGACATAATTTTACTGTTATTAGAGCCCTGGCGAACCAAATATGGCGAAATGCCAGTCACCCTTGAGTATTTTTTTATGAAAGCACATAAAAAATTAATTACTCTATGACATCATTAAAAGGGGCTTTAGGAAATGCACAAACCGAAATTATAATATTGTTAAGCATCTTCTTCAACTTTTATGACCGCAGTTCGTCAACATTACGAAGAAAGTTGAAGTTTAATAGACTAAAGTATTTTATGTTCTGCGAAGATGAGGATTATGACAATGTACCTATTAAGTACCACCTAAGTGTTATGGTTTGACTGCTATAATGGATTTTTTTTGGTAATAAAAAGACTGAGAAAATAGGTCACCTGTTTTTAATTGATAGTATCTATACTATAGATATGTGATGAGAAGACCTGAAAATTACATGCATAGTACTGAGCATTGACTAATGTCCGAAAAAATCTAGAAAGTATTGGCTTGAATGTCCGTTGCGTCGTATTTAAGTTTATAAAGTTCTTTTACCATATTGGTTAGTTTAAATAGTGATTAGTAGATTCTTAATTCAAATTCTCCATAGAAAATTTAGATTAATAATCGTTTGCCCTTAGATGTTCGACCCAGTACAGACACGTCTAGCATAGTGACGTGGAGAACCGGAGAACTTAATAAGGAATAAAGCTAGCCAAAGATAGGTTAGATTATGTTTATTTACTACCGTAAGCAAATCAAATCAAAAACATTTATTTGCTGGAATAATTATGGTACATAAGATGTTACAGTCAATTTATTTCAGCATAATATCCTGCCATACCATGGCATGCAAATGTATTGAATATTAACAATGCCACCTAATCTCACTTACAATATACACACTTGTCTTCTATATAGTCCTTAATGTTAATTCAAATATCCTAATTTAAATATCTTTTAAATAATAATAGTTTGAAAAGTATTTTATCTATACTCACAATGCAATGTTCCAAAAATGAATTAAAATTGTTGTATAAACACGAACGTGGACAGGTAAAATTAAAAAAAAAAACATTACATTACAACATTTTCCTTCGATTTTTAAACAACTGCATCATAAAATAAGTTTATCTACACTCACAACGTAATGTCACAGATTACTTAATAGTTACTACGTAAGTAATGTTCTAAATATGAATTCAAAAAATATTGTATAAACACGTACCTACATTTTTTTCGTGGATAGGTAAAATTAAAAAAAAATACCATTACAGTGCAACACTTTCCTTCGGTTTTCAAACAGCTGCATAATAAAATAACTTTTAATTTTTATAGCACACTTTTACTTTTTAATTTATTGGCGCTTAGGGGCTCATTGACAGTCATGGTGCAATGAGAATCTAAATTGCCCGCCATACTACATATTTTTTCCCTTTTCACTTTTATTTTATTTCAACTGTATGAGTGAAGATAAAATAGTGTATGCAACGGCATAAAATTGGGTATTAAAACACTCGCGTGTTATTATTATCACATTCGGCTTTGCCTCATGCGGTAAACCCACGCTCGTGTTTTCATAACCCCTATTAAATGACCATTGCATAAACTACTATTTTATAACACACTTATCTTTTCAATTTATTGGCGCTTATGGGCTTATTGAAGTAATGTCATTGTCTAAGGAGGCGCGCGCTGCGCAGTCATGCGCAATGAGAATCTAAATTGCCCGCCGTACCACATATTTTTCCGTTTCCACTTTTGTTTTATTTCAACTGTATGAGTGAAGATAAAATAGTGTATGCAACGGCATAAAATTAGGTATTAAAATGTAGCGTCACCTGTAAATGTACTTGTCCTAAAAGTAAATACCTAGTTTTATATAAATTATGTGTAAACCAACGGACAAACCGATTTACTTATTAGTGCATAAAAATGTCATTGATACTCTATGAAAAAAGCAGTTTTTGACAGAGTCTCTCCTGTCATCCGGTAACAGAATTCAAGTAATTATTATGTATTTATATCTGAATTTTGTCGCATGATCCTTGAGCGCTTGTTTACCTAAGCTAACATATCTTCTTGCGTATCTTCGACTTGTGCTTACGTATCATTTATCTGAGCTACTTCTTGTGTTGACTTTCTCCTTCTATTCTTCGAACATAAGTGTACGTGTATGTAAAATAAACCAAGCAAGTGAATCCACGGCTTTTATTAATCTCCCGTACGTACCTACTTCAAAAACACTCGCGTGTTATTATTATCACATTTGGCTTTGCCTCATGCGGTAAACTCACGCTCGTATTTTATTAACCCCTATTATATGACCATTGCATAAACTACTATTTTAAAACATTGTCAGCGGTAAGTCTTGAAAAGTATTAGATAAATGATTGTAAATAATAATCGACATGCAGTACCTATACATATTTTCTTAAATTATTCTAGTTTTATTGATGGCTTCCGGCTTTGTCAGTTTCAGTTTCAAATAAATTGCAGCGTTAAACGGTTTTAACGGTTTAGCCAATAGAAAAAAAACACTCAAAATAAACTCCTACAGCAATAAGAGAAAACCCATTTGGCAGTTTAACTTAAAAATAAATCGTTACATCTCCCAAAAATCTTATTTATGATTGTGCCAAACTTGGTCTGCTCAGAAAAATGTTTCCGAACCCACCCGTCATAGGCGCAATGTATTAAATTAAAGCAATTTATAAGTTTTCCATTCGATGGTTCCCGCAGTGCGGCGAGGGGTGGCCATGTTTAGAGGACACAACTTAGGACATTATACTAAAATGTTATAGTGTCGGATGTGAAAATACTGCTTAGGGTGCAAGCGCTTTAAGCGCTTGAAGTTTACGGACGTGTATAGTTCAAGGGTTTTATGGTAGGGTTGGAAATTCCTTGTCTGTTGTAGTTGTATATAATTATGTATGCATAGTCTTACTAACTTTATCTTGGACATTGCTTACATCGGTGAAAGAAAAACAACCTGGTCTTCTCTATACTATATATAATATTATAAATGCGAAAGTAACTCTGTCAGTTGGTCTGTCTTTTACCTTTTCACGCTTAAACCGCTGAACCGATTTACATGAAATTTGGTATGAAGATAGGTTGTAAACCTGGGAAGGAAAAAATATATTTTTCCTGGAAATCATCGTTGAAGGGGTGAACAGAGGAGTGGAAGTTTGTATGGTGTTCTATCTCCAGTAAGGAAGGCGGTTCACATACCTACAATATTGATGCGCGATATAAAAATAGGCTATTCGATGTGTGTGTGTGGTATGTATGTGTTTATGAATGCCGATAAAGCAGATGATATCGCGGGCAACAGCGAGTTGTTATTCTAAGTTTTAAATCGCCAACCCGCATTGATCAAGCGTGGTGATTAATTCTCGCGCCATTTCTGTATAAGAAGAAGTCTTTGCCCAGCAGTGGGACAGCAGGGCTGGTATTATTATTATTGCCTCTATTGACGATAGACACAAACATTTTATAATTTTGTACCTCTCGTGATAATCTCCAATGAAAACCTCCTTTAAATTGTACATTTTTATAAAGTTATATTACCGTCTATAGTATACATGACAATATTTTAATCTTCCTCCACAATATTAAGCGTGCTTATTTGGAAGGCCATAACAGAGGTACCTGTTAATATTAAGTTTTCGTAATACTAGATTTTAATGGGAGAGATAAGTTGCTTTCACTGTCTTTGTCTTTGTTTCGTCAATCGTCACTATGTTTTATTGTTCTGACTTCTAAAAAATTAATGGTTACCGAAAAGTGGCTATTACTCAAACAAAAGCCTTACAAGACTAACTTCTCCAACTTAACGAAGCGAATATTCACGCTTATAATCTTCGTCTCATGTAAAATTAAATCAATGATGAATTACGGTGATTCAGCGGAAAAGCTATAAAGCAGCTGGATTGTACGATGAGTCACGACTGGTGCCGTCTAGTCGACTGCCTCCCGATGCAAGAACGCCTCAACGTCACCCTAACCACAGTAAAAAGATCTCTAGTTTTACTCTGACCAGTACCCGCCCTACTAAAATGCAGGTGACAAAGAATCGAAGACAGTTCTTTCTATAATGGTCGCCTCTGTTTATTTTTATCTCCTACATGCATTTTGGTTAGGGATACGTTTTAGGGGAATACTTAAGCTCACGGTACGGCGGAATTATTATAATATGGAACGCGGTTAGTCAGAGGTTTTCTTTAGGAAGTTAAAAGTTGAACTGCTTTAATGTTTTTAGAAAAGTTATGGAACGAAAAGTTTGAAGAGTCAATAAAAATTTATTATGGTTATAAATACGAGATAGACTTATCATAGGATTTTGTTTTTTGAATGTTCAACATTATTTGTTTCTTCGGGGGGATCACAACAACGATCAGTGGCACTAGATAAGTGGCATTCTTTCAACAAAAGCGTCGTGATGGCGATTGTAAAAATGACAAAAGTATCATCTAGCAGTACCGAAGTGACACATGATCAATCCCTTACATTTTGACATTTCAACCATGGACTCTGTTTTCTTCTTTAAATTCTACGGATTATCTTCTAATAACAAAGCTTTATGAATACTTCAACTACACTCCATCCAGCCTGTCATTTTACTTTTGACAGCTCTAAAATTTATGATTTAGTGATGAATCTTAATTGCAAGTCTAATTTTCAATTTACAATGCGATAAATACTGTTACGTAAATTCGATTTGGAGGCAGGTGGAACAGGGTGTAAAGTCCCACAAACCTCCATAGAAAAGTGAGGATCATCCTCCGACCAGACGGGTGTTGTGACTGGTCCTGGCAACTGCCCAACGGTTGTTGTCGGACTGTTGTATGTGTTCTAATCGCGCCGAAAACTTTGCTATCGCGATGCAGGATTTGTGTGACATCATGTCATTAGTTCGTAGGTGGCGGCGTTGGTGCCGCTATATCTATTTGACTGTGAATTTCAAATAATCGGGATAACGGAGCGAAAAAAAACCTCGCTTCACTGCTGTAAGTGTCGATGAAGTATTGCATTTTATAGTATATGATTGCCTGTTGCTAATTATGAAATTGCATAAGCATGCATCTGTCAAAAGTAAAATAGTAGGCTGGACGCAATTTAAGTGAACCGTGAAGGATTTGTTAATAATTTAATGGATTGACCATTACAAAAGCAAAGTCTAGCAATTTTCATTAAATAGTCTATCAGGTATCAGACACCTGGTATACCTTGACCTTATTTTTTTGTTTTAATAAATTACTTTTTTGTTCTCTCACTTTCAAATATTCTGAATTTCCCTGAAATGACACTAATATTGTAAAGGCGAAAGAACAGCACATATGATACTTTTTATCCCGGGAATATATTCCCTTGGGATAATTATCGACATTCAGGCGGGCGAAGCCGCTGGCACAAGCTAATGAACCTATAAAGTCAACGCAATATGAACATAATGCCGACATAAAAGGAAGAGTATTCTGTAGAAATAAGCATAACCATTGTTCATATTTTTTTCCTTTTTCTTGCTTGTTTATTGTTAGAATGTACATCATCATCATCATCATATCCGCCGAAAGACGTCCACTGCTGGACATAGGCCTCCCCCAAGTGTCGCCACATTGACCGGTCCCGTGCGTCCCGCATCCAGCGAATCCCCGCAACAAGAATGTACATTAATTGATAAATAAAAAATAAGTAAAAATGTTCGTCAAAATGAGTAACTCAAGTTTAACTCAATAATACTTAACCCTAAATAAAGATCTTGTAACTGGTTCCCCGGCTTGCAGATCCCTGCATCAAAGTCCATTCCACGTTGTTTAGGGGTTGAATCCTGTGTAAACAAACCGGGAAGGGTTAAATACCGTTTCGACGAAGCTGGGGATTCACTGAACATTATTTAGAGTTTATGGTATGCCTTCAATATCACAAAATCGGCAGAAATCTCCGGTTAACAGGGTTTTGTGACGGTGGTTAATATTGTTGGTTACATAATATCACGCCTACATTCTCTGAAAAGGTCAGCAGAGATGTTTTGTACACCCACATTGTGTCTGTTATGTTAGGAGCCCCATTTTGTAAAGAGGACGTCTGTTTGAATCTGTATAAATTATTGGTATTGGCAGAGTTCATTTTTATTTTGAGAACTCCATAATTTATTTATTTATTTTATTTACCTAATAAACAATGTTGTGCTTTTGCAAACATTTAAACTCACTACTCACTATTGGATATTATATTCAATAATTTGGTCCAATGATGGTGGTTATTGTAGGCAAGCGCTCCATACTGGTATACTGTTGCATCCGCAGGCGTAGTACGTAACAAACAGCGGTCAGCAATCATCGCGCGAACAAACGCTTTATGTCATAAAATTCGGCTTTACCTACAGTGTAGGTATATGGTATCATCGAATATGGTCCCACACAATCGTTTGCTAATGTTTGCCAAAAGCACTTATTTAAAAAAAAATACCGCCAAGAACTCAAACTTCTGTATCAAAGGGCAATTATTGCACAAATATCGCCATCGTTTTGCGCTTGCAAGATGCGAAATAAGCCTGCCGGTTAAAACGGAAGCCAACCCCAACATGCATAGTTGGGAAATGGCTAGAAAGATGATGACTCAAAAGACAGCTTTTGCTTGAAACTGAAGAATTTAGACTGTAGTGCGAGATCCGGTATTAGAAATATATACCCTCATATGTTATTTAATGATGATAATTTAAGGATTATTTATGGTAGATGATATCCCGTCAACTGTCGCGGCCATTTTCGCGAAATCGCTCATCTGTCACTGGCCATCTGGTTGACGCCTCCACCCTCGACTGTGAGCCCGCATTACAGTTTTCTTTTCCATAGAAACCTTCATCAGAACTGAAATTTAAATTCGCCATAAAATGCAATATTGTTTTGATTCTCCTTTTGTTTCAATTTTACTTTAAAATAAATTGTACAATGAACCATGGCGAAAAGTCGATAGTATTTTAAGAATGACTGTGAGGAGCTCGTTGCTACATAATAACTGCCATACCGATCGATCTTCAAGGTTAAGCAACGCTTGCTGAGGTCGGTCCGTGGATGGGTGACCATCTATACATAGTGAGTTTCCTCCGTGCCACGGAAAGCATGTTAAGCCGTTGGTCCCGGCTATCATTTGAAGATCCTTGACCGTCAGAAGCTTAAGATCTGACACCAGTCTTGCCAAGGGGTATCGTGTTAACCAGTTACTGGGTTGTGGAGGTCAGATAGGCAATCGGTCTATGTAAAACACTGGTACTCCGAATCCGGTTGACGGGAAACCGACCCCAACATAGATAGGAAAAGGCTTGGCAGTTTGATTGACCATACTTTGACAGTAGGTCATTCTACTAATAGTACATTTTGCTTAAAATTATACATATTCTTACTCTCATAGGACGTTTTGCGAATAGAACACTTTGATACGGATTCAAAAAAATACATGAATATACCCTAAAAATGCCCTTACCTATCCATTAAACAAATCATCAGGGTTACCTTATTAGCTTTTAAATCAATCTATCGAGTCTTTTACAGACTATTGACTTCCAGTCTAACCACACATAGCTGAGTGCCAGTATTCTGCATGGCAATACTGCCTACCTGAACTCCACAACCCAGTAACTGGGTTACACGATACCCCTTCGCAAGACTGATGTCAAATTTTAGGCTTCTGACTACCCGTAACGACCAAGTTTGAAAAACAGAAAACGATTGCTCCAAAAGAAAATCATTGAGGAAAAAGGCCGGTTTCAGTAAAATGTATAAACGATTTAAAGAAAATAATATGCCTAAAGGTGTTTAAATATAGGCTTCTACCTACATTTAAAACTCGTAAGAATCCATTGAATCGTTCCCAGCATCCTATCTGATTCACAATAAGCAGTCTCATTAAGAACAAAACAATTTCACTGTAAAGAGCATCAGGGATAATCAACAGGGCGTACTATAAAAGTGTTGTTAATGCAATTCTTGCCTTCAAAGAGCTGAGACTTTAGCCGACTACCCTCGATTCTATCTACTTGAAGTCTCCGCCAGAAAACAAAAAAGATATAGGTGTAGAACCATTTTATCTGTTTAAATCCCGTAAATCAGTCCACGCGTTTCTGGGATTTTAACTCAATTCTCAATTCTTTATTGCGTACCATAATGTATATAAATAGTTGGTGGGAAAATAATTATATAAGTCACAATTATGGACCCTGTCGGGCACAGCATATATAAAGTAGGAGAGAGGAGGAAGGACACTGAGTGTTTAATGTGATAAACTTATTGTATTATTGGTAAGTTTAGGTATTTAAACTCCAAACTGAATGCCAAGTGAAAGGGTCAAGGACGCCCGTTACCGTGATACGTTTATTTTGATCGTATGAGCGATACTACCTTTATATTTTTTTGTATCGTTTTGAAATATTCTAATACATTCACAACTTTTATTTTTTTGTTATTTGGCGGTGACTTTAGTTTCTATCTGGTTCATATCTTAAATTATCTTGATGAAATCTTGTTTCCAGCATGCTCCTGCAAAACTTATATCGTGATTTTGTTTCGCTAACAGTTTCTACAAATACAAGATACCTTACTACTTTTAAAGTCTTCAACAACCTTCATTTTAGCAACTACTTCTTTTTACTTTTATACAACTGCTTTTTCGGAAGCTGTTTCCAAGTTTTGTATTTTTTTGTCTGTCTTTAGGTTGAGTTATAAATTACCTAGCTAGCGAAGCTCATGAAGAATTCAATGCTTGACTTCATTATTAGTATCGAAATAAATATTATCTATATACTGTCAAAAACATCTATTATATGAAACATCTAAAGGGTTACTTTTCTTAATGTGTTTGCTATATCCTTAAATTGACCTTCTTATATTTCTGAACTTCAATTTAGTTTTAACAACTTAAAATAAAATATTATCTAAATCCACAATCTGGTTGTAGGCTCGAAGTCACTATTGACTTCACTATAGACAGACTGTAGGCTTAACCACAGACAGAGGTTGAAAATAGTTCAAAAGCTCTTGCATGCACAAACAATAACAGAATTTCACGAATCTGTCGATTCAGTATTAATTTTCAGCATTCTCCTGCTTAAATAATTCAGGAATTCTGTTCATTAATTGAATCGGAATCAAATACGTTTTAGAAACTCCATTTGTCGCTTACATTCAGGAGAACATTCCGAAAATAAACTGAACTTGTTGGAAACGGTGTTGTTGTAGTATTAAAGTGTAGCCTTACAACGAAGTGGGCCTTACAACCTACCTACGGACGGTCGACGGCGTGAGTTCGATCCCTGTGAAGTCCAGTATAAAAATAAAAATAAAATAGTTTCATTACTGTTTTTGATGTTTTCTGAGTACTATAGTGTAAACATAAGTGTAAACTATAACTGAGCATATTTTCTAAGCAAAAATGTGACGACGTATAAAACTAAAAACAGTGACATGAAAATAGTGATAAACAATAATAACTAATGTGAATACAGTGAACATTAAAAAAAAACAATACAAGTGGACGATAACAATCTGCTAATCAACATTTAAAAGTGTAAAAACAATCCCAAATAACTAAACAAGTGATATTTTCTAAAATCAAGTGAACAAAGTAACTGTGCAAAAAAAATTCCGTGCATGAATCATATTTAACCGCCACTTGTTAATTTAAAAATCTCATATCTACATTGAGGTGCACTATTCCATTGACTCATTTAACTGTGCGAATGGCTCTGGAATTAATATAGCTACACTCGAGAACGGCGTAGTTCAAGTTCGGTCCCCACGATTCGTAAACTCTTTTTGTGAGTTGTCTGGTGTTGTTTCTAACTATGTCTACAGAAATGTTGAAAATTTTGGGTGCACGGTTGGCGCAGTGGTTGAGCGATTGACTGCTGCGCTGCGTGTCGCGGGTTCGATTCCCGCACGGAACAAATATTTGTATGACCTACAGATAGTTGTTACTGCTCTGGGTGTTTGTGTATGTGAGTTTAAATGTTTGTAAACGCACCCACGATACAAGAAGAAATTCCTAGTGTGGGGCAACGTTTTTTTTAAAAAAAAAAAAAAAAAAAAAAAGAAGAAATAAACCACAACGTAACATTGCGACGACGGAAGCAGTTGTTTAGATCAAAGTCAATAGATTCTTTGAGTTATGACTCATCATTGGACAAAACAAATTCGGACATAAATGCAAGAAGTCTTGATCTATCAACGGGTATTAGCAAAAATGAATTAGAAGAAATGAAGGTTGAAATATCACATTTAAAAGAACAATTTGAATTAACACAAAATGAATTGGACAAGGTGATATGCGAAAACAATGAACTTAAAGAAACAGTATTACGACAGCAAGTTCATATTAATACATTGAAGGATCTTTGTACCAGTCCTATAAAGTTGCAAAGACAAAAGTTACAGTCAGCACGAAAAAAAAACAGACGGTCTGTTACGGAAAATCTTCGTGTGGTATCTTTAGGCCAAGAATACTCATCGAGCCAAAATGAAAAGGAATGCTGCATTGAGAGCGCAAACATATTATTAGAGTCAGATAATTTTGATGAATCGCCCAGAAAGACAGTATCCTCGGTATCTGATGTACAGGAAAACCTTACAACAGTTTTACACCAATATACAAGGATAAGGAAACACAGACAAATGCATCGGCATCTACCGAGTGCAGCCATTATACCGAAAAAGAAGTTCATCAACACAAGAAGATACCACAAGATCAAAGAGTAATAACAAAAGACTATAGGAGAAAAAGAAAGTTATGCGTTCTCAGTAACTGCAATCATAGCGGTGCACTGGAAATATTGGACAACACTTTTGGCCGACACTTCGAGTTCTGTCATTACCTGTCACGTAATAGTAGTATAAAGGACATTATATCAAATATGGTTAATAAGATACAGTATTATAGTTTGGATGACTACTGTATCATTGTGATTGGTGAGCGCGATTTTAAAGGCACCGGCGATTCGATTGAAATGGTCAGGTTAATAAGAGAAACTCTCAAAAATGTAACTAACACAAATGTTATAATATGTTGCCCTACATATGTACAAGGGGCTCTGATACACAATTATAAGGTAGAAATGTTTAATAGATTACTTTACTTGGACATAGAAAACCATAATTATGCTTATTTCTTTGACAGTAATCTTGACCTATCCGATGAGACATTTTCGTATAATACGGGCAAAATTAACAAACTCGGTCAAAAACGTATTTATGAGAGTATTTTCCGCCGCCTACTAGTTGATATTGAGACCTATCCAACGGAATATGAGTGTTGTGAATCTCCAAAATCATCCCAAAAAACTCTTTTTCGCCCCATTATGTAAAAGGGTTATCGATAGGGACAGTAGTTCTGGAAAAAAACAAAAATTTATACTATTACACCAAAATATAGCTGGTATCTTAAATAAAATTGATTTATTCGAAATCACAATTTTGGACTTAGAAAAGCAGATTGGCCGAATAGATTTAATTTGCCTGAGTGAAACTTTTATAAAATCAGGACATGAAAGTAATCTAGCACTTACACATTTTAACTTAGCTGCTAGTTACACAAGACTCGGGAAAAAACGTGGTGGAACATGTGTTTTAGTAAGAAAAGGTTTAATTTTTAGTCCGTTACCGATAACAGATGAATTGGCCAGTGATTTTTGTTTCGAATGCTGTGGCATTGAAATATTGAGCCATAATCTAATTATAATTTGCATTTATAGAATACCGGATTCCGATGTATTCATATTTTTTAAAAAACTTGAATTATTGTTACTTAATATAACCCGCAAACTTAAGAAAAATATTATTATGTGCGGAGATTGGAATATAGACATATTAAAAGACAATAAATATTCAAAAGGACTAATATCCGTATTGAGCAATTTTAATATTTCACCACATGTTAGAATGCCTACTAGAAAAAATACTAGCATAGACCAAATAGCCAGTAATGTTCCCGTACTTGATTTGAAATGCAGTACACATAATTTAGCTCTCTCCGATCACGATACCGGCCAATCGTTAACTTTTTACCTTCAATAGACAAATAATAAATCAAGACCTATAAAGTTCTGGTATGATAAAAAGAGGGATTATAATAAGGACAACAAAACAAAATTTGTAAATTGCTTAGCAGCCTTAAGTTTTACTGAAATTTATGAAGTAACAAACTGCAATAAGGCTTTCAATACATTTCACGACCTATTCACGCTCTTCTATAAATTGTGTTTTCCCGAAATTCTCGTTAAAAGGAGCAATAAAACAAATGGCTTAGTACGGGTTTAAAAATATCATGCATTAAAAAGAGAGCATTATATTACGAATATCAACATGATGCTATAAGTAAAGGTTATCACAAGAGAAAATATCAAAATTACACTAAGATCTTAAAAAAATGCATATCAAAATCACAACAGATAAACAACAACATCTTCTTAAATAATTCTAAAAATAAATGTAAAGCGACATGGACAATTGATATAAATCATATTTAAACACATATTTGGTGTAAAATATAAGCAGAATTTATTAAGCACAAGACATGACCAGAAAAAACATTTTTGATAAGTAACAGAACACAATGTCAGTCATTTCAATAAATTGGAGTCGGCCAGGATTATCAATAAGGTTTTAACCCTCCAATACGCCCTCTTAATCCTGGAGGACTTCAAGCATATCTCGTACAAACGACAAGTGCTTACAGCTAGGCAGCGCCTTCGTGAGCACATCAGCAGTCATCTGCTCTGTTGGCATGTACATCAGTTCTAGCACCCTATTCTCTACAGCTTCACGAATATAGTGATATCTAATGTCCACATGTTTTGTTCGCTTATGGAACACTGAGTTACTAGCCAGCTTCGCCGCAGACTGATTATCACTATACAGGGTTACAGTGTGACATTGACCTATCAACTCAGCAAGAACCGCACGGACGTATACCGCCTCTTTGGCAGCTTCAGACAAAGCTATATACTCCGCCTCGGTATTCGGATTGCTTATAACAACCCCAGGAAATAACATTCCTACCTAGCTTATAAATATACCCCGTGTAAGATTTACGATCCGCCCCGTTAGCCCAATCAGCGTCAGTAAATCCATAAACATGAAATTTATCATGTTCATCACTTTTTCTGTACACAAGACCTAAATTCATTGTGCCTTTTAAATACCGCAATACACGTTTGGCCGCTGCAAAGTGTTCCGCTGTGTAGCAAGTATTAAACTGACTTAAGAAAGAAATGTCAGGTCTTGAGGTCACAGCTGTATACAATAAACATCCTATCAGCTCCTGATACGGTAGTCTACTCTCGTGGGTGGTGCTATCAGAAAACTTCAGACCTACATCTAAGGGCGTCTTAGAAACTTTACAGTCACTCATACCGAAACGTTCAAGTAACTTTTCAATAAAGTTTTTCTGACTCAGTTTCAACTCACGACTAGTGCGCTGTACTTTGATGCCTAGCATATGTTTAATCTCACCTAAATCTTTAATTGTGAAGTGAGACTTCAGTGACGTTTTTAGCTTATCAGCAAGCTCGTCACAGTCGTAAAAAACGAAAAAATCATCTACATAGAGAGCAATAATAATGGTTCGCTTACCCAATCGGCGACTGAAGATACAGCTCTCATACTTGCTCTGCGTGAAATTCTCTGCGAGTAAAACTTCCTTTACCTTATCGTACCAGGCACGTGACGCCTGCTTTAATCCGTACACGGCTTTCTTGAGTCTGTAGACCATACGCTCATTGCCTTGCTTGACGAAACCTTCAGGCTGTGACATATAAATTTCTTCACTCAAATTGCCATTCAGAAAAGCAGTCTTGACGTCAAGGTGATCAATCTTCAGATCTAATTCAACCGCAAGAGACAACAGCATTCTCAACGAACTATGTCGCACAACCGGAGAAAAAGTATCCATGTAGTCAATTCCGAACTTTTGGGTAAAACCCTTTGCAACCAATCGCGCTCTATAACACGCCACTTTGCCATTGGCGTCACATTTGATTTTAATCAACCATCGATTCTTGACAATATTCTTGTCTGCCGGTCTGTCAACTAGCTCCCAAGCCTCATGCTTATTGAACGAATCAATCTCATCTTGCATAGCTTGCCACCAAAGCTTACTATCACTCGATTGCAAAGCTTCCTTGACATTCGTCGGCTCACTCAACTCTGTCTCGAGCGCAGACATCGTCCTCGGTACTCTCGGCCGTAAATTATAGGCTGGTCCGTCAGATGGTGGCTTCCGTGGCATTCTGGTTGTATCAGTAGATGAACTCGTCACCTGCTCGTCAGCCTCAAACCACACTTCAGGCGCTACCGGTCTCTCCGCCTCAACCTCAGCCTCTACAGTTGGTAGTGATGGTATCTCCACCTCAAACTCAGTCCCAGACTGATCACGAACATCCGCATCTTCAACGTTATCTCCGTCATCACTAGTCGGAAAGAAGATCTCCACGGGCCGTTTACTCTTGACACCTGGAAAAATTGTTTCGTTAAAAACAACATCATGACTACGAAAAACTATATTTTTCGCCGAATCGTAGAGCCTATATCCATTACCGTCATATCCAAGAAATATACAACGCTTGCTTTTTGGTTATTTTTTTTAGTTATAGCTTATTCCGCTTCACTTTATCAACGTGAGCATAAGCTTCGCAGCCAAACACACGTAGGTGTTTCAAGCTAACCTTCTTACCTGTCCAGGCTTCCTCAGGAGTTTGCCCTGAGAGCCTTTTCGAAGGTGACACATTTATTAAATGTGCAGCAGTACAGGCAGCTTCTGCCCAAAACTTGTGGTCTAGGTTCGAAGTATACAAGAGGCACCTTACTTTTTCTAGGACACCAGGAACAAACAAACAGGACCCCTGTTTAGCCTTTCCGCACAGCCGTTTTGTTGAGGACTGTAAGGCACAGTTACCTGATGGACTATCCCCTTACCTTACAAAAAGCCTTCAAGGTCTCTGTTCACATACTCGGTCCCATTGTCTGACCTCAAAACTTTAACTTTGTCACCAGTCTGAGTTTCGACTAGCTTAATAAAGTTTTTCGTGTATTCACTCACCTCGCTCTTATGCTTCAGGAAATACACGAACACTTTCCTCGAATGATCATCCAAGAATGCCAGGATATACCTCTTGCCTCCAAGCGAATTCACCGGCAACGGACCACACAAATCGGTTTAGATTAAATCCAACCGCTTTGCAGCCACAGACTTCTCAGGATTGCTGAGAAAAGGAAACCGAGCTTGCTTTCCCTTTAAACAAACTTCACAGGCAACGTCTTTACAAGGGTCATCCTGAAAACTAATATCATTAGCAAGTCCCTGCCTCAAAAGCTTCATATTGTTGGCGCTTAAATGGCCAAGTCTTTGATGCCAAGTTGCAGTGCTAATAGTAAGATTCGCCCGTAGACTGCAGGTCTGAAGTCTGTAAGCCCCTCCAACGTCATTTGCCTTAATCAAAACATCGCCCAGCTTAGAAATTGTACAACCAGTAGTATCAAAATTAACAATACAACCATTCTTAATCAATTGCGAAACAGATATGAGATTTACAGACAGCTTAGGTATACACAACACATCAGTTAACGTCGCGCTATCCGACAACTTAACAGTACCTATACCTGTACACCGCAGTTTATCTCCACTAGCAATGGTGACATGACCATCTCGCAATTTGAAGTCTGTCATTAAATCACGCCTGCCAGTCATGTTATTTGTAGCCCCCGAGTCTATGTACCACGAAGATTCCGAGTCAGTTCCAGTACTATATGCTGATAAGACACAGTTTCCTGAAGAATACTTCGCGTTCCGGCAGTCTTTCTTCAGATGTCCTTTCTGTCTGCACTTCCAGCACCACGGTTCTCTCTTTCTAGCGGAATTATCCTTCGCTTTTGACTCATCCTTGTGCTGCTGCGCTTTTCTCGTCCAGGAGTCACTCGTACTAGCGCCTTTTCTTGTAGAATACAAGCACTCACTCGAATCTCCACGACTAGTCCAACGTTGATCCTGTAGCAGTTTCGATTTGACTAGATCAGCAGTAATGACAGCTCCCGAATGCTCTAGTGCCATGATCATGGGTTCGTACTCTGTCGGTAAACCTTTGAGCATCAACGCACCAAGAAACTCGTCATCAAAAGGTTTGTTCATATTCGCCAATTGCTGCGCTAATGACAATACTTCATTGACGTAAGCTTCCATGCTAGAATAGTTCTCCAGTTTGACAGCGCACAAGTTCTGAAGAGTTCTCACTCTTGAACAGAGTCCTTTATCATCATATGCACGTTCCAGTGCATTCCAGGCGTCTTTCGCCGTATCCGCTGACATCAAATGTGAAAAACATGACTTTTCAACGCTCAAGCAAATTTTAGATTTTGCAATTTCGTCACGTCGATTTTTCACTTCGGACGTTGTTTTGTCATCCTTACCGTAACCGCTTATACAGATCCATAAATTGTCGTGAATCAATGCATTTTTCATAACAAATTTCCACTCGACGTAATTTTCACGTCCGCGTAATTTTTCATGTGAAAAACTATGATTTTTCGTTTCCGACATATTTACAATAACGTTGCACTATTTTTGCTAAAATCATATTTAAACACATATTTGGTGTAAAATATAAGCAGAATTTATTAAGCACAAGACATGACCAGAAAAAACATTTTTGATAAGTAATAGAACACAATGTCAGTCATTTCAATAAATTGGAGTCGGCCAGGATTAGCAATCAAAATCAATAATTTTTATTTCACATAGGCCTACATGGGCACTTATAAAACGTCGACAATGTGCACGGTTCGGGTTGGTCGATTCCTATGGAGAAGAACTGGCAAGAAACTCCATGGTTACTCTTTTAAAAAATTCTTTGGTTTTACAATATTTCCATGTTACAGCAGTACTTAGATGGGGGTACATTGCAGGCCCGATAATAAGTCGTAAGAAACTTAAACAAGAAGTGATTATATAATAAATAAACAAAAGATTAAAAAAAAGTAAAACGAGTTAAAATGTTAACAATCTAGAAGGCCTACAATGTTCACACATTTACAAACCAATCGGTAAAATAATCTATACAAAGTATAACAAGACTAAATTTAACATGTGGCACAAATGTTGTTATCAGTGCTGTAACTATTCTTAGCAAAGGGCTATAAAGATAATTGAAAACCATTGTAAAAGTCTTATTAAATGAAGAAAAATTAGATTGAGAATAGTTAAGAGACATCCACATATTTGTGCCGTTTATGAGTTACCAGGGAAGCCGCATGTGCAGAAGGAGCTAAAACCAAATATTTTTATCTTCAACGTAGTCCTTGATTTTATAATATGCTTTTTTAATAAGGACACGTTTGATGTGATTTTTGAACTTTCCGTCGGTCAGTTCTATAACTGACTTTGGCAACTTGTTATAAAAGCGTATACTGTTTATAAGAAAAGACTTGCTAGTTTTCGTTAATCTGAATTTGGGTAATACAATTTCGTATTTACTGCGTGTATTTAAATTATGGAAGTCGCTTCTAGTTTTGAAAAGCCCTCGATTTTTGCGGACATACAAAATACATTCTAAAATATAAAGTGAAGGTAGAGTCAGTATATCGATCTCTTTAAATTTTTCTCTGAGGGTCTCGCGAGGACCCATTTTATAGATCGCGCGGATTGCCCTCTTTTGTAATATGAAAATTGAGTCAACGTCTGCTGCTGATCCCCACAGCAGAATGCCATAAGACATAATACTGTGGAAATAAGCATAGTAAACCAGCGTAGCTGTGGCTACATCGGTTAACTGCCTTATTTTCCTTACTGCATATGCAGCTGAACTTAACCTACCCGAAAGAGTTCTAATGTGCGCGCCCCACTGCAGTTTTGAGTCGATAGTAATCCCTAAGAATACAGTTTCAGCTACAACTTCAAGATTTTTGCCGTCAAGATTTAAATTTAGGTCACGTTGTGGTACATTTGGTAAAGAGAACTTAAGACATTTAGTTTTTTTCGCATTCAGTAAAAGATTATTAGTTGCGAACCATTTTGAGAGAATAATTAGACTTTCGTTGACCTGTAAGACATCCGTATCTTTCCTATCTATTTTAAAAATTAGCGAAGTATCATCAGCAAATAGAATTATATCCGATAATTTGGCCATCATAAAAGGGAGGTCATTAATGTAAACAAGGAAGAGGGAGGAAGAATGGGCCGAGAATTGAACCTTGAAGCACGCCCATCTTGACTAGAGACCCGGAGGACGTCGCCCCATTAACATTTACTTTTTGCTGTCTGTTTGATAAATAGGAAAGCACAAGATCAGCAGCTTGTCCTCGAATTCCGTAGTGGTGTAATTTACAGATCAGTGTGTTATGGTCGACGCAGTCGAACGCTTTTGAGAGATCACAGAAAATGCCAATGGCATCCTGGGACTTCTCCCAAGATTCCAAAATGTGACTGATGAGTTTTACTCCCGCGTCCGTTGTCGACCTACCTTTCGTGAAACCAAACTGCTGACTATGCAGGATCCCATTTGAATTGAAGTGAGACAACATCTGATCCAGCATGATTTTTTCATAGATTTTACTCAATGCTGGAAGCACGGATATAGGTCTATAATTAGAGGGATCACTCTTACAACCTGATTTGAAAATTGGTACTACTTTACTGTGTTTCATTAAGTCAGAAAACGTGCCGCTGTCCAAACATTGATTGAATATGCCTGTTAGGACAGGAGCAATTGAATCAATAATATCTCCAAGAACCCTAACGGATATCCCCCATAAGTCTTCAGTATTTTTTATATTGAGACTTTTGAACGCGTTTTTAATTGTATCAATACATATTGGTTTAAATCTAAAGGTTGGTAAGTCTTTAGTAAAGTTTTCCTTAAGAAGAGCTTCAGCTAATTTAGATGAGGAGGGAAGAGACTTCGTAACCTCTAACGGAATGTTGGTAAATAAATTTTCTAATGTCTCAGCGACTTCTTGCTTATCAGAAATGGTTTGATTAGTTATTTTCAATGACAACTCATTCTGATCGCGTAGTTGTGTCTTTCCGGTTTCTCTATTAATTACTTGCCACACAGTTTTTATTTTATTATTAGAAACACCAATTTTGTTAATAATTATTTGAGATTTGGCTTGAGCGCAGACTCTTTTAAATATTTTGGAATAGTTTCTAACATAAGTGTGGAAAACTTGATCGGAAGTCAAAGATTTTTCGTAATATAAATTATATAAGATATCTCGGCTTTTTCTTATGCCCACAGTGGCCCATTCGCTAAATTTTGATTTGTAATTGTTGACGTTAACTGTTTTTACAGGACATGTTTTATTGAATTCTTGGCAAACTGTAGAAAACAACGTGCCGTAATTTATATTGGGGTCTTTTGAATCAAAACTGGCGTTACATAGGTTGCTAAAAACATTATTATTAAAAGAATTTAATTTTTTTTTTGTAAGAGGTCTTAATCGAATTGATTTAGCTAGGTTATTATTGTTTTTATCTGACTCAAAAGATACTAGTTGACCAGTATGGTCTGACCTAACGCCACTAATTAAAAACGATTTTTTTACCTTACAATTAGTGAAAACATTATCAATGCACGAAGCTGAAGTTGCTGTTATTCTTGTTGGTTCATTAAATAAATACTTTAAGTTAAATGATTTAAACAATGATATGAGCTTACATTTTTCAGGTGAATTTACTAATAGATCTATATTTAAGTCACCACAAACAAAAACTAATTTATTATCCCGGAAAAGTTTACTTAACAATTCTTCCATTGTAATTAAAAACAATGACAAGTTTGATGCTGGTGGTCTGTAAACACACAAGATAGTATGCCCCTCGACCTCTGCACATGCTACCTCACATAAGCGATCAACAGAGTAAGCAGTGATATCCTTCCTTTCCTTATATTTGAGATGACTATTACAAAGTATCAGGGTACCACCACCCACTGAGGATCTGTTGTACGCGCTGGCAACTGAAAAATTATTTACATTAAACAACATCCTATCTGGTTTTAACCAAGTTTCACAAAAACATAAGATATCCATGTGGTATTTATCTACTAACAATTCCACGTCTAAAATTTTGCCGGAGAAGCGATTTATATTTTGATGATATAGTAAAATATTACTATTCGTCTTCTCTTTTGTCGGCTCTAATAGTTTAAAGAATCTACAGAAGTATTATCAGAAAAACTGGATAATACTGTTAAATCACTAAACCTAGTATCAGTTAAATCATCAGTAACTGCGTGTATATTAAAAGCTAACAATGTAGCTAATAAATGTCGACTATTTTTGGGAAGAAACATATGGTCCCGAATCAAAACAAAATCACTAACAAAATTGTTGGTGACAAAAAACAATAAACGGTCACTATGACGACAAGATAAAGTATGCATCAAGTTATTTAAACTAGAAATATATTAATTTTCCTGAACAAGTAACTTGTCAGAATAGGGCAATGCACAAAATATTAATTTGCCTAATCTTAACTTAAGCAGGGTGTCAATACCATTAACTAAGTCCCTTTTTGTTACACTAAGGCTATTTCCAAAAAGAAGTACTACAGTAGTTTGCTCATTCAATTGTGTCTGTTGAATTTTATGAATAAGCTCATTAAATTGCAGTTTATGATAACAATGGTTCACTATTGTATGTTTAGAACAGTTATTTAACAAAGATCCAAAACCTGTTCCTAAACTATCAGAATATACTAAGACATTACTTTTGGTGGGGTACAAAGTTGTTGCAGTATGAGTGATGGGTAAAGTTGTAGGAGCAACATGTTGTGACATGAGAGGTGGCGGAACAGCAGCACAACTACAGGTGAGGTTGTTAGTCAATGACTCATACCTCTCTGCATTACACTTCACCAGGTCCACCAACTCACGGGTCTCCTGCATGCGCTCACTTAACATCTGTTGACTACATTCATATTTACAAAATATTTCCTTCAGTGTATTTTCCCTACTCAATAATTCCCTTTGAAGGTTCTGGATGTCAACATCATACATTTGTGTAGTATTTTCTAATTTACTATTACATATATTTAATTGGTTTTTTAAGTTTCTGAAATCTCTTCTAAGGTTAACATTATATTTGTAAATACTTTGAGTTTTTAAAAGTTTCTTGTATTTCTTAATACTTTTATTGATTTTAATATATTTCTTAATTTTATTATGACCGCTTAGAATTGGACATTTAGCAATGGTATCATCCCCTGTAAGGTCTATGGTAATGGTGGGCCGCTCACACAATAGTTCAGATGCATTATCCATAAGCTCATTCTACAGGTTACTGGTGTTAGAAACCTCTTCACTGACTTTCAGCGAGTCGATAGAGGTAATGGTGTTATGAGCCTTGCACAATTCTGCTTCTAGTACAGATATACGCTTCAGTGCCTGGTCATGAGTGTCATGGCAATGCTGAAAATCTGACACAAGTTGACGGAGATGGTGATGCTGGTCCAGTATATCCATATGCTGGGAGTGTAGTTCTGCAAGCTGGTTCTTGAGTTGAGTGTTTTTATTTACTATTAATTCAATTTCAACTTCACTTTCCTCTCGTTCCCGCAGTAGCTTGCTGCACTCATTTCTTGATGAATCCAGCTCCCTCAGCACTGCTTTCAGTTTGTGACTCATGTCACGAACGGTTGCTGCCCGGGTCATCATATTGAATGTTTGCCTTAAGCGACACCTGTAATGTGACAGGAAACAGCTGAGTATGTGAAGAGAATACTATGTTAGTTAGAAACTTGAGAAAGTAGGAGGGCTTTTAGAGTTAAAAAAGAAGTAAAATGTTTTAAAACAATAGAAAAGTTACAAAAAATTAAATAAAAAAGAATAAGATTATAAAAAGTATATGGAGGTATATGAAAAAAAACTAAGAACAAAGAAAAGCTATTTCATTTAATATTTTCATATTTAATTACAGGTACTTTAAGGAAAGGCTTTATTAAACATTGGTCTGCATTGCTTGATTATCTTAGATTTTATATAGGGATTTCTAATAAGAACATTAGTTTGAGTTTGAGTGGGCACAAAGTCTATTTACAATGCTTATGAACTAGGGGCTTTACCTGTAATATTTACACTATATTAGAGATATATATTATGTTATGTGTGAAGTAGGGTTTGCAATGAATGTTTTGTCTGGGGCAAGTGTTTTCGTCTTCGATTTTGCTTCCACAGTTTGTCAAACAAAATGAGACATAAACGTAGCCGGTGTGTACTGGACGTCGCTCAGCGCCCTGAGCAGTGTATGAATGGTGAATAGTATGTAAATAATACAGCAATAAATACGCAAATCAAAACAAAATACTCCCCCGGTTCGAAGAATTCAAATCCACAGTTCAAACGTTGACAGCCGGTACATGACTTAGTGAAATATCAATTGTTATTTAGTTTTTACAATAAAAACTGGTCACAAACACTACGTGTGTCACTTTATACGTCGATTCTAATATAAATAGAGGATTTTAAACAAATTATACACAATAAAACAATAATTTTAAACTATATTAGTTACTAGGCCGTTTTTTGACGACCTGTCGCCAGTGTTGCCAGTCGCAGAAAAAAAAAGGTTTTAACCCTCCAACAACAATCATAAAAAATAGTTTAAACAAACCTAATAATACCAACGATATAAATGAATTAATAATCCTTGATAAAAAAATTAATAATCCTAATGACATATGTACCCAATTCAACAATTATTTCATTGATCTGACACAAAAAACTAACAATAATAATCATGACATAAATAACATTAACATTGACAATAATATCAATACTTTATTTCTGACTCCATTGAATGAAATTGACATTATTAAAATAATTAATTCATTAAATAATACAAATTCTACTGGATATGATGAAGTAACCACTCAAATTATTAAATTAAGTGCGAAAATTATAGCATCCCCACTTAGCTACCTAATAAATCTCTGTTTTGAAGAAGGTGTTTTCCCATCTAGACTAAAAGAGTCTATAATTAAACCACTGTTTAAAAAGGGCAACTGGACTGATATGGGCAATTATAGGCACATTACACTGATCCCAATCTTTGCAAAAATTTTTGAAAAAGCAATGCATGAGAAAATAAATAGCTTTGTAACTAAATACAATTTAATTGTGGAGAGTCAGTTTGGCTTTAGGAAAAACTGTTCAACTACTCTAGCCTGTTTTTCTTTAGTGAAACTAATTACCGAAGCTCTTAATAAAAAAATGTCTACTTTATCGGTATTCCTAGGAATGAGCAAAGCATTTGATTTTGTATCACACGAACGGCTACTCTACAAGCTTGAGAAATATGGCATAAGAGGCAAAGCGCATGATTGGCTTAAAAGTTACTTATCTAATCGCCAACAGAGAACTATTATCTCTAGAATAGAAAATAATACAAGGACGACATATTGCTCAGAACTAAAGACTAATGGTTCTGGCGTCCCGCAGGGAAGTGTACTGGGTCCGCCACTATTTATATTATATATTAATGACCTCAAAAAATGTTTAAAATATGAATGTATCCAATTTGCTGACGATACTACATTGACGATAAAATGTTCCAACAAAACTGACATAGAAATAGATACTAACAATGAATTAAATAATGTGATAAAATGGCTGGGGTACAATAATCTTCATGTTAATATTGAAAAAACCAAAATAGTTCAATTTCAAACATGTAACTTGTCAGTAATACCAACAGCAATTAGGCATAATAATGCAATTCTGCAACCAGAGCCATCAGCTTTATTTTTGGGTATAGTAATTGACAACAAATTGAACTGGAAGGAACATGTAGAAAGAGTATGCAGTAAGCTTGATAGGTTTGTGTATGCTCTTCGCAAGTTAAGACTAGTGTCCAGTAGAGAAACTGACCTAAGTGCTTATCATGGATATGTCTCATCGGTATTGCGTTACGGCCTAGTCATATGGGGTAATTCAGTGGATGTGGAAAGAGCATTCATAGTGCAAAAGAAATGTATCAGAGCCATGAGTGGAGCAGATTATTTGGACCATTGCAGGCCATTATTTAAGGACTTAAAAATTCTCCCACTACCATGTCTGTATATTTTTGAAGTTTGCCTATTTGTAAAAAAAACTGTCATTTATTTCCATTGAATGAACAAGTCTCCGAAAGACTGAACAAAAAACATGCCGGGAAATTACTAGTGCCTGCTCAGAGATTGCAGTTATACGGTAGAAATGCCAGTTGCATGACAATTAAAATTTATAATAAATTACCACCTGCCCTGAGAATGCTACCAATTAATAAATTTAAATGTAAAATGTTTGCTTGGCTCTTAGACATGTGTTTTTATTCCGTTAATGAATTTTTAAATCATACATTTTGATATTATAATTAAAATCTTAATAATGATATTAGTATTTTGACATTATTATGAATTCTTTAACATTGTAATTTTGTATTTTTTTAAATTATTTGTATTTTTTTTTGTTTTTGACGCTATGATTGATATTTTGACATGATGATTAATTTTTTTGACATTTTTGATATTTTTTTTGACATTGTGATTAATTTTATTGATATTATGATTTATTTTTGGTTATTGATATGATTTATATAATGGTCTTATAATGTAAGTTTTGATTTGCATGTAGCTAGTTCATTATTTAATATTTCTACACCACGCAATGGTAGTATGTGTGAAACAATTTTAAATGTAAGATCTCAATGTACTATATACTGAGAAATAAATATTTACTTACTTACTTAAATGTTAATTAATTAAACTCGTATTGAGCTGTTTTAACATGAAATGTTATTGTTAAGTTTTCCTTGTTTTTTTTTGTCTAGGACGATACCGTCATTGTTTTGTTTTAAAAAGCCAGTAAGTATTTCGGATTGATCTGTGAACACGCAACATTTCGTAAGCGAATGTCAATCTTAGACCTTAGTGCTATATTTCAACGTACTCGACCGCGTTAACGTAAACGTTCTTTATGTCCCTTAATATATAAAGTAGAGATCCCGCCTTACTATCACCAGAAGGCGCATAAAGTAACTCCCGTAATACAATCAATCACACACATTTCAATTACAATCAGTCAAACAACTACTAAATTGTCTCACTTTGACAATTTTTTGACACTAACTACCGGTGAGATAAGATTCTGCCAAAAATTAAAAAAAAAAATACAGTGCATCCATTATAACTTGTCCCGTGACGCGATTGGTAGCACTGTTACTATTAATATTAGTAGTTTTATTCTATCTGTCGACAGAGGCATTTGCTACTGTTGACAAAAGCAACTGCTGTACTCTGCCTAAGCTTGGTAAACTATGATGCCAACATGACGGCAAGGGAAATGTTATAGTGAACGGTCTGTAAGATAATCGTCTGAAAACAAAACAGTTTTCTCAGACTTTTGCCGGTGATCATACCAACTTCCAATACGAAGAAACAACAAAGATTTAAGCATAAGTGGAAAACTCTAAAATTAAGTTTTGTGTTAAAACTTAGTAAAAAGCTTTTTCAATATTGTTTTGCGAGTTTTGACGTATTGGTGTCCCGTATGATGGATGTACAATGTTGGCAACATAAAAAATTGGGTACTCACCGTCAATTCTTCTTTTGTTTACTTAGCCTCTGTACATTTTGCAATAAATTGAATTGAATTTGCAATAAATTAAATTGAATAGACGCGACCTTGCAAATGAGGCCGAGGTTGCAAACAAACTCCTTTTAACACTTAGTATATAATGTTTGCGAGTTGTGAATCGATAGATCATACAATGTTAACGTTATCAGACCATAAGTTAATTTCACTGCCAACCTTATTCGGGATAATTTTCCATACATTAAATAAGAATGATTGATTAAAGTGAAGTCAACATCAGATTGCCCTTATACCAATGTCAAATACGATACGTGTGTCGACCCAGCATGTTTATATAACTTCTTTGCTGGCAACATATTATTAACAATAGTATTGTAGTTAAGGCTCAATCATTAGTGATTCATCGAATCGATGTGACATGATTCCTCAATTTAATTTTCGTATTGGTTTAATAAATGTTTTATGAATATAAACGTAATATAATAAGATATAACAGTATTCATACACATAGCACATACACTTTTATTGTGTTAAATATGAAATCAACAATGAAAAAATTGCGATCGATAAAATGAAGTCTGACTTAAATGAGTAGAAACTAAATTAAGGCCGCTAGTTTCGTAGTTAAGTATTAAGTAGATTTTGACAAATGCTTAACTTATTTTATTTTTTTTAAATGGGTGTTAAGTTTTCTGAAGTATTCTCGACCTTATCTCATACAAAAATTAAAACATTTCTACTAATATGTTCATAGCTTCTTACTTATAAAGCTATTAGTAAATCTCTGCCCGATCTATTCAATAAGTAAAACCCACGTGACAAGGATAAAACGTAAAAGCTTTCTCGAGTGTGAGCAGATCATATCAAGGCGGAGTTCCATTTTCAAACGAACTATATTTAATCCGGCTAATAGTTTCGTGACGGCCATGATTTAAAAAAGGATGTTTATGAAATTACTGCCTGTTTATAAAATTACTAGTTCGGTGTCAAGATTTGGTAATTGAAACGCAACTTGTTATTATGCTTGTAATATTTTACGCGGCGGAAGTACTCGGCAGCCATTTTGGCAGCTTACGTGAAAACTCAGTATAATTCAGATAAATTACTGGGCAATTGTTTTGTTTTTTTATGTGGCCACAAAAGTCGAATAACGTTTTGGTTTTCGAATTGAATATTTCAAAACATTTAGGTTGGAAGAGTAATAAAATGCAAATGGTATTAACTATTTGCTATGAAATATAATGCTAAAAATCAGATTGTTTAATCATTTGGATTTATTTTGCGTAACAGTAGTAGATTTTTGTTGCTTACCATACCTACTTACTTTGACATCGTTAAAGTTGACTAGAATAAAATCATAATTGAGTTAAGGGCACTTCCAAAATTGTCTTACATACTTTCAGCGGTACCAAATTAATAAACGCAAAACTTCATAATTAAAACAAAAGGCGTAGGAGCACGTCGGGCGGCGTCATCATCGAAAATTGGTGTAATCAAACCTTCTTTCATCGTGCATCCACACATCACACACACATCACACCAGTGAGAGAGAATGGGCCGTAATCCACCACGTGGGCCCTGTGCGAGTTTGTGGATGTCAGATGTCTTCGATTTTTTGGTTCTAGGACATGCCGGTTTCCTCACGATGTTTTCCTTCACCGTTTTAAGAGCAGTGGTGAAGAAATAATTTACAAACAGTAAAGCGCCTGCCTGGGATCGTGCATCCATACAAACGATTCCTTTTATCCTTTGTGACCGAGCTCTTAGACTCATAATTACAATGTAATAAACATAATAAAAAAACAAAAGGCCAACGATAAAAGCTTTTCCTTTGTAACAAAGAAATTCCAATAAGTATTTTAAAGAGAGAATTTATATAAGAGTACCTTCTACATCATAGGCGGAGGGTATCGCCCTGCTTTACGCGTTGTAAACTTCACAATTTGCATACAATACTAAAACTGCCTTGATGTATTTTATATTGTTATTTTATATGTTTTTTACTCGCTGACTTGACCGTTTATAGTTAAACAACCGGAAATAAAACCCATGAAGTTAAACGATGAGGACAAACTGCATGTATACAAAAGAGTTCCAGCGAAACGAGAACCAGTTTGAAATAACCCTTCAGTCAAAGACTACGTCTCTTGTTTAACAAACTGTTAGTCGGTAAGTGCTCTTAACTCTAAAGTGAAATTAACTAATCTTTTTAACTGAAGATTCCCTTGCTTATTTCAATTCTCTTTGAAAGTGTTAAACTAACTTGATGAAGTAGTCTTCGCATTATTTAAGAAAGCTCTTTACAATTTTATGCGTATTATGTTATCTTACATTTAGTATTGTTTTGAATAGTTTATTGCGCAGGGCTCGCCAGTACTCTAGTTTCTAGATAAAATATTAGTGTCTCAGAGTTTTGTGTAGTATTTATGTGGTCTGCGAAGCTAGATTAATTAAATAAATACGAGAATAAGCACTAGGTCTCTAAGATACCAATTAGATAATTAGGTTAAGAGAGAAAATAAACAGATGTAATTTTATTATTAGTGTCATATTCTACTAATTCTTTTTTGTGCATGAATGTTCTAGACAAAGCTTCTTATTTCTTGAAACGGTATGGACCAAGTGGCAGATTGTTTGCCACAAGGTACTCTCGATTTTGGTGGGTCCACAATACACAGACTTTTACACAGACGTTCATCAACTACTATAGTTTTTTTTTTGCAACCAAGTGTCAGACTAATGTCACTTGTTGGTTGAAATCCAAGGTTGGTGGATAATGGTGGGTCATTATTCAACCCTTGTTTTCAACTAAGTCATCACACTTCTGCTCTTTTCCCAATTCATTCGGCAGCATGTTTTCTCATTCATATATATCTATGCGCTGACTCGCCAGACAGAAAAATGTTGTTCAAAGCCCAGTAATCACTGGTTTTGGTCAGCCATCTCGTGAATATGTATCCTCCGACTGCTCAGCATGATTTTCTTCTTGTTTACACCTTTTTAGTTCGCTTTTTAAGCAGTCGGTTTTTTTTTACATGTATAATGCAAATAAATTATTTGATTGATTGTCAGGCTAGCGGTCACTTCCTTTCTAGCCACATTATCTTTCAACCAATCTATCCATCATTTCCACTTTCAAAATCAAGTCTCATCGAAAATAATAACACAATAATTTTACAGAAAGCCATGACGTTAATAAGTATTCTTCCAACTCTGCTGCTGTATATGGTGACATCATCGCATGGCGTCTTGCCGTGCAAACTGCGGGTCCACCTGGCCAGGGCTGAGCAGCAGGATGAATTCGGGCGCAAATGCTGGGATACTGTGAAGGTTCCTGCTTGTGGGGGCAGATGTGACTCTAGAGAGGTGAGTGTTTCTGTTTGTTAAGACAATGACAATCGCCAGCGACCTTAAGGGAACAAAACGCGCACTCGTTTCTCACCCACACGACCCAAGATTCTGTAGTTTTTTGTACTTTCTTTATTATTCTATGACTTAAAAATAAAAGTGTAGATAACTAAATTGTCTTTGAGATGGTGAAAATGTCATTAAAATACGCCCAGCGGTTTTAGTGCGATTGTCGTATTTTTTGTCCGTGTTAGTCATAACTTTACAAATTAATTACACTATTTTACACGACTCTTAGTTCAAATTATTAAGAAAATGGTCTACTGTTAAAAAAAATACGGCTAGCCGTTTAGACGTGATTCTTATTTTAAAACCAGTTACTGAAGGGTATCTGCGCCTTTCGGTACGCTCGTCACACTATTCTCAACCACTGTAACTCTTGAAGACCATGAATTTGAGATGACTACCAGAAAAACACCGAGGCAACAAAACTCGACGAGTCCAGACAGCATGAGAAGAAACGCCACGCCAACCAAGCTACTGGTATAATTCTGCTTACTCGTAAAGGGTTTTTAATTGAAGCCTTACTTTCCAATTAACCATTTACTAGAAACATCCTACCCGGACATAGTTATAGGTTTGCTCGCTGGCTTACGTAAATAATGATAGACCGTCTTCAAAGCAATTAGCTTAACAAACTTATAAGTATACACCACCACAGTGACCTATAAAATAACTTAAACAATTACTTGACAAGTTATTAAAGAAAAATTAATACGTTACTTTATATTGCCTTTTTGTTCATAACAATAATTATAACCAACAAAAAGCTGTTGTATTATCAAGTTCAGAACATAAAAACGTTGGAAGTTTTGGAATAAAATGCCAGATGGACGATGCCTGGGGAACAATAATTAAAAGTCTGTGTATTATACCAACATCAGGTGTATTATATACATAGAATATAATACACCTGATGTTGGCATAACAAATTCTGAAAGCCTCGGAGCTCGTGGCTAAATAACACATTTGCATGGGTCGATTTTCAAGACTAAGCAAAGCTTGCCGAGGCTGGTTTTTGGATGAGTGTAAAACACGTCATGCCGTTGGCCATGTCTGTCATTTGATCATCTTTGACAGTCGTTACAGGAATTCAGAAGCCGGAGCATCTGATGAGTCTTGCCAAGAGGTATCGTGTTGCCCAGTTATTGGATTGTGTAGGTCATATATTTGCTGCATGTAAAATACTGGACGCTGGATTTGGTTAGACTTGAAGCTGACTCCGAAATGCTTCTCAGTAAGGACCGGATTATATGCAACATAAAAAGCTTGAAATAGGCTTGTTTTTTTATTGAAAAATGTGCTATTTTAAAGTTTTAGGTACAATAATAGGCAGGGCAGCCGAAAAATATAGCGATAATATTATGCATCATCACTAGATATTAGATATATTATACAACTTCCGCTGAAAATGGGGTAAATATGCGATTTCATATGCAAATGCATAATATATGCGGTCTCTACCAATCAGATTTGTTCGAGCCTCAGATATAGTGGTCGCTGTTTAATCTGTATCATGTATGACAAGTTTGCAATCGATCTAGGTTTTTCTTTTCCGTGTATATAAGAGATAGGTACCTATTAAAAAAACTGAGCCGTCATTTCAATTCTGCAAACCCTGTATTCGAAGTCATATTCTTTAGCTCGACTCCTCCTGGAATCATAAATTGTTAGATATCTTTCGGTTTCCCGTTTTCATAGCGATTGACTCGAGAGGAGGTTCTTCAAACTATCTACAGTTTTTTAAATAACTACCGATAAAATTGCTTGTCTGTTACATAATATGTTTCTATACATTATGTCTAAAGACTCAGGAGTAATTTTCCGGTGACGAAAATTACTTGACTGATTTTATTTATTTCACTGACTATGGAAACGAGCTTAAGCTAGTTTATCATAAACTCGAGGCTTTATCCTATAGTAACAAATTTAATAAAAAAATACAAGCCCACCAGAACAATCCGATTCATTAACGTCATATTTTATATTGGCACTCAAGTTTCGCAAGAAATTTTTTTTTACTCTAAAATTGGATTGTATGCCTTTCAACGTTGAATTTATTTATAAAAAAAATCTGTACGATCGTACGTTGGCAGTTTCGACGAAGGACGGATGCGCAAATTGTCGGTAGCTTCCTCTGACCGGATATTTATCTGTCAAAATACTCCTTTAGATGTTTTGAGTTTTTTGTATGTTTTGGATACTTTCTAAAAAAGGTTTTTGTTTTGTTTGATAAGAGCAAATTATTTAAGTGCCGTACCTTTTAATCGTTGTAAATTGGATAAGCCTCGGCAGACTGTAGAATAGAAATTCATTTATTTGACACAGGCACAACACAACAGCAATAAACTAGAGCAACGAACTCTCCTACTTGATCTATGCTGTTCCCGACAGGGTCCATAATTGTGACTTATAAAATTATTTTCCTACCAACTAAACACATCAACACGGTCTGGGGATATTTTTAAAAAAGCGAATTACTATCGATGTGTTAAATATTTATATGACATGTATATATTTAAAATATACGTTATTTAATATTCTACCATTTTTTAACAATGGTTAAGGTACTTCGATTAAAATTTCAGGATTTTATGGAAAAAAATGAAGCATAGACGGAAACCGTATATGAATTAACTTTTAATTTATGAGTAAAAACTGAAAAAAATAGAAAAATCATTTAATTTGTGTTTATAAACTTGAAGTTAGAAGTCTGAGAAAGCTTCTGAGTCTGAGTCTTTGCGTACTCTGACCACGCTTTTCGGCCTACACAACTTTCCCACACCTCTTTCTTATCTCACACCTCACTTTCAATATCTATGTACTTCACACGCTAGGAATCTGCGTTCGTCTAACAATCATCTCTTGCTTTGTCCTTCTCACACTTCTGATTTTATTTGTTATTCCTTTCATATTCAGTCTATTTGTCTCTGGAATACGCTACCTCTCGATATAAGGACGGCCACTAGTCATAGTGATGGGCGTAACTAGTTATTTTTGTAATCTAATTAATAATTGAATTACATAATAATTTGATTAAAATGTAATTTAATTACATATTATTGAATTACATTGTAATTAGATTACTTTGGATGTGCTATGAAATTAATTACAATGTATTTAATTACGAAATAATTTGATTACAATGTAACCTAATTACATAGTATTTAATTATACTATAATAATAATTGCTTTGAATATGAAATGTCGCATGCTTGCATCGCACAGTTGCGATATAGGTACTGCAAGTGCGGCCCGTACGACGTCATCGGGAAGTAGTAAATATAATGTGCGGGGGAGCGGGGGGGTTCTATGCATTGTGCTCGTGCGTCGCCGCTCCTAGCCACCCCGCTTCACCCGCCCCCTTCAGTTACTTCTAATCTTTTGTATTGTAAGCACGTAACATTTTCTTAAGATTACAAGTCGTATATATTTTGGTGATTAGTGCAAAATCTTTTGTGTTACGTACAATGAATGAAAGTGCAAGACTACTTTTAGAAGATGACAGTTCAGTGGACGAATCTGTGTCTGCAGGTCAATCGACATTACCGTCACCAAGCAATATTTCTGCAGTACAACCCACTATACTTGACGGTAAATTCTTTGAGATACTTCATGATTCATCAGGAACTGATAAAATAGTCACCATTTGCAAGAAATGTCTGCCTAATAAAGTAGAAATAAAAGGCTCGAGATTGTGTACATCCAATTTCAAAACACATTTAAAACGGAAACATGGACAAGAAACCATACAAGAATACCAAGAATATATTAAAACTAAAAGATCGAAAAACGTTCGTACTTCCAGTTCGTCTAACGAACTATCACCACGAAGGTCGTCAAATGTACCCTCATATTCTCAAGCTGAATTCGATCGAGATATTGTTAAGTATTTTGTCAACTCAATGATTTCTCTAAAGTGCACTGAAGACCCTTACTTCCGACAAATTTTACGTCGATTAAATATAGATGCGAATAATCTGAGAATCATGAGCCGGCGGACACTTGGAAGAATGATTACGGAATTCTTTGATGAACAGTCTACTTTAGTGAAACAAGAACTAAATCAAGTGAAACACGTTTGTACGACAGTTGATATTTGGTCTGGACGTCGAAGAAGCTTTTTAGGTGTAACAGCACACTGGATTGATTCACATAGTTTAAAGCGTGTCTCAAGGGCATTAGCATGTCAACGTTTTAAAGGCACTCATAGTTATGACAAAATATACGAATTGATGCAAGAAATCAATTCAAGGTATGACTTAACTAGCACAAACGTTGTGGCTTGTGTTACAGACAACGGCAGCAATTTTGTGAAAGCGTTTAAAAGTTTCGGTGTACATCGTATCAATGTTTCAAACGAGCAAAACACTATTGATTCTTGTGATGAAGACTCCGATACTGATAGTACAGACGACGAATTAACGTATCTTAATGACCTTTCTTCAACAATTAGCCATTTAGAGACTCGTTTGCCATTACACCTAAGATGCGCTTCACATACTTTGAGTCTTTGTGCCACCGACGCTAACAAAATACTAGTAAACCAGGAAACGGAGCTATCGAAAATGCATGACCAAACAATCAAAAAATGTAACACATTATGGAAAGCTGCAAATAGGCCAAAATCGGCTGAAATTTTACAAAATATTCTTGGCCATACTCTAAATAGGCCAGTAGAGACAAGGTGGAATAGCCTTTATGATGCCTTGAAAAAAATCGCAACCATAAAAGATAAATCTGCAACACTTCACAGAGCTTTAAACATAAAAAATCCACTTCGTGAATCTGAATTTACCTATATAAAAGAATACCTGTTATGTACTCAACCTGTCGCTGATGCGCTTGACATTCTTCAAGGTGAAAACGCAACCTATTACGGAATATTTTTGCCAACTATACTCGCGTTGAAGAAAAAGTTGACAAATTTAACTGAAACAAGAGACTATGAGTACTGCAACACTCTGACTGAAACTTATCTCAAAAGTGTGCAAACAAGGTTTAAAGATTTTCTGAAAATTTCGGGACCTGAAGCTGAAAATGCTGCTTTAGCTGCCGTTTCTCATCCTAAATATAAAAAATTGAAATGGACATCATTAATTGGCCAGGCAGAATTATAGTATAATGAAAAATTTACTCGTAAAAGAAGTCGTTAAGATAATACCAAATCAATTATCTCGAGAAAGACCATCAACGAAGTCGAGGGAGGATGACTTTTTTGAAATAGATTCAAGTTCGGATTCAGACAACCAGAGCAGTGAACCAAGATCCAAAGCTGAACTTATAGTCACTCATTTTTTGGCAGAAGACAGCAGAGAACTTCAAATATTAAACAATCATAAGGAAATTAAAGATATATTTTTAAAATTTAATACCCCACTACCTTCTTCTGCCCCTGTGGAACGTATGTTTTCGTACGCGACAATGATCAATTGTCCGAAAGCAAACCGTTTGTCAGACGAAATGTTTGAAAAAAGAGTTATATTAAAGGTTAATTTAAATTATACATCAGAAAACTATTTTTTTTTATCAGCCAATGGTGAAAATTATAAAAGATTTAAAACTAAACAATGATTGACAGATGATTACATTTTTTTTTTGTATAATTATGTGTTTTATTTTCGTATTTGTCAAAACTGTATTAAATAGCCCTATTTTTGTAAGAGGTGTCCCAATACTTATATAAATGTGTAATTACATTTTATCAGATTACTTGTGTAATCTATTATAATGTAATTAGATTAACTTGCAATTCAATTACTTTGTATTTAATTACAGTATGTACTCATTGCAATTAGTTACTTAAGTAATCTGTTACAAAGTATTTCAATTACAAATTACAATGTAACTATAATTTGTAATTATTAATCTAAATATTTTTTGCCCATCACTTATCATTCATATCATTGACTGTCAATATGCATTTAGGTGGAAGTTACGGCATTATTTTCTACACCTATAGCAGAGTCGTATCAATCACTTTTCTATTACTTTATTTAAAGGTATTTATAATAGGAAATATATGTGTATGTTTATACATTCATCAATTATATTTATATAATTATTACTATAATTATTTTTTGATGCACCTGCCATGTTATATCTCCACCGCCTTTTGTTGACTGGTAAATAAAAGCTTCGTGATAGCGATTGTTTAAAATGTCAACAAGTAAAATTTCAAAATTTAAAAAACCCCCGCCACATTTATCTTGCGAAAACTCCCCGATTCATATGGTAAAACGCCCATAACTTTTGAACTGCTCAACCGATTTTATTCAAACATAGCTAAGAAAGCTCTCGACAAACTCACCTTTCAAACAAAAAAACTAAATCAAAATCGGTTCAGCCGTTTAGGCGCTATGATGCTACAGACAGATACACAGATACACAGCAACACACGTGAAACCCTCTTTTTCCGGCGGGAGTTAAATCATATCAGCGGAAAGACGTCCATTGCTTGATACAGGCCTCCCCCAAGCGTCGCCACATTGAGCGGTCCCGTGCGTCACGTATTCAATGGTCTCCCGCCACCCTCACCGGGTCATCTATCCACTTTGTTGGAAGGCCATCCAACTCAGCGTCATCCGGTACGCGGTCGCCACTCCAGAGTTTTTTGGCCACATTGTCCATCCGTTCTGCGAGCAATGTGCCCTGCCCTTTGCTAATTAAGTTTGGCAATTCTTGTGGCTATGTTGATAACCCTGTTTCTCTAGCGGATCTCTACATTTCTAATTCGATCACGTAAGTGGAGTTTTCGGAGTTATCTTCGATTCTTCAAGATCCAAAGGGCAATGGAGAGCCATTGCCCTTTGGATTCAGGTACCTACCTGATTATACATAATGTAGTTACATAGTAATAATTATTATCTTATAAATTTATATTATGTCCGTATAACAGTTACAATAGTAAAATACTTCATATTATATTGGTCATTACTACTTTATTCACAACAATATCTGGAACACAAACGCGGATAAAGCAACGCCAAAAGTTTTTGGCTAAAATCATTGTCCGTGTTGCCAAGACGAGCACATTGATATGCCTGCACTAATATATTATTCCAAAGAGTGGAAGCATGGTATGTTCTCATTTATTCCGTGTAATCACTCTGCGAGCCAACTTACTTGATGTATGTTTGTTTGTACGAAGTTTTGGGTATGTATTTTGTAGTCTGCCTTCAGGTTTTGTTCGACTTTGTCCTTAAGTTGCACCACATGTACGGATAGCGTCTGTACATCTACTTTATCTAAATGTCATTTACTAAATACTTAACCTAAAACAAAAGAAATAAATATTCAGCCAAATTTGAAGCACAAATAAAAAATAACTTCGGTATATTGATTTATGAAAAACTTTTTGTTTCTCTCTTTTTAGTTTTAGTACAGCATAACTAAGAATGAACAAGTTCTATAGTAATGTGCCTAAAGGATTGACAAACAAAATACCCATACTGACTCAATTTACAGATTCGTGCTGTTTGTCGCTAAGGAGTTCGGTTGTTGGCTCCATATCTTGAAAACTGCTGGAACGATTTAAATGAAATGTGCAGTATTCCCTAAGATGAAAGATACTCGATCCAACACAAAAAGAATAATCACGATCCGATAAGCAGTTTTGAAGAAATGAGTGGCAATACATACATACATACATACACTTATGAAATTTGGCACACGTGCTTATAAGCCCACATATGTGTATATTGTGCAGTTCTAACAATATAACGTACAAACGTATCGAATTTATTACCTCATTTTTTTAAGTCTGTTAAAATAACAACAATCTCTTTTAGAGAGGATTTTTTCGCGGGGTACTCAATTGATGCTGCCTCCTGTACATTGTAGATAATCTGGTTATGAAAATATTTTTTTCGACCGGTACAAAAAGTTTAGTTCACGCACGTCTTGCATAATTATTATCAGTCTATAAAAGCTTATAGCCACTTATTTATTAAATTATTCTACTGTGTTCGTGAATTGTAATGTTTTGGTTTAAAAAAGACGAATGGTAAATAACCAACTGACCAATATGAACTATGAAAATAAATACTATTCAAATAAAATTAATAAACCAATCATTCAGCCAGTAAAATTCATACTGCTAAAGCTTTTGTCAAAGAGTGTGAGCCGTAATCCTACTTTACTGGTCAGTATTACGTAAAAAACAAAACATTTATTTACCTCCTCTACCTCCTCAACTGTAAGTAAATTCATGTTAATTATGCGTATAATAATATGTTAATTTGATAGCCTGCAGATTAATTGAATGCACTTAATTATATCCCCATCAATAAACCCCATCAGTAAACGTGGACAGATCACTGGACGTAATTGAAAAATAATATCTGTTTATGACATTAAATAATAAGTGTAACAGACTCTTTTGTTTTATATTAATTGTTGCCCGTGACTTTTTACTTTTGAATAATTTCTCCTAGACTTGTCTCATCATCATCATCATTTCACCCGAAGGACGTCCACTGTTGGACATATAATATCCCTCTCCCAAGCGTCGCCACACCGATTGGTCCTATGCGTCCTGTATGCATCAGATTCCCGCAGCCTTACCCAGTTCATCGGTCCACCGAGAAGGAGTCCTTCCAACGCTACGTTTTCGAGTTTGTAGTCGGCCACTTCAGAACTTATCGGCCCCATCGACCATCCGTTCTGCATCCTGTATGCATTGCCGATTGCCACAAAGTTTTAGCAAGCTGTCAGTAACCTTGATCCTCTTGCGGGTATTTTTATTTCTGATCCGATCAAGCAAGGACACCCCGAGCATAGTCTTCTCTATTGCCGAAATGTACATAGGTATAATAAATAGCATTATACCGCCATAATAAAATTGCCATCATTATTATTGGTGGCTAAGTTTTTAAGATATGGGCAAATTTAGATTTTCGCAAAAACTTGTATGTACAAAAATTTACCTTTATTTTCAACTTTTTTTTGTGGTTTTCTTTATTTGTGCCGTAAGACTTTACTTAATGCCAAATTTAGTGATTCTCAGTCAACGGAAATTACCATATAGGTTTTCGACCCAAAACCAATGGGGTAAATTTTTGTTAAAAACAAGGTCTACAGGGAAAATTTCGAAACAAAAAAGTTGAATATTAAGATAAATTTTGGTACTTACAAGTTTTCGTGAAAATCTAAATTTGCTCATATCTTATCTTCGTGTTGACTCGGGACCTTGATTTTTATACACCTAATAGGATCTATGGACGTCCACCCGTTACTGAGAAAATCAATGGTGACACACTGACAGACGGACAGACAGACAAGAAAGTGATCTTATAAGGGTTCCTTTTTTTATCTTTTGGGGTACGGATCCCTAAAAATATATAAATTTTATTTATAGATTTCAGACTGGGAGTTTCCCTTCAAGAAGTCCCACCACCCTGTCTGCGTGTACGGTGGTCGACGCCCCCTGGTGGTACGTCTCCGTCACTGCGACCCTGATGTGACCACTGGCACCGATATCTTCCACTATATTGCTGCTGAGGATTGCCGGTGCAAGGTAATTGAGAAACTTCATCATTACGATAACCTTTATTTTCTTGCGGAATGTTTTTGAAGGTATTCATACTCCTGGAGAACCTTGCTTAAATCCTGTCGTTGCCGTCCTCATAACTCCGAAACCATAGTTAGAAGTAAGCTCCTTTTTTGGCATGACCCGCAGGCTTATTACGTATCTAGCAAGAGCAAAACGATAGCGATTTTAGCACTTATTGTGCTAAAATCGCTATCGTTTTGCTTTTTTAAAGTTTTAAAGCGAGAAATAAGTGCATTTGACAAACAGCGACCTATTAGCAAACGATTGTGTAGGACCTACCATACCTACACTGTGGGTAATTCCTTGTACTTGTATGACATAAATCGTTTGATCGCGTAATGATTGCTGATTGCTGTTTCTTACGTAATAAGCCTGCCGGATGATAATCACAAGCCAATTGCAAATTTTCAGTTCATTGTTAGCAGTCCTGTCAATTTTACCTCTACTCTGCCCTTTCAGGTTAAACTTAAAACATTTAAAACTCGTTTTTTGACCTGTTTACGTATAAATAGGACAAAAACCAGGTTAAATAGTTTAGAAAAAAATTATAGAGCTTTCATTATTTTTACTGTGTAGGTATACCTACCCACGCAATGAAAAATGGTGATGCTTTCATTTATCAAAAGACCTTTATTACACTTTGACTCGACGTAAAACTAGAATCAAGGAACTCGTTAGCGGTTATTACGAACTATACTAAACCATTTTAGAATAATACAAAACAAAATACATACCTTTGTCAACAACAAAGTACTATTTCGAAATAGTACCAGTTCAGTTCAGTACAGTTACCAACACTAAATTTAAACTAAATAATTCGGAGTAATTTTCGTTCTACATTGAACAACACCGCATTATCACAAAATAATTCACTGTTGCGTAAAGGATCACACAATTTTGACTTTGAATAGAACTACACTCTACATGCTTACGAGGCGAGTAAGCAATAGAATTACGTAATAAAGGATACTAGAATATTTTTGAGCTAAACTGAATCAAATTCCCATAGTGATCATACTTCGTCTTTTTAAACAAATCGTTATTATTTTACAAACTTTTATTTAACTTGCAATGTATGAATGTATGTGTGTTCGGGTCAAATCCTTAACCGATTAAGATATAATATTGCATACACGTTTAGTTTGGATGACAATACGTGGTTAGCTAAGTGAGTCATTCTAAATCCAATATGGCGGCCGGCCAAAGATAGCGGTCTAGTTTTCTTTTAATAAATAATGTTTTTGCGTTATTATACGCTATCAGCCATGCCTTTTCCCAATAATGGTCGACGATTTACAAGAAGCGACGACCTATCTGGCCTCTATAACACAGTTACTAAGCCAGGGGGTGAATCATAAATTGTTGGTCTTTTTGTGCACCACCAACGTCCTAACGTGTTTTCTGAGGCGCGGAGGGGACTACAAATGTCACCAACCTTCCACGAACCTACGTCACCAATCATAATTTAACCTTCGATCGTTCCGTGCGGTTATTATTAAGCCCCAAGCCCTTGTTTCTCATTAATATTACATTTAAAGAAATAGTCAGTTTTATTTTGGAACAATAACTTTTCACTCAACAATCTTCAAGGACACAAAACGTATTTCTACAAGTATGTGGCATAAAACAAAGTACATAATATGTTGTAACACGGTATAATGTCTAGCAATTATAAACTTTCATAATTATCTTGAATCAGCGAGTGTATGACGTCACTTGACACTAAGTTAAATATATAAAACAGAGTATAATCTTCCTGGGAGCTAAACTGTGTAATAAAATGTAATCTGTATCTTTATTTGGCAACCGGAGACGCTCGTTGCTCATCTTGGATACTAAATTACGTGGTTATTTTTCATCTTGGGAGGTTGATTTAAGGTAGGTGTGCCGAAACGCGTTAGAGCTTTTCAAAGTGAGTTGAGATGGACTGGTGGAGGATCCAGTTTACAAAAATATATTAGATTAGATATCCTAGTGGTAAGGGCAGCGAGAAACAAGTTGTAAATTGTTGTTTCAAAGCCTGGTATACTAGACTTAATCTAAATTATTTGATCACCATTTATCTCAAAACGGTCATAGAAAACAACGCGAAGAAAGCCGAAGACGTGACTACACCCGAAACAAGGGTCGAGTGGAGGATTATAGCCTATGCCATCTTACAGAAGAGGTCTATGCCCCAGTAGTGGGATCATTTTAAATCATACATCTGATCGTAAACGGAGCGTTAACGTAGCAAAAGTAGAATGAAATAATAGTAGCACTTGGCACACCGTAGTTTATTGCATTTATCACACATAAGAAAACATCGCAAGAGATAAAATTCTAAAGTTTCATATCCAACATAACGGTGCGAGAGAAGAATAAATTTGTCTCTAGAATTCACTTGTAGGTGATACACATTGAACGTCCGATGAAGACGGTCTAAAGTAACAATGTACTCAAGGTTCAAATAATGTAGAAGTCGTAAATGTAAAGACACAAATACTTAACCACTTACGTAAGCTATGAAATAAACAGACATGCGATTGCAGCAATCCCGAAAGATCATCGTCATTTATTGAAGAGTTCTGTTGTATATCTCCAAAGCTCTTCATCAGATCTTCATCAAATTGAAATGGAACCAATTCGGGATCATACTCTGTCTAACAAAAAAAATACAAAATCGATCGACAAACGACTAATGACGATGAACGTACCTACACAAAAAAAAAAAAAACAATCATAAAGCCGAACATAGAACCTTCCTCCTTTTTTGAAAGTCTGTGAAAATAGTAAACTCAGTACTTAACTCCGTAATAATTTAGTCATTAAAAGCCGGTTCCATATCCAGTTCGATGACATGCAGTCTTCACAGCTGTCGCTAAAAATCAGCACCGTAGCTCTGTATCGAATTATGTTGAGCGACGCGTGATGACCGTTTTTACGCGTACTTTCCCAAGTAATTGTAATAAATTTGCGTTTTTTTATATGCCTAATACCAGGCCCAAATAAGCGCTTCTTCTTTCTTAACTTTTTTTCAAAACGGCAAAAAAACAGACATTGGAAAAAAGTCAAAAGTCAAAATTCTTTATATCAATTAAGCGAAATTTTGAACGCCCAAAATTTAATTTAAAAGTAATAATAATTGATTCTACGATCCATTTGGAAAAGTAGCTTGTTATGGAGAAGAACGGACAAGAAACTGCATACTTACTCTTTAAAACGATGCACCCAGACTAACACGACTTTTTTTTTTTTTATTGTAAACGTTTCCCCATACTAGGAATTTCTTCCTGTATCGTAGGTGCATTTACTAACATATAAACTCATAACACCCAGAGCCGGAACAACTATCTGTAGATCATACAATTCCGTGCGGGAATCGAACCCGCGACACGCAGCGCAGCTGTCAATCGCTCGACCACTGCGCCAACCGTGCGCCCTAGTACCAGTACTATACTACAGGTACTACTATAGGTTTAAAATATAACAAGCACTTACAGGTAAATTCATTCACTTGATAAATTGGAACATGGTTCTCACATACTTACAAATATTGCAAACATAGGTGAGGAAATAATATCTTTGCTAGGATGTGGCAATAAAATAGTAATCAAACTTTTTATGTTGTTATAATGAAGTCTATAACTAGTCAACGCTGCCGAAATGACACTTTTTAATGGCCCAGAACAATAAGAAGGATTACTTATCTCTTCCCAAGGTCCATTACAACGAAAAAACCTAAGAAATATTAGAGTATTTTTACTATCTCGCAAGGCAAAGCTCTTCTTTGACATGGCAAAGGCCATTTAAAAAAAAAAAATTAAGAATACTTATGCAAAGAGCGCCGAATTTATGCTTTTATTTCAGATTTTTATTACGTAAAAACTGGAAGGAAATATTTGAAGTACTTAGTAGTATTAGAAGAAAACATTCTTTCTTCGCATACTATGTAATGGAGTGGCGACCGCGAACCGGAAGACGTTGCGTTGGAAGGGCTACCACCAGGTGGACCGATGACCTGGTGAAGGTTGCGGGGATCCGCTGGTTGCGAGACGCACGGGACCGGTCAATGTGGCGACGCTTGGGGGAGGCCTATGTCCAGCAGTGGACGTCTTTCGGCTGATATGATGATGATGATGATACTATGTCATATATTAAATTGATGTTTTGAATAAATATTGAAATTTTATCGTACCATTTGAAATGAGTCGCTTCGTAACTAAAAATATGCTGTGTCTAGATTGGCAATATATCAAACTATTGAAAAAACATAATAATATAATAGGTATACATTAGGGGTTTAAAGTATGCAATTGCCGATTTGTACTGAAAAACTGTTTATTTTTATTTTTTTATTTAACATATTTATTTAATCAAAATACTTACCATTATTATCTATACATTTCTGCCATCTAATAGGAAGGTCATTGATGCCTTTGCGATAGAACTTTGGTGATCTAGATTCGACAAACTGTGTGAAAGCATTTTGTACTGCATCCTGAGAAGAAAACTTTTTATCACGTAGAAAATTGTCCAAATCACGAATAATATGGTAGTCCGTTGGAGCAAGGTCTGGCAAATATGGAGGGGGGCGAATGGATTCTAATTGCAGTTCCTGTAGAGTTGAAACGGTTTCTCGTGCTGATGAGGCCTCGCGTTATCATGGAGCAATAATGGTGAAGATCGATTCATGAGTCGGGGCTGTTTCACTGCTGGTTTTCTATCATTCGGCTCGGAGTTCGGCACAGTAGACATCTGCCGTTATTGCTTGACCAGATCGGTGAAAACTATAGTGAATAACACCATGCTGAGACCACCAAACAGTTACCATTACCTTTCATTGGTAAATTTTGCTTTAGGACACTGTTGCAGCGTTTGACCTGGGGTCAGTCATTGCATTTTCCGCTTACGGTTATCGTAAAGAATCCAATTTTCATCACATGTCACAATTCGATCCAATATTCTTTCATTTCTGTATCGATTCAATAAGGCAACACAAGTTTTAACACGCTTTTCTTTCTGCAGATCAGTCAAATCATGAGGCACCCATCTTTCATATTTTTTTATTTTATTGATTTGACGCGAATGAGTCAATATTGTTGTTAAGGTAACGTTAAGCCATTTCACTGATTCCTGGGTAGTTTGGCTCGGATCGGCTTCCTCCATCTCTTTCAATTCATTGTTATTCACCTTTGTGGGCGGTCTTCCACATGGTTCGTCCTTCAAATCAAAGTTGTTCCGGCTCTGGGTGTTGTGAGTTTATATGTTAGTAGAATCGCCGCTATCATTATTTAAAAAAAGGCTTCGAAGCTTTCTGAAAGTCAAAGCATATTATAGCGTAACAGAATTCTCAAGTGAAAAAAAATTTGAAATGTGCAGTTAATAATGTTTAAAAATAAGAATAATGCTTGGTTTTTGTTTTTCTTTGTTTTGTCTGTATAAGTTTAGTAGATTAGTTTATTTTATTTGTTTTTAATTTTTGCATGCCTACTGGTAAAATATGGCTGGACTTATTCTCTATATCACCATTGTACTGTACCCATATTTGCAAAATAAAATATCTTTATCTTTATCTTTAAATGCACCTACGATACAGGAAGACATTTCTAGTATAGGGAAAAGTTTACAAAACAAAATTAAAAAAAGTAGTGTTAGTCTGGGTGCATCGTTCTCACGTATAAGAATTAATGAATGTATGTAAATGTTGTAAAGCACTTTTTTTTAAAGAGTAAGTATGAAGTTTCTTGTCCGTTCTTCTCCATAACAAGCTACTTTTCCAAATGGATCGTAGAATCAATTATTATTACTTTTAAATTTAATTTTGGGCGTTCAAAATTTCGCTTAATTGATATAAAGAATTTTGACTTTTGACTTTTTTCCAATGTCTGTTTTTTTCCGTTTTGAAAAAAAGTAAAGAAAGAAGAAGCGCTTATTTGGGCCTGGTATTAGGCATATAAAAAACAATAACGCAAACTTACTTGGGAAAGTACGCGTAAAAATCGCGCAAAACGGCCATCACGCGTCGCCCAACATAATTCGATACAGAGCTACGGTGCTGATTTTTAGCGACAGCTGTGAAGACTGCATGTTATCGAACCGGATATGGAACTGGCTTTTAATGAAAAAAATATTATGGAGTTAAGTACTGAGTTTACTATTTTCACCAACTTTCAAAAAAGGAGGAAGGTTCTATGTTCGGCTTTATGATTGTTTTTTTTTTGTGTAGGTACGTTCATCGTCATTAGTCGTTTGTCGATCAATTTTGTTTTTTTTTTATATATCCGAATTGGTTTCATTTCAATTTGGTGAAGATCTGATTAAGAGCTTCGGAGATATACAACAGAACTCTTCAATAAATGACGATGATCTTTCGGGATTGCTGCAATCGTATGTCTGCTGCAACCACGCCGGTACGCTCTAAAGGGGTACGCAGACGGGTACACTGCACCTTGGTACTCTCTCATTTCACCAGTTATGTTCATGTGAAATAGTGGTCAAGCCGAACCTATTTTTATAAAAAAAGTTTCATGTTATTTGGGTAATCTATTCTGGCATAACTTTGGACATCATAGGTACCTTACTATGGAACTCGATCATTATGTACAGCACCATAACTAAAAAGTGAAAAATAAAAACTGGAGGTCGGTTGTAATTTTTTTTAAGATTTTGTTTCATAATTTCATAGCTTACATAAGTGGTTAAGTATTTTTGTTTTTACATTTACGACCTCTACATTATTCGGTCCTTGAGTACATTGTTACTTTAAATCGTCTTCATCGGACGTTCAATGTGTATCACCTACAAGTGGATTCTAGGAACAAATTTATTCTATTCTCGCACCGTTATGTTGGATATGAAACTTTAGAATTTTATCTCTTGCGATGTCTTCTTTGTAAACTAAAAGTGCAGTAAACCTGACATGCTCAAAATATATATTTTACTGGAACTTCCATATTACCAACTTTGTTAGACTGCATGGGCGAGTAGTCTGTGTCTTAGCCGTTCAACTCTTGTATTTGAAATTTACGTGATGATATTTATGGTCTGATGATTTGTAATGGTGTCATGTGGCACAATAAGGAACAAAAAACGCGTTTTATTATGAATATATTTCACCTACCACCATTTGTCCCTGTATTACTCAAAGGTTGAAGTCATCTCGCAAGTCAAATATCTTCTTTGACATGGCAACGGCCATTTACAAAATTGGTTTTAAGAAGACTTATGCAAAGAGTGCCGAATTTATGCTTTAATTTCAGATTTTAGCACGAAAAAATGGAGGGAAATGTTTAAAGTCCTTGTAGTATTACAAGAAAAAATTATTTCTTCGCATACTAATGATTCACCACTTTACTATGACCACCGGACAAACAAGACGCTTCCAACGACACCTCCTCATTTGTCAAATGATAAGTAGTTTAGAATTTATGAGGGAACAGATGAACATACATACATACATAGATACTTACATACATACATACGGTCAAATACATATCCCTGCTTTATGCCATAGTCGGGTAAAAATTACATAAATCTGTCTGTCTGATTGATCACGTGATCAATCCCTTACATTTTGCATTTCGCCATCGCTGACATCGTATTGTCTAGTGCCTAAGGGATTGATCGGTAGAGCATGTCGATCCCTTGGTTTTCGTCGATCACTATTGTTGTTCGCTTTAAAATGTTTGTAGAACCCATTAAAATCTGGTCATATCCTACCGGACCTTTTAACTTTACTTGCACAGTGACCATTCCGTTGTTAAAACCAGCAGCGTAAAGGACCGACATGTTGAACACCGCTTGGGGCGCAAATGTGGTCACAATATTGATCAGCAGCGGAAATTTACGTTTTCAAAGATACTTCATCAACATCTTCAATATTTCAGCTGAAAGGCCACTTTGATCGGTCCTGACCTCACGCACGCAGCAATTTTCCGCGGCCTTAATAAGTTCATCGGTCCATCTAAATGGAGGCCTCCAACGCTGCATCTACCGGTACGCAGTCGCTACTATAAAACTTTTCGGTCCCATCAACCATCCGTTCTGCGATCACTGTGTGTGTGTGCAATTTGTCTAGTCATCATCATCAGCCTTTTTTAACGTTCCCACTGCTGAGACATAGGCCTCCCTTCTGTGAGAGAGAGAATGGGCTTTAATCCACCACTTAGTCCCAGTGCGGGTTGGTGGATGTCGCATATCTTCGGAATTTGTCTAGTATAGATACATAATCCTGCTATATTCTTCTGGACCTTTTATATTTACTTGCTCAGTAACTGTTCCCATGTTAAAACTAGCTGCGTAGGCAGACGTCATGTAGAACACCGCTCGCGGCCCAAATGTGGTCACAATATTGATCAGCAGCGGTCGCTAAACACGACAGATCGTAAACATCCTGCACTGTTAAACATGGTTCGACCCTGTAAATCAAGAATGGGCTTTCAACGGTTAGAGTTAGCCGGTTTTACAATCACGGCGATTTCTGTTTTTCAAATGTTTGGGTAGAGAATCGGGTTTGAAATCACAGATTATTTTTGGTTTCGTTAGTAGTTACCTACTCAGATATTTACCAAAAATGTTGATCGTGGCTTTTTAAGTAACTTGTTCTCACACGTTTACTGAAAAATGTTCTGTGGTACCCACAGTGCATTGATGAATAAAATTTTCCACGGATTCTTCTCAAAAATGAAGGTTTTTGTCTTACAGTAGATTTCTTGCATGTCAATCGACATATGATTTGATCATTGATCAACGTCTTATTTCATTATCACCATTACAGCCTAAAGGCGTCCACAGTTAGACATAGATATTGTTGAAGATTCTTCAACGGGGGGCGTATGTTGAGACCGCTTCTCTCATCACCACCGCGTGCTAGCGACAGTGAACGAGGGACGCGGGAACAGCGGGGTCACAGCGCACAGCTGCGTTTGCTCTTAAATCTTTGTTTACTCTTTAACCGACCGTTATCATTTTATTTCCTTTCTCTTGTTTAATATATGTATAGGGTTATACAGTCCTCTATTACTTTCATTTGCTTTACCACGACCCATCGGCGGGGACAGGTATCACTTTATCTGTAAAAAGAAAACTCAATCATATTTCCGAATCAACAAGGCTCCAATACGAAGACGTACGAAGCTACAAACATACCACCATGATCATCTAGTAAATGCCTTAAAACCCCCACATGAAAACATTAAAATCCCAGTCCTCAGGCATAAATCTCTCGGCTATAAATCATCAGGCCGCGTCAATGGACGACTATTTCCTAGCGACCAACCAACAGCGAGCCACAATGAATGATGCCAGCATTTCTAGCTAATATTTAAGTCTAATACCACAAGCTGCGATAACTAACTGATATTTACTACTTTCAGCAGTTTCATGGAATAGGAATTGATGATGCTGTTCCAACGATGATGAGATAATTTTCGCGTACGCTTTGGTTTAGACTGGATTTTCGGAATCTGTTACATCATTTGTTTACTATTCACTAATGAATGGATAAACAAGTTATTGTGTTTGAATATTCAATTGGTCATTTGAAAATGTGAACATATATTTTATTACAATTTAACGTTACAATTTTATTCGGTCTCATCGGACTGTTTTTTGTGTATATTTTAAGCAAACTTTAGTAGAAAACGAGTAAAATTTAAAAAAAACCCGACATATTTTTATTTCATGCTAAATAATGTATCTAGTAGTAGACACACATCGATCGAGAATCTATTGAACACGTAATTATTACACGCGATCTTGCGAAAACACCCCGGTTCAAATAGGCAACGGCTAAACCGATTTTCATCAAACATAACTAAGAATACACTCGATAAAGTCATCTTTCAAACAAAAACCACGACATCAAAAATCGGTTCATCCGTTCATGAGCTATGATGCCACAGACAGATACACAAATACACAAACGCACAGTTACACACCTCAAACTTAATACATCCTTTATTTTCTGTCGGGGGTTAATAAACTTTAATAAAATAATACTCAGCTGGCTTCGCCGCTAGAAAGAAAAAGTTTTCTAGTCCCAATGATTCTAATAGTGTAGTTATTTCTTTCTAAATGTCCCTAGGAATTCGAAAAAACCTGACATACCATAATGTCGGTATTCACTGAAGGGTTAGGCAGATATTATGTACTCATTGGTATTAATAGGGTAGTTGACAAAAAATATCTATTTAGTCCGTCAGTTAAATAACCTAAAAAATAGGACCCGTATTTTTCTTTTGTATATATATATTTGCACGTATACTAAAAATTACGACGATGAAGATGCATTGAAATATCGTGTGACGTCACGGTGTGCTACATTTTATACTGACAAAGTGACGTCACAAGCAGGTGCTTCAGTGCAAAGTTCAGGGGTCCTGAACTTTGATACGCTTTATCTTTGTTAATTTTATTTATTTGATACAGCAGAAAATACCGGTCCAATATTATTTGATAATCTCACAGACGGACTAAATAGAATTACAATTTTCCATCCAGGAAACATCTCGTTTTGACCGTTATTTTGAAGTCCGATGTAAAGACGAGACTATTGCCATCAACAGGCTCGGACTTCAACCTGCTACTGAGAACATCCTGATGAAAAAAATCAATAAAACTTAGCCTGATCTGGAACAAAAGACGAGGCAGTTTAAAATTTGAGAAAAAACGTCTTCTCTTAAAATAAAACTCCAAATTTCGTGGGCTTCATTAAAAATGCTTTATGTTTTCAGGTATGCTCTTCAGAATACACCAGCTGCGAATGGCTTCCACCGAATTCTACTCTTCTGGACGGAATTTACGACTTTGAAGATCTGGACGAAGACTGAATACACTTAAAGATTTTACTGGTCAGACGCTGAACAAGAATTTCTTGGAACTGTTCTGCATAATAATATCACTTACAATCGTAATTAGCACACATAATTTTTAGATCAGGGTATTAAAGACATTAGCTGCTTAGTTGTAATGTCATGCTGACACTGTTTGAAAAACTTATTCAAGAATATTTTAAACAATCATGAAATCGCGAATCAAAATTTGCTGATTTAATCAAAATTAACTCTTTTAGTTGATTTAGAATTTACTGAACAGCTGTTTTCATATTTCGGAATTGCTACTAAAGTAAGGTTACTATCTACTTATGTCCATTTAATTTAAATAATATTTGAGGACATTATAAATGATAGCAAATTATAGTTATATATAGGTACAGGCACAATGAAAGCAAATGAAAACCTGAAATGTATACCTGTCAGTTGTTTAAATTAAATAAAGTAAATTGAACAAATACTGTAGGTAAAACCAAAATAAATGTTATTTTTTAAATGGTTCTGTTTTTGTTTATTTACGGTCAGCGTTTCCAAGTATCTTTAAGGTTGATTTTGTGTTTCATCATGATTAAACTAACTACTATCAGGATCTGGAACACTTTGTTTCTCATATTTCACCTTATTTCTAGTTCATACATAAACTCACGCCTTTTTTCCAATGGGGTTAAAGTAAAAACTATAGAACGCTATCGGTTACAATCCTTACATACTCTTTTATTTGCTCTATTTATGTTCATTCATCTGGTAATACACGCATTTCAATTAAAATATTTGATTCAAAAAATAAGTTATTTAATTCGTAAAACATTCCTAATCGGTACACTATCAGCAAACACATTTTCTGGGATGGACACATGTAAAAGGCACCGAGCCTTTTAGTGTATTTCGTCCTTTCACGGAGGTTAGTCAGAAATGTGGGCATGGGTGAAACATGAATAAATAATAAGTAGGCACCCACGGAAAAGTGTTTTGCCCTCGAAAGAATATGGCCAGTCTATACATATAAAGGTTAAAGCCGTATCGGTGTGACCTTTCGAGGTCTAATTAAACTTAAACACTAGGAGTAGGAGTGGTCATGAGTAAGACTACTTAAGGCCACATTATTAAAAGGAAAGTCACAAAAGGTTATGATGTGATGGCGGCGTGATGGCGGTTTTGCGCAGTTTAGATGCGTACTTTCCCTATTTGTATTTAAGTTTGCGTTTTGTTTTTATATGCATAACACCAGGCGCAAATAAGTGCTTCTCTTTCGTGCCTTTTTTTCAAAATGGCAAAAAAATAACTTTGGTAAAACTGAAAAGTAGGTGAGGAAAAAATGTCTTTGCTAGGCTATAGTTATATAATAATAATCTAACATTTTATGTTATTATAATGAAGTCTTTTACTAGACAACGTTGCCAAAATGACCCTACAAAAAGAAGGATTACCTATCTCTGCCCGAGGTCTATTACAACGAAAAAACCCTTGAAATATTAGAGTATTTTTAATATCTCGGAAGTCAAAGCTCTTCTTTGACATGGCAACGGCCATTTACAAAATTGATTTTAGGAAGACTTATGCAAAGAGTGCAGAATTTTTGCTTTCATTTCAGGATTTTTATTACAAAAACATGAAATTCAATGTTTAAAGTCCTTTGTATATTTCTTTTTTAATTTGTATTTAGTACCTTATTTCTTAATATTTTTTTTTTTTTTAAATTTGCACCAATTGCAAGCCCATATTGTGTCCAGTCTGTCTCTTTCCATTCTTGGTTGCTGGGAAGATATCGCGAATCGCGATAAGGCCGCCTGATGATTTTAGTTTTTGTTATAAGATGTCTTTTTAATTATTTTTGTAATAAAGTGTAAATAAATTAATAAATAAAATAATTAAATATTACAAGGAAAATTTCTTTCTTCGCATACTATGATTCACCATTTTACTATGACCAGTGGACAAACAAGACGTTTCCAACGATACCTCATTTGTCAAATGATAAGTAGTTTAGAAGTTCCTACATACTTAAATACATACTTACATACATACATACTTACCTACATACTTACATACATACTGTAGCGGCACCAACGCCGCCACTTACGAATTAATGACATGACGTCACACAAATCCTGCATCGCGCAAGTAAAGCTTTCGGCGCGATTAGAACACATACAACAGTCCGACAAAAACCGTTGGGCAGTTGCCCGGACCAGACACAACACCCGTCTGGTCGGAGGATCCTCACTTTTCAATTGAGGTTTGTGGGACTTTACACTCTGTTCCGCATACCCCCAAACTGGTGACCCTCGAACATGAACATCAGCGCAGCCTTCGTGCAGAGCTACTTCATCGTGACGTCATCATCACTTCCTCAAGCTTTCGAGCAGCGAGTCACACAGCCAGCCAGTACCCACGGCATCTACGGGGGTATCCTGACCACCAGCATGCAGCGGACGCGCATTCCTGGTCATCACCCTCAGCTTCTTTCATCACCGCTCCGACCCACTGGAGCCAGCAACACTCTCCCGACTCACTGGGACATCATCACCGCTCCGACCCACTGGAGCCAGCAACTCTATCCCGACTCACTGGGATATCATCACCCCGACTCACTGGGCCACAACCGCAGACAGTTCCGACTCACCGTGAACACTGCGACTTCCGGTTCCGACTCACTGGAACCAACCTTCCACTGGCCAGGCACACATCACAAGATGTACGGACGACTCAACCTAACCTGCTATCGACCTCCGGTCTCCGGAGGGGAGTGATGTACCGGCACCGAGGCCGCCACTTACGAATTAATGACATGACGTCACACAAATCCTGCATCGCGCAAGTAAAGTTTTCAGCGCGATTAGAACACATACAACAGTCCGCCAATAACCGTTGGGCACTTGCCCGGACCAGACACAACACCCGTCTGGTCGGAGGATCCTCTCTTTTCAATTGAGGTTAGTGGGACTTTACACTCTGTTCCACCTACCCCCAAATACTTATATACATACTTACATACATACTTACATACATACTTACATACATATTTACATACCTACATACGAGACTGCTTTGTTTGTTAAAATTAATTTACACCTGTTTCAAAAACTCTCCGAAATAAAAAAGACTCCAATGCGTTCTCAATATATGTACAAACTGTGCGACAGAAAATGTAGAACCGCTTTAATGAAAAAGAGTTTTTTTGGCATGGCTCCGAAAATTTTTAATAAAATACCCGATAAATATAGCATAAAAAATTTGCCCCTATTAAAGTTTAAGAAAAGTCTCTACTCGCTATTAATTGAAAAATGCTATTATACTGTAGAAGATTTTATAAATGATAATTTTTAATATTTCGTGTGCAATAAGCATTTGCTGTGATTATTAAATATATTTAAGAAATCTGTTGCTCTGTTTTGGTTAGATTTAATTGTAGATTTTATTAAGATATTTAAATACATTTAAAATAGTTTTTTTTTTCTTTCTTTTTACTTTTCTTGTACCTACTCAAGTATTTAATTTTGTTTTATTCTGTTATAATTTTTACTTTCCTTTATTTTTTGCTTTTATTTTTTATAATATTTGTACGCCTTCACGGCAAAACATAGCGGACATGATAATAAACCTAAGATCTTTATGTAAATACCTATGTTTCACAAATAAATATTCTGATTCTGATTCTGATTCTGATTCATACATACTTACATACATACTTACATACATACTTACATACATACTTACATACATACTTACATACTTACATATATACTTACATACATACTTACATACATACCGGTCAAAAGAATAACCCTCCTTTTTACTATAGGTGGGTAAAAATGTCAAAAATCTGTCTGTCTGATTGATCACGTGATCAATCCCATACATTTTGCATTTCAACCATCGTCATCGCTGACATCGTATTACACTTTTACTAGTGCCTAAACGATTGATCGGTAGCGCATGTCAATCCCTTGGTTTTCTTCGACCACTATCGTTGTTCGATTTTTAATTTTTGTAGAACCCATTTAAATCTGGCCATTTCCTACTGGACCTTCTAAATTTACTTGCGCAGTGACCATTCCGTCGTTGTTAAAACTAGCAGCGAAAAGGACCGAAATATTGAACACCACTTGCGGCGCAAATGTGGTCACAATATTGATCAGCAGCGGAAATTTACGTTAACAAAGATACCTCATCAACATCTTCAATATTTCAGCTGAAAGACGTCCACTGCTGGACATAGGCCTCCCCCTAGTGTCGCCACTTTGTTTGGTCCTGACCTCACGCACGCAGCAATTCGCGCAGCCTTAATAAGGTCATCAGTTGTAGGTCGTGGGTTTGGTACCAGGCAGGCGCTTTACTTTGTGTAAATTATTTCATCACCACTGCTCTCAAAACGGTGAAGGTAAACATCGTGAAGAAAACCGGCATGTCCTAGAACCAAAAATTCGAAGACATGTGACCTTCACCAACACGCACTGGGCTCGCGTGGTTGATTACAGCCCATTCCCTCTCACAGAGAGGAGGCCTGTGTCCCAGCAGTGGAAACATTAACGCTGCGTCTACCGGTAGCAGTCGCCACTATAAAACTTTTCGGTCCCATCAACCATCCATTTTGTGATCACTGTGTGTGTGTAATTTGTCTAGTCATCATCATCATCAGCCTTTTTTAAAGTTCCCAGTGCTGGGACATAGACCTCCCCTCTGTGAGAGAGAGAATGGGCTTTAATACACCACGTAGGCGCACTGGGACGTGGGGGTTTGTGGATGTCACATATCTTCTAAATTTGTCTAGTATAGATACATAATCCTGCTATATGATTCTGGACCTTTTATATTTACTTGCGCAGTAACTGTCCCCAGTAGTAGGCAGGCTTCATGTAGAACACCGCTCGTGGCGCAAATGTGGTCACAATATTGATCAGCAGCGGTCGCTAAACACGACAGATCGTAAACATCCACTGTTAAACATGGCCTGACCCTGTAAATCAAGAATGGGCTTGAAACGGTTAGAGTTAGCCGGTTATACAATCGCGCCGGTTTCTGATTTCGAAATGTTTGGTCTTTGAATCGGGTTTGAAATCACAGATTATCAGGCCTTGGATAGAATCTGTCCTAAAACAAATAAGCCATAATTACCTACCCAAGTATTTATAAAAAATGTTGATCGTGGCTTTTTAAGTAACTTGTTCTCACACGTTTACTGAAAAATGTTCTGTGGTACCCACAGTGCATTAATGAATAAAATGATCCATGGATTCTTCTCAAAGATGAAGGTTTTTGTCTAACAGTAGATTTCTTGCATGCCGATTGATTATGATTTGATCATTGATCAACATCTTATTTCATCATCACCATTTAAATCAACTCAAATGAAAATTTATTTATTCAATTAGGCCATTAAGCGGCACTTTCGAACGTCAAAAAAAAGAAATTAAAAGTAATAATAATTGATTCTAGCGTCCATTCGGCAGTTTAGCTTGTTGTGAAGAAGAACGGACAAGAAACTCCACACTTACTGTTAAAAAAAAAAATGTGTTTTACAAGTATTTTTCATAACAGCCTAAAGACGTCCACAGCTGGACATAGGTATTGTTGAAGATTCTTCAACGGGATGAGTATGTTGAGACCGCTTCTCTCAACACCACCGCGCGCTAGCGACAGTGATCGAGGGTCGCGGGGACATCGGGAAACCAGCTGCGGCACGCCTCCACGCACAGCTGCTTGCTCTCAAATCTTTGTTTACTCTTTAACTGACCGTTGTCATTTTATTTCCTTTCTCTTCAAAAAAAATATCAATTTTTTTATTTCATATAGGCCAACATGGGCACTTATAAAATGTCGACAAAAGGTGCACGGTTCGGGTTGGTCGTTTCCTATAGAGAAGAACCGGCAAGAAACTCCATGGTTACTCTTTTAAAAAATGGTTTGGTTTTACAATATTTCCTTGTTACAGCATTAGTACTTAGATATGTTGGGACAACGTAGGCCCGACAATAAGTCGTAAGAAAAACAAAAATAAAAAAAAGATAACAGAGAGAAGAAAATAAAACGAGTTAAAAAGTTAACAAATGTTACCAAGCATCTAGAAGGCCTGTAGGCCTTCTAGATGCTTGTTAATGTTCACACATTTACAAAACAATCGGGAAAGGAATCTATACAAAAGTAAAGTAAAAAAAAGACTAAATCTAACATGTGGCACAAATATTGTTATCAGTGCTGTAACTATTCTTAGAAAAGGGCTATGAAGATGATTGAAAACCATTGTAAAAAGAATAATCAAAAGAAGGAAAAAAAACACTCTCACTCTTGTTTAATATATATATATATATGGTTTTCCACTATTACTTTCATTTGCTTTAGCATGACCTATCAGCGCAAACAGGTATCTCTTTATGTATCAAAAGAAAACTCAATCATATTTCCGAATCAACAAGGCTTCAATACGAAGACGTACTAAGCTACAAACATACCACCATGATCATCTAGTAAATTCCTTGAAACCCCACATAAAACCATTAAAAAGCCCAGTCTTCAGGCATAAATCTCTCGGCTATAAATCATCAGGCCGTGTCAATGGACGACTATTTCCGAGCGACCAACCAACAGCGGTCCACCATGAATGATTCCAGCATTTCTAGCTAATATTATACTCATATACCACAAGCTGCAATAACTAACTGATATTGACTTTCAGCAGTTGCATGGAATAGGTATTAACAGAACTGTTACAACGATAACGTAATAATTTTCGCGTTCGCTTTGGTTTAGACTGGATTTTCGGAATATGTTACATCATTTGTTTATGTATTCATTTTTGAATGAATAAACAAGTTATTGTGTTTGTTTATTCAAATGATCATTTAAAAATGTGAACATACTCATTACAATTTAACCAAATTTTTTTTTCCGGAGTTAACCTACTTTTTTGTGTAAATTTAAGTAAACATTGGTAGAAGACGAGTAAAATAAAAAAAAACCCCGACATATTTTTATTTCATGTTAAATAATTTATCTAGTAGTAGACACGCTTCGATCAAGATCAATTGAACACGTAATTATTACACGCGATTCTGTAACTTTAAGCAAACTTTAGTAGAAAACGAGTAAAATAAAAAAAAACCTCGACACATTTTTATTTCATGTTAAATAATTTATCTAGCAGTAGACACGCTTCCATCGAGATCAATTGAACACGTAATTATTACAAGCGATCTTGCGGAAACACCCCGGGGTGTTTCAAAAAGTAAAACGCCCATAATTTTAGAACGGCAGAACCGATTTTCATCAGACATAGCTAAGAACACTCTCGATAAAGTCATCATTCAAACAAAAACCACGAAATCAAAATCGATTCATCCGTTCATGAGCTATATGCTACAGACAGATACACAAATATACAAACGCTCAGTTATATACGTCAAACTCAAAACACCCTTCTTTTTCCGTCGGGGGTTAATAAACTTTAATAAAATAATACTAAGCTGGAAGAAAAATATTAAGTTTGCTAGTCCCAATGATTTTTTCAGTGTAGTTATTTCTGTCTAAATGTGCCTAGGAATACGAAAAAAACGGACATACCTTAATGTCTGACTGGAGAGTTAGGCAGAGTTATATATGAAATTGATTTATTGTTTTATTAAAAAAAAACGTTGCCCCACACTAGAAATTTCTTCCTGTATCGTGCGTTTACAAACATATAAACTCACATACACAAACACCCAGAGCCGGAACCACTATCTGTAGGTCATACAAATATTTGTTCCGTGCGGGAATCGAACCCGCGACACGCAGCGCATCAGTCAATCGCTCAACCACTGCGCCAACCGTGCCCCTGATTGTATGTTGTTTGACATTAGCATTAATATGTCATGTAACATAATCTATTTGACATTTAATTAACTTTTTATTTGAAATTGATTGTATTTTTTTTGACATTAGCATTAATATTACATGTACCGTATTATCCTATTATACCTATTTGACATTTATTAATAATTTTATTTGGAATTGATTGTATTTTAAATTCGACAATGTTAATTATAATATATTTAACGCCTCTGTGCAAAACATAGAGGATCTAACTATCTGTAACATCTCGCACACTGTTGTTATTTTACCTATGTTTACAAATAAAACATTATAAATAAAAAACATAAATTAATAAAAAAAAAATGGTATTAATAGGGTAGTTGACAAAAAATATCTATTTAGTCTGTCAGTTAAATAACCTAAAAATAGGACACGTATTTTTCTTTTGCCACGTATACTAAAAATTACGACGATACAGTGCATTGAAATATCGTGTGACGTCATGGTGTGCTACACTTTATACTGTCAAAGTGACGTCACAAGTACCAACTCTTGAACTTTGATACGCTTTATCTTTGTTATTTTTTATTTATTTGATAAAGCAAAAAATACCGGTCCAATATTATTTGATAATCTCACAGACGGACTAAATAGAATTATAATTTTCCATTTAGGAAACATCCCATTTTGACCGTTATTTTCAAGTCCGATGTAAAGACGAGACTATTGCCATCAACAGGCTCGGACTTCAACCTGCTACTGAGAACATCCTGATGAAAAAAATCAATAACACTTTGCCTGATCTGGAACAACAGACGAGGCAGTTTAAAATTTGAGAAAAAAACGTCTCCTCTTAAAATAAAACTCGAAATTTCGTGGGCTTCATTAAAAATGCTTTATGTTTTCAGGTATGCTCTTCAGAATACACCAGCTGCGAATGGCTTCCACCGAACTCTACTCTTCTGAACGGAATTTACGACTTTGAAGATCTGGACGAAGACTGAATACACTTAAAGATTTTACTGGTCAGACGCGGTACAAGAACTTCTTGGAACTGTTCTGCATAATAAAATCACTTACAATCGTAAAAAGAACACATTATATTTAGATCAGGGTATTAATGACATTATCTGCTTAGTTGTAATGTCATGCTGACACTGTTTGAAAAACTTATTCAAGAATATTTTAAACAATCATGAAATCGCATTTAATCAAAATTAACTCTTTTAGTTGATTTAGAATTTACTGAACAGCTTTTATCATATTTCGGATTTGCTACTAAAGTAAAGTTACTATCTACTTATGTCCATTTAATTTAAATAATATTTGAGGATATTATAAATGATGGCAAATTATAATTATAATATAGGTACAGGAACTATGGAAGCAAATGAAAACCTGAAATGTATACCTGTCAGTTGTTTAAATTAAATAAACTAAATTGAATAAATAATGTAGGTAAAACCAAAATAAATGTTATTTTTTAAATGGTTCTGTTTTTGTTTATTTACGGTCAACGTTTCCAAGTATCTATAAGGTTGATCTTGTGTTCCAACATGAATAAACTAATCATCTATCAGGATTTGGAACACTTTTTTTCTCGTATTTCACCTTATTTCTAGTTCATACATAAACTCAGGCCTTTTTTCCAATGGGGTTAAGGTGAAAGCTATAGAACGCTATCGGTTACAATCCTTACATACTATTTTATTTGCTTTGTTTATGTTCATACATCTGGTAATACACGCATTTCAATTAAAATATTTGATTCAAAAAATAAGTTATTTAATTCGTAAAACATTTCTAATCGGTACACTATCAGAAACACATTTTCTGGGATGGACACATGTAAAAGGCACCGAACCTTTTAGTGTTTTTCGTCCTTTTACGGAAGTTAGTCAGAAATGTGGGCATGGGTGAAACATGAATAAATAATAAGAAGGCACACACGGAAAAGTGTTTTGCCCTTGACAGAATATGGTCAGTCTATACATATAAAGTTTAAGGCTGTATTGGTGTGACCTTTCGAGGTCCAATTTTACTGAAGAACTAGGAGTAGGAGTGGCCATAAGTAAGACTACTAAAGGCCACACTATTAAAAGGAAAGTCACTAAAGGTTATCAGTTCTTCCAAAAGTAATCAAACATTAAGTACCAGGCCCCTCAGAAAGTATTGCGAAAAAAAGTTTTTATATATGGGAGACTGGCCAGTTATAATGTTTTTCGAAAATATGATTATTTATAAGTAAAAATAAGTAAGTTCCAATTTCAAAATTTCCCTCCACATTTTTTGCGAGTTAATTCAAAGTATTGTGTCTCACTGAAATATGGATCTGCGCCGGGAACATTTTAGAGCTATGATTTTATACGATTTCAAGTGTCGCCTGAAACCGGATGAATCGTACGATAGACTTCAAATGGCATTCATGGATGAAGGCCCTTCCAAGGCAACCGTGTATCGTTGGTATAACGAATTCAAGCGCGGTCGACCAACTTTGGGGGATGACGAAAGAAGCGGTCGCCCTTTGACGGCTGTTACCGAAGAAAACGTGCTAGCAGTGAAAAATTTAATCCAAGACAATAGGCGAATTACATATCAGGAGATTCAACACATATTGAAGATTGGATCGGGAAGCGTTCACGAGATTCTACACAGCCATCTTCGCGTGAGGAGGATAGTATCACGCTGGGTGCCGCACAACCTCACCGATGCTCAGAAGCAGGCCCGGGTGGAATGGTGCCGTGATATGCTTAACAAATTTGAAGCAGACTCGTCTCGGCGTGTTTACGACATCGTTACAGGTGATGAGTCCTGGATTTATCAATACGACCCAGAAACCAAGCGCCAGTCGACTGTTTGGGTGTTTCAAAATGAGCCAACGCCTACCAAAGTGAAGCGATCTAGAAGCGGGGGTAAGATTTTGATCGCTAGCTTTTTTAATTTGACTGGCCACTTGGTATCAATTCCCTTACGGGATCAAAGAAGCATTAATGCCGAATGGTATACTACCAAATGTTTGCCAGAAGTTTTCTCTGTTATAAGCAACAAGCGACCAAACACAGGGCTCCGCGGGCTACTGCTCCACCACGACAATGCACCTGCGCACACCGCACTCAAAACGAGGGACTTCCTGGACAGCACGCCAGTCAAACTCCTGGGTCACCCTCCTTACAGCCCTGATCTAGCACCGTGTGACTTCTTTTTATTCCCAAAAATAAAAAATCAGCTCAAAGGGATACAATTTTCGTCGCCGGAAGATGCGCTGGCTGCGTTCGAGCAGGCTGTAAACGAGGTGTCTGCGGCGGACTGGAAAAAGTGTTTTGAAAACTGGTTTAGGCGCATGAATCTTTGTATAGAGGCTGGTGGAAAGTACTTTGAAAAGATTTAATAAAAATATATGTACGTATAGAACAATTTTTTTTAGTTTCGCAAAACTTTCTGAGTGTCCCACGTATGTAGTATCTGCACTTATGGATTATCGAAATAATGGGTTTGGCACGATTTGATGTAGTTGCCGCAGGTGTTGTTTCTGATCATGTGAACCTGGGTTTGATGTTCGCGTCGGGCAAAGTATATTATAAGATTTTTTAAGAGACCTGGAGTGTCGATTTGTGCTCGCCCCCAATTACGTAGAGGTTCATGGTACTTATACATAATTTGCAAAATATTATAGGCATACCCCTCTTCCTAATTCCCCAGGAAATACGGGGGTGATGTTATATTTGATTATGTATATCAGATAACCAATCTGTTGCCCGAATCATATTAAGTGATCACGATTATTTTCCGAAACCATTCGCTGTAACAGTTATTCGTTTTCCATGAACCCGCTGAGTCTATTTAAAGGCCCTATAAGCCGATATAAAGACGATCGGACCCGAGACTTGCTTTCGAATGCAGTCTGTGTAGACCATAACACGTTATACTCGCCACGTCCACGCATTTAGGCAGTGTACTGAATGACTCCAGCTACTGGGCACGTTGCCAGCCAAAACCCATCTCTTTAACAACGACCAATAAATAAACAAACCGTTAAAGCCCGTTTAGCGCTAGGAAATAACAGATTTTAAAAAAGGAATGAAATGAGTTATGGTTTGCTCATATTTTTTGGTTTGTTTTTTTAGTTTGGTAACGGATCGTGATTTTCATTACCTTCAAAACTTCGGATTAATTTGAAACTTTGCACACTTATTAAGGACCGATGACAATGCAATAATTTAAATAGTTTGTCCCATTATTCTTACTAGGATCTTCAGGTTAATTGAATGAACTAAAAAGTAAAAAATAAATAATCATCATCATCATATCAGCCGAAAGATGTCCAATGCTGAACATAGGCCTACCCCAAGCGTCGCCACATTGACCGTTCCCGTGCGTCCCGCATCCAGCGGATCCCCGCAACCTTCGCCAGGCCATCGGTCCAACTGGTGGGAGGCCTTCCAACGCAACGTCATCCGGTTCGCGGTCTCCACTCCAGAACTGTCTGCCCCATCGGCCATCCGTTCTGCGAGCAATGTGCCCTGCCCACTGCTACTTAAGTTTAGCAATTCTTCGGGGAATATCGGTAACCCAACCAGGGTTGCTCTTGCGGATCTCTACATTTCTGATTCAAAAATAAATAATAGTAAAAAAAAACTGAAAGCACGCTTATCGCACGGTCAGTAAGTATGTATGTATGCATTTATGTTTATTTATTCCCTAAGGCTCTGCAAACATGCCAAAATATTTTAAATAAAAAGATAAGTTCAAAAACTAAAAATGCAAAAAAGTTTTTTTGGCAATGCCCCACGCATTTATAACAAAGTACCTAATATTATTAAAACTATGAGTTTATTGAAATTTAAAAGGGCACTAATGGAAATATTAATTAAAAAAAGTTATTACACAATTGACGACTTCCTTAATGATGAATCATTGACTGATTGACATGCTATTTATACCATTTGACATTTTTATTTTTATTGTAACCATGATGACCTTAATGTATTACTGTGACATTTTACTGTGATTGACATTAATTTGTATTATTTGATTCTCATTGATATTTATAATTATAATCCAATATTTTAATTTGTATAAATTAAATAATATGTTTTGCATGCCCATGTGACGGTAGAGCATGGAGGACTCTTATATATTTAAACATTTATGTACTAAATACCCATGTTTGCAAACCAATAAATGATTTTGATTTTGATTTTTTGATTTTTAAAACCCGACTACTGAAAAATAACGGGTTTTATCTTTTGAACTTATTTGTCACTCCTTGTTACTGCTTTTTATCTAATCTACTGACTTTTCATGAATGATTTATTTTTCTTTTTCAGTCGTCTATGTGGCCAGACAGACGAGTCGTAGTGCCAGACGTTCCTCTACTAATTACACATCAAGCCGCTCTTCAAATACGGTGACACATTGCTTCAGTCCTCTTTGATTCTATCGAGGCCATACGTGAAGCGTACGACTTCGAGTAATGTGTGCTCGTCAAAGGATGAAGTTCTAGCTATTTTCGCTGAGAATTCTTGGTATGTGAACTTACCTATATATATATATCTACAATTCAGATATCCATACTATAGCGTCAAGCTGTAGTATGGATATCTGAATTGTAATATGGTTTGGTTTAGTTTCACCTTGACACCCAGTCACAAAACATGTAAGATATGCAAAAACCGAAACTTTGATTATTTATAAAAAAATATATTAACCTATTTTATAAATAATCAAATAATAGTATAACCTATCAGAAAATAGAGCAGTACCCATGGTATGTGAACAATACTTGCTTCGGGGTATTAAAGATCTTCTAATCATAAATTGTTTTTTTTTTGCAAACAAACCTAAAAATAAAAATTAGCCAAGTGCGTGTCGGGCCACGCGCAGTATTAGGGTTCCGAAGTTGCATAATATTGCAGACTAAGAAGAGGGTTTTTTTTGTAACATAATGATTAAAGGGTTTCAGCAGCTCACAACGTCTAAAAACGGGCCCATATAGGACGATAGTAGCTGAAGTTGTACAAAGTTGGGGATTCTTGCAAAGGTGAGACGGTACTTCACGTCTGAACAGCTGTTCAACTTGGATAAAGCGCAAGTTCCATCATCGGACTACAAGACGTACGGCCATGCGCCATCGGTACATGGTAGACATCCCACCCATACACACGAAGCGTTTTGCTAATTCTTTCATTGTGCGCACAGCTAAGGAGTGGAACTCCCTACCGGAGTCTTTGTTCCCTGATATTTACTACGAATAGGTTTCTTCTAGGCAAGCGTGCTTCACCGTAGAACACATCATTGCTTAATATCAGGCGAGATAGTGGTCAAACGCGAGCCTACAGATTATAATAAAAAACCGACCAAGGGCGAGTCAGACTCGCGCACGAAGGGTTCCGTACTTGGTAAATTGTGGTTTACGATTTATGACGTATTAAAAAAAACTACTTACTAGATCTCGCTCAAACCAATTTTCGTTGAAAGTTTACATGGTAATGCACATAATATATTTTTTTTCGTTTTATCTTTCTCTTATTTTAGAAGTTACAGGGGGGACACACACTTTTTACCACTTTGGAAGTGTCTCTCGCGCAAACTATTCAGTTTAGAAAAAAATGATATTAGAAACCTCAATATCATTTTTAAAGACCTATTCATAGATACCCCACACGTATGGGTTTGCTGGAAAAAAATATTTTTAGTTTCAGTTTCAAGTATGGGAACCCCCAAAATTTATTGCTTTTTTTCTATTTTTGTGTGAAAATCTTATTGCGGTTCACAGAATACATCTACTCACCAAGTTTCAACAGCATAGTTCGGAGAAAAGTGGCTGTGACATACGGATGGACAGACAGACAGACAGACAGACATGACGAATCTATAAGGGTCCGTATTTTGCCATTTGGCTACGGAACCCTAAAAAGGTGATTATTTTTTTCACGCTTCCCCTTAAAAACATTTAAAAAAAAATGACAATTTGTATGGCTTTGGGTCAACATGATGCTTATACTGTGAAAATTAGAAGACTGAAGCTCCAACCGTTTGGCTGTAAAACCTTTGTGACAGTCGAGGGACAGACATACAAGTGAGTGACAGCAATAGGACTCTGTTTAGACCTTTCGGTTACGGAACCCAAAAAAAGCAAAGCTTAACGAATGGGCGTTCTGTAGATTCTGCCTACCCTTATGTGATCTTATGGGACAAGCTCGCTCCACTAATCCCAAGCATTGCCACTCCTGATAACCAGAAACAACAGTGTCTATCACCGGAAAAGAGCGTTAAGACGGTACCCTGACCAAAAAATCGGCATGAGATATGAGCATTCCTATTGGTCTAGCGGCACTGGTAGCGCATGAATTACAGTAGTGAATACGCCCAGATTTTAGAATAAAATCTTTATAAAATCGAATTTTGGTCTTTTGAAAAAAATAATTCTATAAAAATGTTCGTTATTAAATTGTCTATCCATTAGTGTTAGTATAAAAAATAATTAATGAACACTTTACGAGGAGATGCATAATATCAATAATTATTTCTCATTTTTATGTTTTTTTGGAAGGAGATTAGTGAAATATATACAACATTTAAAAAAAAACTAAATCTACCATTTTTGAATCAATATTCTGTAAAATTTTAATGTATTTTTATTAATTGATATTTCTTTTTAAATAACGAGTAGATAGCTCCTAAAAACAGCACAAAAAACGGCTTGCGCGGCGTTTTGCTCGGGGTACCGCCTTAAGTCAATGAAGCACGACAACTCCCGGAGAAAAGACTCAACTGTTGCTTATTACCTGACCTTACACTGTCCTTTCTGTGACCATCTTCTTCTTTATCGGTACACTCTTAGCAGAGTGCTCGTGGTCATCTTGTTGCAGTGAGACACTAGACTGCCATGATTCGCCTCACGAAGCACATGAAGGGATCACATATGTAAGTCCATCAACGCCTAGTTGTATAGTACTTTTCTCAAATAATGCGTGGAAATTAAAACTAAGTAGTACCTAGTACTCATTTTGTCAAATAAAATTACTTTTCAAATATTTTTCAATAACGAACAACGACCAACAATAATTTGTCTCGAGTTATAGTGTTAATTTGTTTTCTTTTCAATAAACAGCTTTATATTTGCAAGCCAGTTTGAAATTTAAATAAAACCTTTGATAAGTTACCTCCTTGGTTGCCATGTTTTGGAGTAAAAGATCGTTCCATTTTTAAACTACACGACAGATTGAGTTTACTATGTAATTTATTTGGCCGCTAATCCACGACAGAAATATGGATGGGATCTCTGTTGGCTTTGACTCATGTGCACTCATGCAGTGGACCACCTTCTGCAGACTTGATCTGGTCAGTCCATTGCATGGGTGCCCTGCTGTGCGCTCTCGTTCCTTCCACTCTACCCTGGACCATATGCCGCTCAATAGAGTCGTTGCGTCGTCGAGACACGTGACCAAAGAACTGTAACCCTTTCGTGTATGCAAAGTATATCTAATCGAAACCTATCATAATCCATAAGATACGTCATAAACTATAAACCTACGAATACCTTTAACCCGAAGAATATCCATATAACATATAACTACACAATATACTCAGTCATAATGAACGTGTCGCTAGGGAAAAAGAAATATTATGACATTCATTTTGCGTGGCCCAAATCTGGTTATTGCAATCATTAACTAACAGAATTAGGTGGACGTTTTACTTCAACGCGCGTAATATAAAGAAATAAAGTGTTTCGAATATATTATGATGAAATAAGAACGGTAATAGTTAGGTTTTTATTATGGTTTCGGTAAAAGGAGAAATAATAAATGTGTCCAAGAAATTGGTATGATTTTTGGAGCGAATTCCTTAATGTGGCTTGCGATAGGTGTTGCTTGGTAGAAATCATCACATTACAAAAAAGCTTCTTCTTCTATTCCACCCGGCGTGGTTCAGGGATTATCATCATACGTTGGCCGCCATAATTGTTTTCATCATTGAGTTGATTAAAAACGTGATTTTTACCCACTTAGTCAAAGACGAAGATCTTTTTCTATTTAGTTAAATGATACCTGAATCCAAAAAAAATGCACAAATATATCATAATTCGAAATATTTAAAAAAAAATCCCATTGCTTAAAAGCGGTTTTTTTTTTTGCTCCTCTGTGAATCTAAAAGACGCAAATAATTGTTTAGCCTTACCCTGCTGTTTTGCGTATAAAGCTAGTAAAAACAATACGATTTTTTGTTTGAGGCTCTCATTTGACCACTATCTCATCTGATGGTAAGCCATGCTGTGGTCGACGGTGAAGAACGCTTGACTAGAAGTTACCAATTCACCCTTGAATTAAAGACTGTGTTTTTAATTTATCTTAGTTTTTAATCATGGTCTGGCAGTTTGAGTAGTTTATGCGGCCTACCCGAATGTCCTTTCTTTGGTATTGTTCATCGAATCGTTGAGCTCCTTAAATTCTGAGTTGAGCTGCTCGGTTATTGACAAATGCGTGCACTGACTGGACAGGTCCACTCAATCTGGCTGGTTCTTTCCTCAAAAGACCATTTCAGACATCAGTCTACATGGTCTTCACATGATCTAACCAAGATTTTGTCAGGACTTTAAAAGAGACTGTGACCTCTGAGTTTGTTTCGGCCTTTCTTCTCAGAGTAGTCAGATAGGAAACGCCGACCTCATCTAGTTTTTAAAAAAAAATTGTTAGACATGTAAAAGCGTTTGTACAAACCAACTTACAGAAATGATTTATCTTATCTTATATATATTTAGATAAAAAATCATTTATCATTAGACCTATTGATTTGTAGCTTGCAATATTGCCACAATACGAACCTTATACATAATAAGTGACTGAAAATGGAAAAGTTTAAAAGATTTACGGCACAAAATGAAAATACTCTTAAAGAATATTTCTTTGCCTGCCGAGAGATAGTTCGACATTTGTCTTCTGAAACTATTCAATTTTCCAACCACGGTAACAAAGATCGGTATCTTTGAGGTACAGAATATTTCATAAGCCAGCCCGAAGTTTTTTCCAATTCAATTTGCAGAGAACTTTATAATAACAAAATATACATTAGGTTTAAAAACAAGAAATATTTTTGATGTGGTCGAGTTAGCTTGAAAATAAACACAAAAATGTTAGAGTAGAGTGTAGAGTAAACTCCATCTCATTACGGGAAGCTAACACACGGTCGGCGGGCGCACGAATGATCACACGCCTCCAATTAATTTTGGTACAGCTATAATAAGATCCGCTCTGAATTAATATAGGTTTTTTTTTTTTTTTATTAATTATAGGCTCGCGCTTGACCACTATCTCACCTGATGGTAAGCGATGATGTGGTCGACGGTGGAGCACGCTTGCCTAGAAGTAACCTATTCACTCTTGACTTAAAGACCCCTAGATTGTAGCTATCGGGAAACACAGACTCCGGCAGGGAATTCCACTCCTTAGCTGTACGCATAATAAAAGTATTCTTTTTTAGTGTTTTTTAGTGTTTTTTTGTAGGCGGGTAAACCTCGTTTACCCGCCTCCTTGAAAGCACGTATTTTCCCTCACACAATCACGCATTGTATGTTAACTGCTATCGAATTGTTGCCAGCTACCACTTGCAAACTCGAGGTGTTATTTTCGCTCGTTCTCGTGTCAAACTTCACCAGTATGTACGTAAATTCAAATAAAAAAAATATTTTGGCTATATAAGTCTGTAAATCGTGTATCAAACAATGCCTGAGACGGTTCAGTAAGTGCGTGATTATACTTCTTGAGAAGTAAATTGTGAGGCTTTACTTGTTTATTCGAAAAATGCCAGTGTTGTGTCGTCAGAGTATGGAATAAAAACAATCCTTGAATAAATTTGTTTTAGGTACGTTCATATCTCTAAGTTATTGACGTATTCGTATCCAATACATTGCGTTAAACTTCATGCAGTAGCCAATACCAAGTAACATTAAAACTAAAAATATGTCTGTAGATGGAAGGAATCCTTTGAGGTTGTGGTCTGACGATACGATCTTGAAGCACTGTTTGTAACCAATTTTCTGACCAGAAAACTCCTTGATTGACGGAAAACTTAGCAAAATTAGTATCGCGATTGGCTCACAAGTAACTGGAAGATTCCTGCTTAAAGAAAGGTTCTTCTTAACTAATCAGTATGATACTACAATATCTGTTAGAAGCTCTAACTTCAGCTAAATTATTATATAGTACGTTTCTGCAAAATGAACAATATCAATGTACCAAAGTCGATCCTATACAAAAGAATACCATGACGCGCATATTCAGTAACTGTAGTAGCAATCATGATAATGCCATTAATTTATCTGTCATAACATAACAACTTAATAAATTATTTCAGCGCATATGTAAACATTACATGCAAATACCTAATGAACTAACAACACATACTAATTCATCTCTTTCAACCCTGTAATAACTTTGTTTACGTTTGGTTGGAACCGAGCATATTTCAAGAGGATATTCCTAAGGTTTTTATTGCTTTTGAAGTAGCACACGGCTGCCTCCATAAGCGTTTGATAAATAAATGTTGGTGGTAAACAAAAGGCTTATTTCTTGAGCCATAATGAGTCATGTGACGCATCTGTAGGGCTCTACATACGCAATATAAAGACGTCAGGTTATTAATATTTATCAAGGTGATAGTTTATGTACGTGGCTGTTCTTGTTACCATGATATTAGCTGCCTATTGCCCATCTCGTCAAACGATCGCTTGCCAGAGAAGCCGTCTCCCATTGAATGCATCGGGTTTTCACGATTATGTTTTATCAACCTACTTCCCAAAACGGAGGGGTTCTTAAGTCGGATGTTTCAACTTGTTAGCCGACCGCAACGTCTGACCGAAACAGGGGTTTGTGGTACGCCAATTACCTGTGTGTTCTAGTGTTTGGGTACTTAGTTAATTTAGTAATCTGAGAACTAGCTACACTATCTTAATATTGTGGTTACGTTCTTTCAGTATACCCTACAAGAACCGTGCGCTGTATGGGAAAAAGTAACCTATGGCCTTGGAATAATAACGCATAGAAGCCGCGTCTAGAATAAAACACGAGCAATATTATGCGTCCACTTCATTTTTTATGTGCGTGAGCCGAATGCGTCTACGTTCCTCAAACGCACACAAATATAGCTTTCAGTGATACCATTACCAGGCCGTTACCCACAAAAATATGGAAAAAACCCACTACTATGTTGCTCGATCATATCAAAACAAGAATTTTATGTTATCAGAAATTGATAAGATGAAGACGACGACCAGGTAATTAATACAGCACTTGGTTTATATACCTAATCTAAATGCCCCACACTAGGAATTTATCCTGTATCGTGGGTGCATTTACAAACATATAAACTCACATACACAAACACCCAGAGCCGGAACAACTATCTGTAGGTCATACAAATATTTGTTTCGAGCGGGAATCGAAACCGCGACACGCAGCGCAGCAGTCAATTGCTCAACCACTGCGCCAACCGTGCGCCGAGTTATTGGACCGGTTTTATTTCATCATTCATCATTTCAGCCGAAAGACGTCCACTGCTGGACATAGGCCTCCCCCAGGCGTCGCCACATTGACCGATCCCGTGCGTCTCGCATCCAGCGCCTTCCCGCAACCTTAACCAGGTCATCGGTCCACCTAGTGGGAGGCCTTCCAACGTATCGTCTTCCAGTTCGCGGTCGCCATTCCAGAACTTTTCGGCCCCATCGGCCATCCGTTCTGTGAGTAATGTGCCCTGCCCACTGCCACTTAAGTTTGGCAATTCTTCGGGCTATGTCGGTAACTTTGGTTCTCCTGCGGATATCATCATTTATGACGTGATCACGCAAGGAAATGCCGAGCATAGCCCTCTCCATTGCCCTTTGGGTGACTTTAACCTTTCTGATAAGGCCCATTGTGAGCGGCCACGTCTCGGTCCCATAGGTGATCACTAGCAACACACACTGGTCATAGACTTTTGTCTTGAGACACTGCGGTAAATTGGACGAGAAGATACCACATACACAAACACCCAGAGCCGGAACAACTATCTGTAGGTCATACAAATATTTGTTTCGAGCGGGAATCGAAACCGCGACACGCAGCGCAGCAGTCAATTGCTCAACCACTGCGCCAACCGTGCGCCGAGTTATTGGACCGGTTTTATTTCATCATTCATCATTTCAGCCGAAAGACGTCCACTGCTGGACATAGGCCTCCCCCAGGCGTCGCCACATTGACCGATCCCGTGCGTCTCGCATCCAGCGCCTTCCCGCAACCTTAACCAGGTCATCGGTCCACCTAGTGGGAGGCCTTCCAACGTATCGTCTTCCAGTTCGCGGTCGCCATTCCAGAACTTTTCGGCCCCATCGGCCATCCGTTCTGTGAGTAATGTGCCCTGCCCACTGCCACTTAAGTTTGGCAATTCTTCGGGCTATGTCGGTAACTTTGGTTCTCCTGCGGATATCATCATTTATGACGTGATCACGCAAGGAAATACCGAGCATAGCCCTCTCCATTGCCCTTTGGGTGACTTTAACCTTTCTGATAAGGCCCATTGTGAGCGGCCACGTCTCGGTCCCATAGGTGATCACTAGCAACACACACTGGTCATAGACTTTTGTCTTGAGACACTGCGGTAAATTGGACGAGAAGATACCACGCAACTTCCCGAACGCCGCCCAGCCGAGTCGGATTCGACGGTTGACCTCTTTCTCGAAGTTGGACCTACCCAACTGGACCGTTTGTCCCAAGTAAACATAATCGTCTACAACTTCGAGTGTAGAGTCTCCGATCTTGATAGGAGTGGGTGTTACATGAGCGTTCACCATGACCTTGGTTTTGTCCATGTTCATTTTAAGACCCACTCTTTCGGAAGCTCTACTAAGGTCATCGAGCATTTTACTGAGGCTCTCCATGGTCTCAGCCATGACCACTATGTCGTCGGCAAACCGAAGGTGAGTGATGTACTCGCCATTAACGTTGATGCCAAGCCCCTTCCAGTCCAGAACCTTGAAGACGTCCTCCAGCGCAGCAGTGAACAGTTTCGGAGAAATGACGTCTCCCTGTCTTACGCCGCGCTGGAGATGGATTGGTTTCGAGGTCTGATCCCTAAGACGGACTGACATGGTGCCGTTTTTGTACAGACACTTCAACACCTCAATGTACCGGTAGTCGATCTGGCACCGTTGGAGAGACTGCAGTACAGCCCAAGTTTCGATCGAATCGAAGGCTTTCTCGTAGTCCACAAACGCTAAACAGAGAGTCAGGTTATACTCTTCGGTCTTCTGTATAACCTGCCGCAGCGTATGTATGTGGTCTACGGTGCTAAAGCCTTTTCGGAATCCGGCTTGTTCGGGAGGCTGGAAATCGTCAAACCTGCGCGCGAGACGATTCACGACTCTTGAAAACAACTTGTAAACATGGCTAATAAGCGAGATGGGCCTATAGTTCTTCAGCCGGGCATTGTCGCCCTTCTTGAAGAAGAGTACCACCACACCCCTGCACCATGCCTGTGGCGTTTTGCCCTCGAGTATGACGGAATCAAAAAGCTTCTGAAGGGCCTTGAGGACCGGTTTTCCACCCGCCTTCAGGAGTTCAGCCGTGATTCCGTCATCACCCGGCGCCTTGTTGTTTTTAAGCTGTTTCAGAGCCATCCTAATCTCGTACAGGCTGACGTCCGGGATATCTTCGGTATAGTGCCGGGTCAATCTAGCTCTTGGGTCGTTTGCTAGATTCGCAACAGGTTTACTGGTTGACGTGTACAACTGCCCATAGAAACTCTCGATCTCCCTCAGAAGCTCCGGTTAGGCGGATACAATCTTGCCATCATCGGTCTTCAGTTTTGTGAGCTGGCTCTGCCCAATGGCCAGATCCCTTGAAAAAACCTTGGAGCCTTTATTTCGCTCAATCGCGTCTTTAATACGCTCGGTATTAAAGCGGCGGAGGTCTCTTTTCAAGGATTTAGAGATCTGTCCATTGATCTGCCGGTATTTGCACGCCTTATCTGAAGACTGCAGGATCATCTCACGCCTCTCCTTCATAAGCTTGAGGGTATGATCAGAGAGCTTTTTGTTTCTATCTGTACGACGGGTCTTGAAAAACTTAGACCCGACCGTATGGACAGCTTCAACGAACCCGTCGCTGTATTCGTCCACGGAGCTCCCCAGGCACTCGAAACGATTCTGGAGTTCGAGCTGAAAGCTCTCGGGGTTTTGGACCTGGACCTGTGCTAGACGGAGCGTGGATTTCATTAGTCGAGACCTTTCAAGCTTGATATTAATGTTCAATGTGTCTCTTACCATGCGGTGATCGCTCCCGGTTTTTACCGAATTGATCACAGAGACATCATTGAACACTTGCTTCTTGGTTGACATGATGAAGTCGATCTCATTTTTTGTTGCACCATCGGGGCTCTGCCAGGTCCACTTCCTGTGTTCACGCTTTTTGAAGAAGGAGTTCATCATATAGAGTCCCTCCTTCTCCATAAAACTGGCTGCTTAACCTTGAAGATCGACCCTGGGGGGTGACCACAAGCTCTTAGAGTAAGGTTGTTTTGAGATCGAGTAAGGGACAGATGTATCTGACTTGTATACATCTGTCACTTACTCGATCTCAAAATAACCTTACTCTAAGAGCTTGTGGTTACCCCCCTGCGGCTGTTATTATTTAGCCACGCGCTCCTCAAAAAAAAAAACCCCAGTCAGGGACGAAATTGACTGATTGATTGCATGGATTGGGTTTGACCAAATTTGTAGATCAACCTACACTTGATACACTGATACTGATATATGTCAATATATAATTATCTATAGCACACTCGGCCAAACTGGTACAAAGGATGGCATAGACAAAAGTATATTTATCTCTTTTTACTTATGACGTTATATGTGAGTGCGAAGGTGAATACCGATATTGAAATTGCGTTTAAAATATGTTCCGTCAAGAAGTATACAAGTCTCTGTAAAACTGATATTATATCTTTGCGTCTCTAAAACTGACCATCGAGTCTCTGCTGTCTAACGACCTAGTTGTAACAAACAACGTATCTAAAGTAACCGAACCGGCAACTGTCATAACAATAACTACTGCCTTATAAAGTCAGTAAAATGAATAGTCTTGAGTATTTCAGACAAAAATATATGACGGTCGCGTACCAGGGGATCATACATCATGCGACAGTTGCCACTGGCCCAGGTAAAGTTGGATATCACTACGACTCTCCCGTGACGTACCATAATGTGACTTTCTTAAGGAACTTGTTCGCGTTTTTGTAAGGCGTAATATGATAAACGGAGCGACCATGTCACGGTAATGTTGTTTTGTGATTATATCGTAGAACAAGACAAATGTAACTGGTATTTTTGTAATCTAATATTTCTTTTTGGTTGAAGAAAACGGTAGAAGGTATAGTAGATTGTTGCATCGAGCGCAAAGTGAGTTATTAATGCATGAGTGTTATGTTGGTGCCCGAGCGCACGCGAGGGCACCAAATTAACACGAGTGCATAAATTATAGGTCTACCGGAATCTCATGGCAAATGTGGAAATACAAATTTGTTGTGTGCAATACTGAGGAAATTGGATTAAACGATCTTGATACTGTTTAATTTTTATTTATGTCTTTATTAATGAACATGAGGTACCTATATTATAGTAGTCACAGCGGATCTTTGTGTCTTTGAACTTGGTCCTGCCAACCATTGCGTAAGAAACAGTTTGTCATCGAGTATACTGCATAGAGTAAGCGAGATAGGATGATGTGACATACATAAGCGAGTGAAAGAGACAGTTATACAATGCTATCTTCACCTTTAACATTGACACAAAAATAGCTACTGCGCGGGGTCTTGCAACCAATTCAGAGACACAAAGATCCACTGTGAGTATTATAGGTATGTGTATGAATAATGTTGTTGGGTTCTTAACATAGGAAAAATAAATCAATTGAATATTAATTTATGTACTAATTTATTATAAATCATTTAAATCATACTAATAACTTAAAATCTCATTCAGAACTAGAAAACTAGAATACGATTCCATGAACTCCACTGGCATTTCAAAAACTTGTATCTTTGTAGTTTTATGTCATCTCTCTCCATCAAATTGGTTCTTTTTCAATGGCATTTAACATATTCAAAACCAATCTCTTTATGTATAAAGTCTGTAAAAATAATAAAATGTATCATGTTACTTATAGTCATTCATCATCATCAGTCTATATATACTTTTTTTTTATGTAAGTTTTATGGCCTGGTTGCTAGAACCTTTTAGCCACGTCTTTGGAAAGAGTTTTGGATCTTATATTTATTCTTTAGTATGCATTAGAATGCGGATGTAACAGATTCTAATGTTTTTTGTAGTATTTGGCAGCAAATTGTACCGAGTCAGTCTTCCCAGTAAGCTTTGCAGAGGCAGTCAAACTACAATAAAATACTCCGCTCCACTATCCCGAGATCGCTTCTCTCAATGATTTTATAAATTGTCCAGTTGCGTAAACAGTTGAGACACAAAATAATACACCAATAATATATCACAATATCCACTAGGAATCAATTTGCAAATAATATTAACAGCCACTGAACTTCACTCGACAAAAGCCCGCCAAAACTCCCGTCTTTATACACGTCCCACTGCACAGATTATTACTTAATATTTTTCTTACGTCAAAGATTCACAATCTCCGTTAAAATCAATATCTTGTAGAAGAATTAGTAACAGTTACATTACTGTTGCCATTTCCTTCCGGCCATCATTCGATGTGCCCTGTGTATTAACCATATAATAGTAATGGAAAGAAATAAAAATTAAGTAAGAAAAATATAAAATAAACTAAAAGTATCAAAACAAGTCGGTCCAACTTACTGGTCCACTCTACGACGCACTTCAAAATCAAAGATTGAGTTTGATTTACGCCTTCCTTATTTTATGATACACATTGAAAACAATATGTTTCACTTGAGATTGAAGTGGGGTTTTCGACATTTTCACAAAAATAACAAATTTTCAAGATAATATCAAAAAAATTCAGCAGCGGTTGACACATCAAGTACTTTGATTTGACAGGTGACAATTGACATTGCCATATGAAAATCACAATTTAAAAAAAATAAAAAATGCCATGAGATTCTGGTAGACCTATACTCACTTTAGCGAGGTGCGTAATCTACTTTTCTTTCAACTACCAATCTACCTCTCATCTATTTCCATTTTATTATACTTTTTTTGCTAAATATGAAGTACCTACCTATCAAAGTTTTACAATGGTACAAAATGCGGGGCATTTTTTTCACCTTTGGTTTTATACGCCGATTTTTTTTCTCAGCCAGTACTCGTACCACGCCAGTACCTTTTTCGATCTACTGCATATATTTTATATTAAACTTAATGGGAGACATTAAACCTCTGTGGTAAATTTATAACTAAACTAGCTAACAACCCGCGGCTTCGCTCAAGTCAACTGGCTACCAATCTACCTACCACTACCTACCTACCCTGCCTTCCTTACCTACTCTGCCTACCCTGGCTACCCTTCCTAGCTTATCCTGCCTACCCTAGCCTAACCTGCCTAGTCTAACCTGCCTACCCTCCCTACTCTACGTACTCTACCTTCTCTACCTTCTCTACCTTCTCTACCTTCTCTACCTTCTCTACCTTCTCTACCTTCTCTACCTTCCCTACTTACTCTACTTACTCTACCTAATCTACTTACTCTACCTTCTCTACCTACTCTACCTTCTCTACCTACTCTACTTACTCTTCCTTCTCCACCTACTCTACTTACTTTATCTTCTCTACTTACTTTACCTTCTCTACCTACTCTACCTTCTCTACCTACTCTTCTTACTCTACCTTCTCAACCTACTCTACTTACTCTACGTTCTCTACCTACTCTACCTTCTCTACATACCCTTCCTACTCTACCAACTCTACTTACACTACCTTCTCTACCTATTCTACCTAATCTACTTACTTTACTTTCTCTACCTACTCTACTTACTCTACCTTCTCTACCTTCTCTACCTACTCTACTTACTCTACCTACTTTACTTACTTTATCTTCTCTTCTTACTTTACCTTCTCTACCTACTCTACCTTCTCTACCTACTCTATTCTCTACCTTCTCTACCTACTCTTCTTACTCTACTTACTCTACCTAATCTACTTACTTTACCTTCTCTACCTACTCTACTTACTCTACCTACTTTATATTTATGTTTTATTCTAATAGCAGTACACCGACTACCCCCTTTTTATTCTAAGTTTTCTTTTTTCAGTCCATCCAAAGGTTGTCTGGTAGATATCGCTGTCAGCGATAAGACCGCCTTTGTACCCATTTATATAAGTTTTTTTTTGTAAATGTCTATAATTTTATGGTGTACAATAAAGTATATTCTATTCTATTCTATTCTATTCTACTTTACTTACTTTATCTTCTCTACTTACTTTACCTTCTCTACCTACCCTACCTACTCTACCTTCTCTACCTACTCTTTACTCTACCTTCTCTACCTTCTCTACCTACTCTTCCTACTCTAGTTACTCTAGCTTCCTTCTCTACCTTTTCTACCTACTCTACCTTCTCTACCTACTCTACCCACCCTACCTACTCTACCTTCTCTATACTCTACCTTCTCTACCTTCTCTACCTACTCTTCCTATTCTAGTTACTCTAGCTTCCTTCTCTACCTACTCTACCTACCCTACTTACTCTACCGTCTCTACCTACTCCACCTACTTTTTCTATTCTACCTACTCTACCTACCCTAACTACAGTACCTACTCTTCGGCTTTATAATATTAGTTTAGGTAAAATATACAAAACAGTGCATTAAAGTAAAACAGTGCAACAATGAGATTTCATATAACTTTTCTACACTGTTTTGGTTCTTAGCAATAAATACGTACTTTGTGATCAGTTTTGTAGTGATTAATGATAACATTACTACGTAGTTGGAAGAAATAGTACATTGTTCACCGAGAGGAGAAAGTGACCGATTACCGTCGAGGGTGTCGTTTGAAGCCCGAGCCGTAGGCGAGGGCTTTAAAACACCCGAGATCGGGAATCGCACTTTCTCTCGAGTGATACATAGTGCTTTATACTACACCTACGAGGAATAGTACATTCTACGAAAACTGAATCCTCAAACAACACACAAATTGAAAATGGCGCCAATGGCGTCTGCAATTTTCACATGTTCTTTTTTCAAATTGTTGGACACCATCCAACATACAGCTAGTGGCCAGTGTCATTTTGCGAACTTGGAGATAAAAACTCACTGTAAAAACTTTTGGCTTTTGATATTTAGGTTACCAGCGCATAGTCTTACCCAAAATTAAAAAAGAAAACCCACGTAAGAAATGGATTTTCATACACTTTTCTCTCCCGCTCAGATGCGTTTTCTCGCCGCATATTTGTTCGATATGCAATGACGTACTTTCTACCGTAAATTTGATAAAGTATCAAGGTACTTTCCGAGCAGGTGTAGTATAAAGTTTATTTGTTATCCTTGAGCCCCGGATTTTGCCAGCGTAATATTAGTAGGTTCAGCCAAAACAATAGTTTTATATAAATTCAGTGGTAAAAAAGAAACTGTTACACCACGTGTTTCCAAAGCATTGATTTTGTATTCTGGCGTTCGCTTTACGTTTCCTGTTCTCAGAATAAATATAGCAGCCGAACATCTCCAGGAAACCGTGAGTGAAAGTTTATAGTGACAATAATGTAAGGGTAGCGACAGGTTTTCCCTGAACACCATTAAGTAAACCGACCCACAGGTTCTTCTTATATATTGCATGAGACAAGAAACGACTGCCACCAAATAAATGGGTTTTTACATTTTCAGTTGGTTGCCGACCGATACCTCAAAGTACTTTGCGGTCTGGGTACCAGGAAGGCATAAACTCGGAAGAGCATTTTATTCCACCCATATTACTATGAATATGAAATATTTCTTTGTGTGAGTTCTGCGCATGTGTGCTTCTATTTTTGTTTTGTGCTTTTTATGTGCGTTAACTTTGAGTGCCGTTATGCCTCTGTTGTAAATTGGTGATATTGGGCAAAAATATTAAAATGGAACGCGACTGGTTGTGATGTTATGTTTTTATACATACAGTTTGAATAACAACGCATCACTAACTTTAGTAAAAGCTATAGCCAGTCAAATCCATTAAATTCCATTTTATTTCTACACTTCACCACACGAATTAATAAATAAGCTGCCTCTATACAATTATAATCCGAATAACCATTTCGAACATCAAACAAAATTATGCAAATGGTAATATTACTGAAACGTACAAATTGACGATTATAACCCAAATCGATTGTTCCAAATCATATCGGTTGAAAGGCAAATTAATCATGGCGTATTGACGAAACTAACTAAACACAGTTTGCATAATAAATGCGGTGCACATCACTAGTAAATTTCGTGTATCGATAAATTTTCAATCGGTGTTTGTCCACTTGCTTGGCTTGTTTGTTATCAATTTGGCATAGTGATGTCAAATCAACAGACGCACAAAAATTCCGCTGTGTTGTGAATGAATTGAATCACGTTTGTAGATATCGTGTAAACAAACAATGAAGGGTTATGTTTCATTGTTTTTCAAACATGGAGATAATATGTACTACTACATTATTACCTCAATGTTTTCAAAAGAAGTACTTTAAAAAAAAACCCGACAGCATAGCGAATACCTAATTTGATCTCAATATATGTGGAGGTGATATTGTTTGCTTGTGTGTTTATATGTTTTTAAAAGTCCTCCCTTGAAGTACTGGGAAAGAATTTCGTAGTATGAACATTCTTTTATCGACAGCAAACTATCACTGAGAAGCATAGGTATCCTATTTTATCCGGAATAAACGCAGGGATAAACCACGACAGCGTAGACGCGGGAAAAATCTATGGACTAATATTATTTAATGTTATTTTTATTTATAAGTACTGTTTTGACATTAGGAAGTACTAATTTCTTTTCCAAAACTAACAACATGTCAGTCATTCGAATACCTCTTTCAGCATTAGGTAAAGGCCCAAAGCCATTGCCAGACATTTCTCAAGTTAGAGCGACCTTACAGGATTCGGACGACCTAACGACTTAAGCCTAAGACTTATCTGCGTCCACTAACATGACGGGTCCCTTTCAAAAAGAGATTAGATTATTATGAAATATATTTATATTATGACTTTGGTTTACCTTAGAGCATTAAATGCGATTTACTCTGAATCTGTTTAACGTGCGAGTTTTAAAGTGGTCATGCATCCAGACAGATCGCGGTCAACCCAAAAAAAATACCGGACAAGTGCGTGTCGAACCCATGTACTAACCTACCCATTATAATGCCTTAATAAAATTGGTATTATTTTAAGGGTGGCTAAGTTTTAAAGATATGGGCAAATTTAGATTTTCGTGAAAACTTGTACCAAAATTTACCTTAATTTTCAAGTTTTTTTAATTTTTTGGAATTTTTCCTTTATTTGTGCTTTTAGACCTTACTTTTTGCCAACTGCCATGAGTCTAGGTCAAAGGGAACTACCATATAGGTTTTGAACCCAAAACCTATACGGTACTTCCGGCTGACCTAGAATTGTCAATTTTGGTTAAAAGTAAGGTCTAACAGCACAAATAAAGGAAAAATTCCAAAAAATATAAAACTTGAAAATTAATGTAAATTTTGGTACTTACAAGGTTTCGCGAAAATCATAATTTGCTTATATCTTTTTATCGTTGATTTTATACACCTAATAGGGATTATAGACTTCAGTATCTGGTATAAATTTCAACTTGCTAGGTCCACCCGGTCCTGAGAAAATCGGTGGTGACACATGGACAGACAGACAGACAGACGGACAAGAGAGTGATCTTATAAGGTTTTTTTTTACCTTTGAGGTACGGAACCCCAAAAATACTTCAAAATTGTAGTACTTTGACCCCCTGATATCAATGGTGGACAACTGGGTCAAAGAGGAACTATAGCAATGGTGCGCACCAAATTAATTAAGCAATTCAGTTCTATATAATATCTATTTCACGGCACTTAAGCTTTGCAGAATTGTCTGTTTGATAGAATCTCTACATACACGTGTACCACGACAGCCTTTACCAACAGTTAATAACTAGCAATATAATGAATCCCAGACTGTTTGTCAGTTACCAAAAATGTAGGTAGCAACAATAAGCTCGTATTACATAGAATAATGAACAGGTATTCGGAAATTGAAGTAACAGACTAAGTGGAGGACTGATTAAGTGAATAAGATAGCCTGAAATACTCTTAATAAACCGGCTGGATTTAAATTCTTTGGTTATAATAAAGTGCCCGTGTGCTGTCATTGTTATTTTCATTTATATTGAATGTATTCATGCAAATAATTACATTTTCAATCATTATTTTGCAAACGAAACGATTGACTGAAGACCATTTTTAAAGCATATGAAAATTACTTAAACTAATTCAATACCAACCAGTAATAAAAAGAGGTACTTATTATTGTTTTGTTTATAATTTTATGACAGTCGGCGGTAATGGATCGACATGTTTGGATAAGGTAATCTCTGGGAGCACTGTTCCAATTACAAAAAATCTATCACTGATTTAAATCAGTGCTGGTAGTGGAGTGCCATGAGCTATATTTGTTACCAAATTAATGCGTGATTCCTGTAGGATTACGTAGACCATGAGAGCTAATCCACGAGAAGAACTAATGCAAAAATATAACCTCTTCATCGAATTAAGCCACTTTTATCAAGCCATCCTAATCTAAAACAAGGAACAAAAACTTCGTCAAACCAACGACGGATAAAAGTACCAGCAAGTGGGCTACATTACCAATCTGTAAAAATAATATGAGTGCCAAAAAACCTGGGTTCCGGCCAACATTCGAAGTCAATCCTAACACCAGGTGCGACTTACGGCCAACTTGAATACAAGTAGACTTTTGGGGCTCATAACAACATCTTTGAACGTTACATTTCTCTTGGTATCCAGTAAAAAGTGTCACGAAAGATTTTAAGCGAGAAAAGTTACTTAGAACTTTTTTTAGAACACTATTGTCTTGATTTATTGCTGTCGCAGAGATTATTACGAGTTACTACATACAATTTGATGTATAAATTACGCCTATAATCCCCGAAAAGCCTAAATAGAGGTACACCTACAGTACACCCACAATAGGGATGTTTCCTGGGTAGAAAAATGATAATTCTATTTAGTCCGCCAGTGAGATTATTAAATAATATTGGACCCTTATTTTTTTATTTATCAAATAAATAAATATTGGCAAAGATAAAGTGCATCAAATTTCAGGAGTCAGGGCTTGTGATGTCACTTTGCCAGTATAAAATTTAGCACACCGTGACGTCACACGATATTTCAGCGCACTATATGGTCGTAATTTTTTGTTTCCTTGGCAAAAGAAAAAGTACGTGTCCTGTTTTTAGGTTATCTAACTGACGGACTAAATAGATATTTTTTGTCAACTACCCTATTCGCCAGTTATAAGTACGAACCAACTACGACCACTTATAACTATTATTTAGTAGAAGACGGTGTGGCGTCCAAGACCTGGAAGAATAAGTGTCGGTTGTCCTGTGACATGGGTAAAGTCGTAGGTATCATAGGACGACGGACGGCGAAGGACTTCAACTCGAGTCTATTATACCAGCCACTTAGGCTAAAATTTCCATTATGGGCCGTTGATTTGGAAGTTCATTTTTTTTTCGTAGGTAGTACTCATAAATAGGAAGCTATTTACAAATTTTCAAGACTCGGAAATTTTATGTGTTTTTCGTGAGGTAAAACAATGAGAATTAGAACTTAGGCCACACCGACACGGATAGGTTAGGTTCGAAGGAGATGACGGGAGCTGAAGTGAGCGAGCAAAGCTAACGAACGTAAATCCCGTCATCTCCTTCATGTTAGGTTACTTTAGACCCTGCAGACAGAATTAGGAGCTCCGTCGACTTTGTTGCTTAAATAGTAATCATAAACTTTAACCATGGATAACTCCATAACCATGAGGTTCCGTGGAGTGGGAATGGTATAGTGAGGTAACCAAACCTCCCCTCCTCCTGTCTCCACCCTTCCCGCACCAAAACTCAACGGTCCATAATCGACTTTTTAACCGCCACTTATTCTAAGGCATTTTATTACACTGAAAATTTAAGCACTAGGCATAACGCCTACAATTTGTGAAATATATAATCCCATCAAAAACACAAATGTGAAAATTATCATATCCCGTGCGTTTAATATTACCGTAATCAATTCCTAATCACAGCCTTAGGCGACGAAGATTTGACTACCCACGTCTTGTTACCTAGCTTACCTAAGGCGATATCTTCCTGAATTTACTACTAAGACCTTCTTACTTCAGTACGAGACCTCCAATCCCGCCTAATAAAAAGATTTGTGCGTACAAGTCTTCTCACCAAAATTAAACACATAAATATAAAGAGAAAATCAATTTGTCCGCTTTACGATTATTTTTTCAATGATTTTTACTACTTTACAGCTTTTCTCGCTTCCTTACATAAATCGTAAATCTATTTACATAATGACTGTCGTTAGGTTTATGAAGGCGGATCCGAATTGTCCAATTGAGTTGCTTTTTATGTTGACATTTTTAAAGCGAGAGCGACTCAACGAAGTTACTGATTGAGGGTGATGTATTTTGAGGGGATCACAGAACTCTGCCCGAGTTCTTAATAACAACGATTCAAATTTTATATATTTTGATATTCTTAATTGTTTTGGCAAAATTATTTGATTGTGTGTTGTTAATTATCCGGCCGGGATTAATTAGCCGGGAGCAGAAAGTTTTCCGAAAACTGCTCCACCCGCATAGTGCCGTGCGTGGCACCCCGCGTTAAACACGTTTATTCGCCGAACGTCAGAGTGACGTCAAGACGTCATCGGCAAATTTTCTGGGCTCGGCTTATAGGTATAGTTTATATTCACAGTGTGTTCAGCGTACTTGAATATGGTGGTCAGAGGCTCTAGAACTTTTGTCCTAGAGCCTCTGACCACCATATGTCATTTTTTTAGCGATGGTGATGGTCGAAATAACAAAATGTAAGGGATTGATAACCTGTCATTTAAATAGCGCTGACACTGCTATAGATATAGATTTTTTTTAGTTTTTTTAAATCGTGACGCTTTTTTTGATAGAACGCCACTTTTCTATAGATTTTTGTCACTCACGGAATGTAGTTGTTATTTTTTTATTTAGTTTCGTAAATATTATTTTATATCTAATACAGAATAAACAAGTAAATATCTAAGCTATTTTCTATGAGTAGTTCGTTTTATTACCTTGATTGAATGAAAGAAATAAAGAAAATATATTTATTTTGACCCGCACAGAAGAAATTAAAAAAAAAACAATAAAGAAACAAAAAACCCGTGCGAGACCAAAATGGCTCTTATCACAGAGGCTCCATGCTTCTACTTGCAGGTTGTAGAAGTACGCTTTTTCTTATACTGGTTATGGTACCATCATGATGGCAATAGGCTTTTCTTCTATTAAATTAATATAAAGATGAAATGTGTTTTGAGCCTGTAAATACTGGATACATTTATATTTACAGGTTGAAACTGAAATACAGCCACGCTCATTAAAAAAGACGACGTTGTTTTTACAGACTAAAATCGTTAGCCACTGTTAATATGCCTATACAATGAAGGTTGTATAGCTATAGTTTAGCAAGACGATCCCGAGCTTAGAGGTTACGTGATGAGATTAGCACGGCAGGCTGTGCTGCAAAACTGGACTAATTCTGCGAAGTACCCCACATTCAGAGTGTATTCGAGAGATTAGCCTGTGATCGGTCGATCTTGTGATTTTGAAGGGTGTGTCTCATATAGTTTTTTTTACTTGTTACTGCCTAGTAAGATAAGTGATCGCATGAGCTACAGCTAACATGACGACTTGGGTTCAGTAGCAGCTCAGTGTTTAGATTTGTGTAACCAACTTGCTTCCTGTTACATGTGACTTACACATATCTAACGGGCAAAACGTAGGTGACCTATAGGAATTCCTTCGGGGGAGAGCAGTGGTGGCCCAGTGGTAGCGGCCGTGACTCATAAGTTGTAGGTCGAGAGTTCAAACCCAGGCAGGCGCTTTACTCGTGTAAGTTATTTCATCATCACTACTCTCAAAACGGTGAAGGAAAACATCGTGAGGAAACTGGCATGTCCTAGAACCAAAAATTCGAAGACATGTTACATCCACCAACCCACAATGGGCAATGGTGGATTACGACCTATTCTCTAACACAGAGAGGAGGCCTGTGTCCCAGCAGTGGGAACATTAAAAAGCTGATGATGATGATGAATCCTTCGGGAAATACACGTCTATAGGTTTTCACCGAATGATGAGGCATATTGTGTTTTAAGAATCTACTGCCAAGCAGATTTCCAATTTTTACAAGCTTTATGTTAATTTGCTTAGTATATGCACAGTATATATTATATGCACGAACAGTACGGAAACTACCTATTAACGCACGAAACGGCACACTCACACAAACATGCGCATCGACTAGATCCCCAAGCAGTTGTCGCTGTACTGCTGTACTGTTCGTAATAATATGTACTAAGTAATATGGTACTATGGAGCTGGTGTCATGATGGAGCCGGAAAGTCGCCATAGTCACTTCTCAACCAGACAAGATAACACGATCATGTTTGGGCTCGTGAAATAGATTGACAAGTGATATTAAGTTTTGTCCATTAAAATCTTGTTTTAAAAAGAATTTTACGTTTATTTATTTTGAATGAGGACAGTTTTAGAGGTTTTTGGAAAACAAATTCATTATTTCTGACTGACACTTCATTAAACTCAATTTTTTTATTACTTTTAGCTTTTATATCTGTACCAATAAACCTATATTTTACGATTGATCGACCGCTGTTTAAATTATTATCATAGTATATAGCTTCATGCTAAAACTGAGTCAATCAATCTGTCTAGCCTTTTCCCAACTATATAGGGGTAGGCTTCCAGTCTTACCGGATTCAGCTGAGTACCAGTGTTACATGAAGTGACTGCCTATCTGACGTCCAAAACCCAGTAACTGTCTAACACGGTACCTCTTGGCTAGACTTACGTTAGATCTCAAGCTCTTGACTACCCGTAACGACTGTCAAAGATCCTCAAAATGACAGCCGGGAATAACGGCTTAACGGGTTAAAATTTCCATTATGGGCCGTCGATTTTTGGCACAGGGAGGGTGGGGGGTAGAGGGGGGGGCTTTGGTTACCCCCCTGTACCATCCCCACCACTCGGAGCTCCATGGTTATGGAGATATCCATGGTCAAAGTTTTCAGTTTAGAATAAATTTCTTCGTAAATGTCCATCGTTTTAAGGGAGGGAGGGAAACGAAACAAAGTCGACGGAGCCATTTCTGTCTGCAGGGTCTAAAGTAACCTTACATGAAGGAGATGACGGGCGCTGAGTTCGCTCGCTTTGCTCGCTCACTTCATCTCCTTCGAACCTAACCTATCCGTGTCGGGGTGCCCTAAGCTCCCGAGCTCGCTTCGTCTCCCTAATTGTATATAAGTACAAAATAAATCTAATATCTCCATAACCATGGGATTCCGTGAAGTGGGGATGGTACAGTGGGGTAGCCCCCCTACACCCTTTCCTTCCCTCCCTCCCTGCCCCTTAAACGATGAACATTTTCGGAAATTTTTACACTAACCTGAGAACTTTAACCATGGATATCTCCATAACCAAAAGGCTCCGAGTGGTGGGGATGGTACAGGGGGGTAACCAAACCTCCCCTCCTCCACCCCCTACCATCCCCGCGGCAAAAATCAACGGCCCAAAAGCAAATTTTATCCGCTTAACGTGCTTTCCGAGGTACGGATTAAAATCGGTATGTTCAAATGGTCACCAATCCACGGACAGACCTCGTCAAGCGTTGCTTAACCTTGATGATCGACCAGTGCGGCTGTTATTATTTAGCCACGAGCTTAGGCTAAACCTGAGTATTAGGTTTAATATTCTTTTAAATTCGTCAAATAGTTCGGCTATTGAACAGAAATGTGAAATCACAGGATTTCAAAGCTTGTAAAGAGCTTTTCCAACAATATTAACGCTAACACTATTTAGGACCTTTACCACTCCTTATTAAAGGTTAGCCCGACTTAACAAGGAAAGCCTTCATAATCTTGAATTACTAAGATGTCTGCGTCTTTATGAATTTCCAAGAATAAGCTGTGTATTTATAAGGAAACCTGGAATAATCGTTGTCACCCTTTAAGCGCGAGTCCAGCGTAAGGACAGATTATCACTATGTTTCTGTAAACCGGAGCAAGTCTGATCAATATTTCATACCTTTCAATTTCCATGTTTGCGTTTACCAAATATCAAGAAGCGAAAAGCTATTTAAAAACAAATAACATAATATTTCTGTATTCATTTATCCTCGCACCGGAACGCCTTGCAGCAATTACACTAATGGAGCATAAACTCTTAATAAACGGGTAGTATTTAAACGCAACTATAAAAAAAAAATATCCAAAAAAAAACCGAATTCCAATCAAAAATACTGATTGCACAGCAAAACAGTTACCTCTAATTGCAGGGCTCCTATTTCTGTCTGAAGGGTCTAAAGGAACCGCGCGCCCCCGCTTTTCCTAAGCCCGACCAAGCTGCTCAATGAGGGTGAAAAAGAAACATTTTTAAGTTACACCTCGTTACCCGTGTGTTTCCGTGCTGCTGCAGCTACGTTGAAACTGTATATCTTAAATTGTTTATCAGCTCAACTGTCCATATTTCCGAATCGGATTAAAACAATGGTAATTTCTATTGTGTCTGGAAATTGACACTTTGAGGGTTTTTACTAACATCTAGATTCTACACTTTGTAACATAAATGTGTTTATTTTCTTTACCAGTCAAGTCTTAATTAATTTGAGAAATTATCTATTGCTACGTTTCTATAGCAAGTCATACATGCATACACAAAGTATCCAGGCTTGTAGTAATAAAACTTTAATGTCGGTATATTCATAAAATTTTATCAATAAAAAAACATCCCACATAAGGGATACCTATTATTGCATATACTTATTATTGCATTTCGTAAAATTCAGAAAAAAATATTAGGCAAAATGCACATGCAAATATTACAAACAGATAAACAATTTAGAAAATGCGTTTTCTTTACATACAATTAATAAATATAGTTAAACTTAAGTGGCAGTGGGACATGGCTCGCAGAACGGTTGGCTGTTGGGGCTGAAAAGTTCTAGAGTGGCGACCGTGTACCGTAAGACGCAGCATTGTAAGGCCTCCCTCTAGGTGGAGCAACGACCTGGTCAAGGCTGCGGGAGTCCGGTAGATACAAAACGCACAAGACTAATCAGTGTGGTGACTTGGGGGAGAACTATGTCCAGCAGTGGACGTCTTTCGTCTGAAATGATGATGAATAATCATAGTTGATTGACTGTAACTTTCTATTAAAGAAATACTTTTCCGTAATCGGATCAGTTCTTCCACAGATAACTTTTTAAAACATAAAATTAACCGACAAACGATTTAGAAAACGCGTTAAATAACAAACAACAATAAGAACGTAAGTATCAACATTTTTAATTTTGCCAAAATTAACTTTACCAAACCCTAAACGGTTAGGGACTTTCGACTTCCCAAAAACATTGGCTTACCTCTGATTATGTTCCGGTCGGAAAAAGAACTAACTAAAATACGGGTTAGCAAATATGTGGTGACTTATACCTCAAGTCTTGTGTATACCCCATCTAAATAAATACGAGGGAAGATCGGTTCATATAAATCGAAGACCCACGCACCACTTAAGCCCTTTATTTTAGTAATGTATTGCTTAAACTATTATTTTGACCCCTATCCAGTCCTGCTAAGAGGCACTTAGGGAGACAATGGACCCTCTTGTAAGGTAAATTGATCATTAGAACTATTGTCAGAGCTAGATAATTTATTTTGGGGTGAAATGCCTAAAACTACTTAAAATGCTGTATGAGTTTTTTATAAAACCTACATCAATCAGTACAAAAACCTGGATTTAGAATTAAAAGATCTTACATTAAGTATTCATTTAATTTCATGGCATATACGAGTAAAAGCTTAGCATTATTGTATTGATTACTGGGTTTTTATTTTAATCCATATTACATAAACAACCTTATCCGTAGCGACTCGCGACACAAAGGCCAAAATTATATATTTCCGATTATACAGTTCGTGTTATATTATAAAAAAAGATTAAACCGACTTCCAATGCAAAACACAACAAGGCGAAAATTACTTTATATATCGAAGTCGGTGTCTTTGTTACCTATTGTTTTTTATATTCCGACACCGACTTATAGTATTTAGGTTTTAGTATTTTAGTTAATCAATTATTAATAGAGTTCACCTTCCGGCTTCATCATCAGATCAGTTCGATGGTACTATTTTCATAAGTACCAATTATTTGTAAGTGTTTGCTATATCAGAGTCGGTCTCTACTTGTCACAAAAATTAAACATGTAAAGAAAACTTTGGCTTAATCAGTTGGGGATAACAGTTTTAAAATTCAGTTGCAAGAATTAACCCACACATACTAACTTTTATTTGATTTGACTTGTTAGTCAAGTCAAATAAAAGCTTGTAGAATAGTTCTGACTAATCCACAAATTATCAAAGCCTTTAATATCTCAAACAATGAGCTAACACCTGGTATCTACAAGACTTGATTCATCATATTATGATTAGCTCCTAGCTGTATCAAATATAATGAATGTTAGTTAGTTTCCTCTGCTGCGTGTGTTAAGCTCCCAGTTTATGCCCCAAAGGCTTCAAATTTCGTGCTTAGAGTAAGGAGGATGATTAGTAATTATTTACTTAGTTTGTATTGTGTTACCTGAACCTGTAAGTTGTGGCTTACAGTTTTGATGCGTTTGTGGATGTTTATGTAAATACTGATTTACAATTATAAGAGTACAGAAATCATTTCAGGATCCATTCTCTTTTGGGTAACATAATACTAAGAGCCGGTTTTTGAATTGATTAGGAAGTAGTAGTATTTTCTCCATTTATTTGGAGTTAAGAACGTATCCAACTCTACTTGAATGTCAAGTTTTGTCAGATTTTCTGACTAATGTCTGTATGATTTCGGATACGGTACGGTTTAAAAATTATTTCGTAAGAATTTTGAGGGTATAAAAAAAAGTGTTGTGATTAGACAATAATTCCTTAAAACTTTACCTTCTTGATGATACTCATATAGTGATCTCCATAGAGAAAATTTGTAGTAAAACGTGGGATCTGTATTATCACTATCAGGCACCTATTCTAATAGTTCGATCTCATAGATCACTGACCTATGATATTTTACAAAATAATACCAACGACACATCCAATTTCACGCTACTTAGAATTATAATAGGTAACCCTACAATACCGTTTGCATAGTTGACATAAGAATGGGATCAAAACGAGGTAGGATTTACCAGCTCTAGCTTCGGTTCAAATTGACGCCTTTTATCCGATATAAATGGGACGGACTTGCATAGTCGCAACCATCGACCTGTCATGGTGATAGCGTAATCGATGTCCAATTTAGAATGAGAATATGTTGAATTTAGCGGGGTGGTCTTTTCTCCATACAAACGCTCTCGTCTGTTTTCTCTCTGGTTTATGAACTTAAAGCAGTGAATTTTTACAGTAAAATAAATATTAACTTCTTCTATGTCCCTATGTTTTCCTTTTTGGTGATATATTATCCGTATAAGAACTAGAACCCTCTCAAAATGCCCAAAATTGTCTTTATCGAGTCGCTGTCTTCAGAGCCTTAGTGTACAAATTTGACAACTATTAATGAAAAACGGAAAACATAGGGACATAGTAAATATCTTTCTTATTCAGTTTATGAAATATCTTCTAAATCGGTTCAATATTGGAGGAGAAAACAGACGAGAGCCAAACCTCGAATTATGACTTTTTACTTAAGAAAATTTGTCGAATCTGCAGTTGTCCTTATCGCACGAATTTGTGGGCGGGGTGAGACGCAAGGGGTCTGCATAATACGTACACAGACGGAAAGGTGATGCGTAGTAGTTGAAAATAATATCGATATAGTAGTGTTGTAAACAGTTATCGATAAACACATTTATATTGTTTACATGTGCTGTTCGTGAGAAATACAAATAGAAGTATTAAAAAGTATTGGATACAAAATAAAATAAAGTGCATGTCTATAAATGTTTATTACAAAAAGTTTTCAATACAAAACAGTAAATTATATATCGGATGGGTATCCGCAATCTCTAGATCGCCTACTAGGTACATCAGCGAAATTAAACTTATTTCAACGTCAGCCGCACGGGTCAATCGATCAGGTTGTGCTATGCTTGCCGTGGTTGGTCCGTGGATGGATGACCATCTTTACATACCCAGACCCGTCCGTGTCTCGCCAAGCACGCCGTTAGTCCCGGCTGTTATTTTCGGCTTTGACAGCCCGAAAGTCTGACCCGTATTACCAAGGGGTTGCATATTACCCAGTAACTGGTTGTGGAGGTCAGATAGGCAGTCGATCCATCAAAATACTGGTATTCAGCTACATCCGACTCTAACGTAGATTGGAAAAGGCTAGGCAGATTATGACGACGTGCTTTCTCTCACTGGTTTATTCTTTGGTGTCCAACCGTCAATGATTTCTGGTAAAAGGCTAATGCCTTAGGCTTGCCACTAATGTGGTAGAACTTTTCAAATCAAATCAAATCTATCGAACTTTTCTAATAATGGTTCCATTTTTATGCCATAATGCATCGTCTCTCTTAATATTTTGAAAAATAAAAGCTTTTGGGACTACCTAATTAAAATAACAGAAATACATACATACATACATACATAAACTCACGCCTTTTTCCCATGGGGGTAGGCAGAAACTACAGAACGCCACCTGCTACGATCTTTACATACTTCATAATAACAGAAATCTCGACGAGTTATGTGTAGTTGGCCTTGTACTTGGTAGAAGTAATTGTGATTCTGTTTTAATTGTAATATTTTGTCTTTAAACATACATAAATTTATTTCATCATCATCATCGTCATCATATCAGCCACTGCTGGACATAGGCCTCCCCCAAGGGTCACTGCATCGACCGGTCCCGTGCGTCTCGCATCCAGCGGATCCCCGGCACCTTCACCAAGTCATCGGTCCACCTGGTGGGAGGCCTTCCAATGCAATGTCTTCCGGTTCGCGGTCGCCACTCCAGATCCTTTCTGCCCCATTGGCCATCCATTCTACGAGCAATGTGCCCTCCCCACTTAAATGTGGCAATTCTCGGGCTTGCCAAATTCTATTGCTCGGGCTATGTCGGTAACCCTGGTTCTCTTGCGGATTTCTACATTTCTGATTCGACCACGCAAGGAAACTTCATGCATAGCCCTCTCCATTGCCCTTTGGGTGACTGTAAGCTTTCTGCTGAGGCCCATAGTAAGCGACCATGTCTCAGAGCCATATGTCTGGCAACACACACTGGTCATAGACTTTCGTCTTGAGACACTGTGCTAAGTTGGACGAGAAGATACCGCAACTTCCCGAACACTGCCCAGCCAAGTCGGATTCGACGGTTTCCAAAATTCGATGCCGTAAGCCTCCTTAGTCTTTCAATTTTTCATAAGCTATTATCGCTTTGGCCCCCACTATTTTTCTTTGAACATCCTTAGTTGAGAGCAATCTTTCAAGAAATTTATTTTTCTTTTAATTTATATAAATCCAAAGGCAGGAAGAAGATATTTCTTCCAACTCTAAGCGACCGTAGTTTTAACAGGTTATGTAGTTCTTTTTATTTTGCTCGTTCCGTCTTTTTTTTTGAATGCGTGCATGAATAGCCCTTCGCTATTCCATGAAGTTACTAATCCATAACATCTTGTCTGATGTGATATGAGCCACTTCCTGCAAAGTTAATTCTTTTTCCGCCAATAAATTTAAATTGCTCTACATTATTATTAGTCACGTCCAAAAAAAGATTTTCTGGGTTTGCTGTTAAGAATAACATATATTGTTGGATATCTGTCCACAATCCACAACAACAAAAGTAACGAGTGACTGGAGCGATTACAAGAAATGCGCGAGCCGCGGCCGGGAGCTTTGGAGGCACGCACACACTGTCAACTTACCCACACATGGATAGGTCGGCCGGGCGCCACGCGCTCGCAGTTCGCAGAGCGACAGCGATAGTTTTTTCAAATACCTATTTTTCAAAAGTCTCTCCGCCCGTATTTCCTCTTAATAGTAACAATATTCGTCGTGGTGGATAAGGAACTCAGTGACAGGGTGAACATTTTATGGAACAAACAATTAACAAATTAACAAACACCGTGTCGTACTCCACATGGTGGTTGTAAATGTGGTACTTTTTCAGATGTCTTATTTTTTGTGGCTTAGTAGATTGTGGTCTTTGTCACTCATACCTTTGTAACAATCTCTTTCTGCTTAATCTTAATTTAACTACGAGTAAATATTAGAAGAAAAAAGTACGTACCTACGAAAAAAAAAAAATACCTGCCTACCTATATATTCGAACATTTTCGAAAAATTACGCTTTTTGTTATGATAGCTATAGTTCTGGTTCGATAGTTTTCCTTTGTTTTGCGCCAATAGATTAGTAGAAACAAAAAAATATATACACATAACAAAACGTCCTGGTCAAATATATAGATATTCCAATTATTATAACGCACGGTTGGCGCAGTGGTTGAACGTTTGACTTCTGCGCTGCGTGTCGCCGGTTCGATTCCCGCACGTACCAAATATTTATATGACCTACAGGTAGTTGTACCAATTCTAGGTGTTTGTGTATGTGAGTTTATATGTTTCTAACCGCACCCACGATACAGGAGAAATTCCTAGTGTGGGGCAATGCTTTTTTTTAAATAAGTAAAAGAAAGATTATTTATTTTTTACCTCACATATATGTTTACTGTCACGAGTTTTATAGCAATGCTTCTAAACAATTTCTGATTTGGATGTTAAAACGCTATCTAAATTGATCAGAAATATTTCATAGATTTGTCATTTTCACAGAGTTAGGCAAAAACAACATTGCTCTATGTTGAAAAATATTGCCTTCATGAAAAACTATTAAATCGAGATCTATTTTCAGTTGGCAATTTCAATTAACAAGTTGGAATTTTCGTAATTTGGATTTGAATATAAATCCTATGTTTATATTTAGTTACAAAATAAGTTAGAAAGATAGATAGTAGGTATGGGCGAAAAATCGCATCCGGCCGTTTCTAATTCCCGAAGGTTCGCGGACACACACGACCGCAGCACTCGTCCCAAACGAATTGTGTACAAAGCACTGAATACTGGAATAGTCATCCCGCGAAATGGCCACCAGAATAATAAACACAGCTGTAATTGATCATATGTTGTACAAAATGTGATATTTACATAATTTTGCCCGATATTAACATTAATTTCGGAAGCCAACGGGTATGTTTGAGGAAAACATGTAAAAAACACCATGTAAGCAACAATAGGGAAATGATCAAAGAAATAAATTCATCATAAAGGGAAATTTTACTGAAGGGTATAAGTACACTTAAAGTGAATTTTAGGTAATTTCAGGAAAACATATTGTGACATGTGATTGAAAGGAAAAGCCAAAGCTTAGTTGTAGGCATTCCGTTAATGCCCTCAAATGAGGCAAAAACCTTAAAAGACTGTTTCACTTCATTGCTGGCTCTGAAAACAACAAATAATTATAAACTTAAAATGGTTTAGAAATATTTCACTAACACTAACATCGCCATTATTATGAGCACCACAGCAAAAATTACAACGAGAGGCCTCAGCTGTCTCCTATTCGCTGCGCAACGTGGTTGGATTCCAGTGCAAAACTTTCATACAAAATGTATGCAAAGGCCAAAGAATCCCACCACATGTGTACGAATTGTTGCGTAGAAATAACAATAAACATATTATGAAAACCTTTATTGTTCACGGGTTTTGTTTTGTAAAAAAAAGGCCACTTTCTGTATTATATTCTGGTGGCCTGTGGCCTCGAGTTAAGCGAGGCAGCGGGGAAGTGTTTACGCTTATAGAAATATAATGACTTCCTATTTTGAATACCACACGTGCTTGAATCAACACTGGCGTGTTGTTGTTTTCGTTTGACGTCTAATTTGTGGCCTCACGTCAGGCTTAAATATACGTTGCTATTGTTACTGCCTTCAGTGTTGAAAATTATTTTCGGTAAGCTCCAAATTTAAACTGAAATTGATTTAACAAAACCATTTACAGGCACTTTTGAGTTATTAATTTTATTTATTTAAGGCACATCAACAACACAAACACAAACATGGACTTATTAAATTTCGTGAGGGCTTATAATGGTATTTATGTCAATAACAGACGTGCACAACATTCACAAAAATAATTTCACATAATTCAATAAAAAATCTAATTTTCACAGAGGATGAATAAATAATAGGCAAAAGTTGCTAAGGAGTCAGTCAGTTGGAAAAGAAGGTACAAGTTTCATAAAGGGTTGTTAGTCTTGTTATATTCTTCACAATAATACAACAAAAATCCTTTATAAATAATTTCATAAAGATTAAAGCCTAATATTAAAAAGATCTTTTTTATCCGCTTAAGCCTCTAGTGTTTGGCTTGCTTTTCTTAAGCCTTAAACTAAGTAACGTTAGGCATTTGGTATTGTAGGATCACTATGTAATTACTTAAATTGCGGATCACAATGCCCTTTAATAACTTCAATTAAAATAATACCCGTACTGAGGCAAGCAAATTAAAAATAATGGAGCATTTGCAGAGTAGCGATCATCACTAATGCGCTCTAATAAGATCTAGGATTTGAGAAATCTAATCTTTAGAAATTAAAGTCTAGTCCTATCTGTGGCATAAAACGAAAATAAATGTTTTACCTTTGCTCTGTCTCAAAGTGCTAGAAGGCTCTTGAAAACAAAATCTGGTCTAAATCATTTGGCTGTTCTTGCCTTTATTTCTCGATCCTTTCTTTCACGCATTATTGAGTTGATGGTACATAATATACTTAGGTACTAGAAGTTTTATGCAGCTCTTTCGTCTAGAAGTAATTTGTATAGATTAAAATAAATTGCGTGAGATCTATAAGGTCACTTTTGCAGTTATCGTGCAAGGGGAAAGAAATCGAACCGTCCAATAAGAGTGAGGTCACCCGACCGTAACACACATTTACAATGTACAAAGAGAGATGCCAGGAATACGCTACATTTGGTAGTTAGGTTCACACTGGAAGGATTGTTGCAAAATTGCTTCGAAATTCGAATGTGATTCCGCAACTTATTTTAAGGGACTGGAAATTAATGAATTTTAAAAGGAATGGGTGAACGTAGATGAAGGATTGAGTGAGTGAGAAATGAAAGAGAATGGCTGAATATGCAAGGTGGAGATCGATGGTAAAGAAATGTTTTAATGTGATAAATAGTACTTGTAATCTTTCCAAAATTCCAAGTACGTCATAATATTTAATTAATTTACTCCTTTCTGACCTTAAACGTACTACGTTAACAGTTTATCAGTTTTATTAATTAAGGGAAAAAACCGGCCAAGTGCGAGTCTGAGTCGCGCAAAGAGGGTTCCGTATAAACAGCTGCATTCACTAAAATAAATAGGTGACATTACTAACGTTCATAAACAATGAAAGCATCGAACATTGCTCTAACGAAGGGACAAAATTAACTTTGTAGATCGAAAACTTTTGTCCGCATACATCAATATACATTTTTTTTACTTTTCCAAGTAAATTTTATAAGTTGGCCTGCTATTACTCATAAACATGTAAAGTTTACTTAGCTGTGATAGTTTTCCTTTTAATTTCGTAATACACTACTGTTATATTAATGCCGTGAATTTTTTCACATATCCAAAAGCAACTATTTAGCTGGCGGGGTGGTAACAAATTTTGCCATTTATAGCTTAATTTTACGCAAGCGGATCCCTGAATCGAAAAATGGTTTTCACAGACCCGTAATATTTTTGAATGGCCTATCCAACGATAGCCCACACCATGGGGGATGAGAAAAAATAGTACATCCCCACTTTACGTGTACAGGAGAACCCTTATTTTTTATATCATTTTGTAGGCGTGATTGTATAGCCATGCCATATTATAGCTTTTTAATACTAAAAATGTCTGAGCTAATCTGCGATCGGAAGGACAGACGGACATGGCGAAACAATAACCAAGTTTTTGTTTATTCGAACAATTTACTGCCTATCGATCAATTTACTTTAATTACAAAGTAAGTTTTAAACTTCTAGATCGCGTGTGATTTAATAGCCAAAGTGTTAACCAACGGTATACTTACTTTAATCGAGGCTTTTAATCACTAAATTAAAGTTTCATACAAAATTTATGAAAAAGCCTTGACATCCCGGCACGAGGCAGAGACTAATAATAATGTAGGTGGATGACGAACTGGGTAATTATTTATACTAGATTTTGTTCATGACTTCGCTTGTATCACCATTCTTTTTTTGACAATCTTGGGACCATGGGGTCCTGGTCCTCTGAAAGGCGTGCGAGGGGCCGAAGTCAACTCGCAGAGGCCTTGTTAGGCATGTATCAGGAAATGTGACACCAACCGACGATTATCCCTGTATGCACTAGTATTGAAAAACTAATAATGAAACGTAGAATATAGTGCTTCAGAGCAACGCTATAGATCGACAAGACAAGAATATCGTCACGAATTATGTTTAAGATCCTCGAAGACCGCCCTTATGCACAAAAGCATCCTCTGCATGGCTCCGAAAATATTTAATAAAATACCAAATGACATTAAAGATTTAAACTTGACACAATTTAAACGGAGACTAAATATTTTTTTAATTGATAAATGCTACTATACCATTGACGATTTCCTTCTTGACAAAATGTAATAAACTAAATGATTATTATTTATGTATGCTTATCAATTAAAAAACTTGACTGTAATTAATTGTATTCTGTATATTTATTTTAATAATTAATTGTATTGTTAATGTTTATTATAAAAATTGATTGTATTGTTAATATTGACATTTTGTTAATTTGTGTGAAATATTGATTTTAAATTCTTATATTGTTAAATAGTGTATGCCCTAAGGGGTAGTTTTTTGAGTCACCAAAATCTAACTTTAAGACCTACTGTATCACCAAAAAACACACGAATAAATACTTTGATTTTGACTTTGCCATTTTCATTTTTTTGCTAATCATTATTTTATGTACCTACCCCTATATTTCTCGTTACGGTGCAGATGTAGTAGTTTTTTTATCATATTAATAAGCACCATTTAGGAATAGCTTCAGATATTGTATGCTGCATCATGCTACCTAATTTTCTTTTACCTTCTACCTTCAAGTGATTTAATAATTTTAAAATATAAATTCGTTATTTTTTACGGCATCCTAAGGATTATTTTTTATTGCAAATTTTCTTTTTGCTCAAGCTCGCTTGAAATGTAAACTCCGTTCTGGCCAGTACCACCACGTCAATACTACTACATTTAAATAGGTGCTTTCTTCTTGTTGTCGTCGGTGGTACCCCAGCACGGAAGATGTTTGGCCGTGATCTGATGAGCTAGAATGGTGGTTTCCAGGTTCTACGTCATCGTTTCTACGTCAACGTTTCTACGGCATCGTTCCCACGGCATCGCTTCTGCGGCACCACTATATTCTACGTCAATGTTTCTACGTCAACGTTTCTACGGCATCGGTCCCACGGCATCGCTTCTGCGGCACCACTATATTCTACGTCAATGTTTCTACGTCAACGTTTCTACGTCAACGTTTCTACGTCAACGTTTCTACGTCAACGTTTCTACGTCAACGTTTCTACGTCATCGTTACTACGGCTTCAACATTTCTGCGACAAATACTGCCTGCACGTCATTGTGTGCCGCAGGCACGAAGACCCACTCGTCGCTACGCCACTGGTGTGCTGAGCGCGTTGGTCATCCTCGCCGTGCAAGTGACATCACCGTACAGCACGACACGGATCATCGGCCAACTTCCATCTCCGGCCACCTGCAACTGCAGGGGAGTACCTATCCCTGCAGAAGTGACAACAGACATCCGTAACCCACGACCTTACAAATTTTTGTGTGCCTCCGGTTGGTTTAGTGTGGTAAATTAAATTGTATTTTTAAAGTACACGCCCGTCTTTTATTCAGTTGCCAATTGCTAGGTAGCAAAAAAACGGATGGAGGCTACACTGGCGCCCAACTACTATTCGAGAGACATTTTTGTAGTACTAAAATCGACTGCCTTACCAACGCAACGGAGCAAAATATTGCCACCACAATATGTTATTACTAGCTTCTGCCAGCGCGTTTACCCGCGTGAATGTCGAAAATTGTCCCAAGGGAATATATGTCGGGCTAAAAAGTATCATATGTGCTATTCCAGACTATAATCTATATCTGTGCCAAATTTCATCCAGCTCCGTTCAGTAGTTTTTGCGTAAAAGAGTAACACACATACAAACACACTCAAAAACTAGCGTTCATAAAATTATAAATGTGATGATGTAAAATGTTAATAGAAAATATTTCACTTACACACAGGGTCAGGTTTTTTTTGTCTAAAATTAGAATGACTATTAACTTATGTACATAATAAGGGTCGGGCGAACCGCACGGTTTTGACGCCTCAATCTGGTCCTTCAGAGGTCATTCTAGACCGAAGTGAAGTCGCCAATTAGTTATCTTAGAGAGCGGTTGTGTGCGCGAGATATTAAAAATACCGTATTTCTTGTATGGTGTACATATAAGCAAATATTCGGACGGCCGCATCTGGTATTATATAATTATAAATTTACTAGCTGTTCCCCGCGGCTTTACTCCTGTGGGCCACCCCACAGGACCCGTTTTCGGGATAAAAAAATAGCCTTTTCACACCACCTGCTGGAAAATGTCAAATTATATGTCAAGCAACCTTAACCTAAAGTGAGTCATTAGTGGCCGGGGGCACAGCCGGTCAATAATGTTGTACTGGATTTCATTATGACCCGCTGGTCAATAATGTGATTTTAATTTGGAATCTCACATGCTCAGCTAAATTGGCAGTATAGTACTAACAAACACCCTTTGGTGCCAGAAAGAGGAAAGCTTTTCTCGATACCACACGTGGATGATATTCTCGATTTCCTACAAAATCATAACAACTGCTTCTTCATATCGTTGCCATGTTTTCGAAGACATAATATTGTAAGAATAATTAGATAACTACGAACCATTTTTTAAAAGGAATGGAATAACATTAAAACTGGCATTAATAATAACAAATACCGTACCGCGCCGTAATACCGTAATAGTAATTGGCTGTAACATTAGTTAAGTAAAATAAGCCGTCAAATTGGTAACAGCATCACTTTAAAAACGTCATCTGATTCTTTTTCACCACAACCTTCAACATCACACCATCACATTCCATCTTTCCCTGAGCCTCATGCACCACCTTCACCAACTTTTACCACCCAAAATGCTCCTCTGCAAATACAAGATTCTGAAGCATTGACGAGCAATACTCAAATAAATTCCACATCAATATCTATAAACGTACCAAATAAAAACTTAACTTTATCTTTGCACAACTGGACTAATGTCTCAAATGTTACCATTAACTTCAATTAATATGTAAGTGCATATAACTAACTAGTTCTAAATATGTTATTCTTACTGTTTGTTTATTTAATAAATACATTGTTTTTCGTACTATGGCTATTATTTTCTCACAGTAGGTGTAAAAAGTCCTCCTCTGGGCTAAAGGTGTCTTTGCCTTGGGCTAGCTTGAATCCCTCGCTGCATTCAGGATTCTTGTATTAACTCCCTCGCTTTGCTCGTTAGTTAAATCCCGAATCCTTCATTGCGCTCGAGATTCAATATGACGCCCGTGACATAAGACACAACTTTAGCCCCTCGGTGCATAATCTACTAATGTCACTCAGGAATAATGTAGCTTTCTATTGCTGAAAAAATTATTAAAATTGGTCCAGTAGTTTCGGAGCCTATTCGGTACAAACAAACATTAAAATCTTTCCTCTTTATAATATTGGTAAAGATGTGAAATTCTGAGTCTTGAGAAAATATATATTTTTTTACCCGATAGCGCATAGGATTTATTCAATTACCCACCACTGGGATATTTTTAAGGTTCCCTACCCAAAGGGTAAAAACGGTACCCTATTACTCCGCGGTCCGTCTGTCTGTCTGTCTGTCACCAGGCTGTATCTCATGAATCGCGATGGCTAGACAGTTGAAATTTTCACAGATAGACACAAAAAAACATAATAAAATAAAATTTGTGTGGGGCTCCCATATAACAAACGTGATTTTTTTCCGTTTTTTGCGATAATGGTACGGAACCCTTCGTACGCGAGTGCGACTCGTACTTGATCGGTTTTTTTTTTTTACTTGATAGCTAGCTGAATAGTCATCGCGTATAAGGAAACATTTGGACGGCCGCATCTTTACTTCATAAATCTGTGAGAATGGCCCCGATTCTCAATAATACCTCGTAACAATACAATATGGGACATAAGGGGCCAAATCCGGCACTAATACACCACTTGTTATTAGCTGTCAACTTGTCTACCAGCCAGAGACTTTACTTCTAATAAATCTTGCTACACAATTTTCTTCTCCACAATTTCCAGTGAACTTTCGGTTATAATGAGGCGGTTATTTTTGATTTATTGGATTTTGTTTAGGGTAATTAGGAGGTTGAAGTACCCACTGTGTATTTTTGGATTTATTGCTAATGAGCTTTAAGACCGCCATGCGTTAATTGCATTATTGGGGTTCGGCATTTCATTTGAAAGGCCTAATATTCTGTTCTTGTGTTGCTCATGTGGTACCAAGCATTACCGCATTAAATATTTACCTGCTTATATATCAAGCTGCATGGTGGACCTAGTGGTACAGGCTTGGACAAGTTTAGGTCGTCGTTGGTTTGAACCTAGACATGGTTGTTTTTACTACTAGTATGTGTGCGTGTAGTTTCTTGTTAACTTGTGGTTGAACAAAAATCGTGGTGTTGAAATGTAAGGCACTTTCGTCGAAAGTAATCTAAACTGATATTTTAATAAATTATTCATTAGAAAATCTTTTTGAAAACAAGCTTTTTTCGTATTTTTCTCAGCAAACCCTTTTATTTGATACCCATATTATGGCAGTGTAGCCCACCATCTTGGGCCGTCGGCCATATTGGATTTAGAATGAGGTCACTTAGCTAACCATGCATTGTCATCCAAAGTAAACGTCTATGCAAAATTTCATCTTAATCGTTTCTTACTTACATACATAGATTGCAAGTTAAATAAAAGCTTGTAAAAAGGTGAAACAGTTTGTTTTCAAATGTTAATATGTTTCTAGGATTATAACGAAAATACTCTCGCAAAAAGCTACACTATCATTGAATTTTATCTCGGCTACTTTATATAATGGAAGGATACGAGAGCGAAGCGAAAAGCTAGTTACTAAAAAACGGCCTCACTATCACAACCTTTTGCTACACATAGAGTGACTACCATCCTAACTTAGCAGGCAAAGGTTACGTGTGAGTCATAAGTTATGCGACAGTGTATGGAACAGTTAAAGGCTTTGGACAGGGTGAGGAACAGCTGAGCTTGCACGAGTGCTAAGTAGCTTTGATAATTGCGAATGATACATTTTCGATTCGAATGATGTTTTTTTTTCGAAACTTTGTATCTTTCCTATAAATTTTCTTTTGAACAACAACAAATACACGGATACGTTGTTTTATACTGTATATTTTTAAAATTTAATAATAAAAGGGAACAAACTTGCTTATTAATAGTAATTGAACATTATTGTGTTCAACATTGAACATTTACCCTCAAAGTGCGATCTTAATGTAATATGCGGCAAATACATTTAAAAAACTTAAACTTGCGAAAGATTTAACCAAAGAGCTGTAAGGAAAGTTTCTGTATTTTATTGAAAATACAGGTGCGTTTGAAAGATACATTGTATTTTACATGTTATTTTCAACGCTTGTTCTAAGGCGGGCGCAAAGTATCAAACATGTTAAACCGCCGTTTGCGTCCAAATTGAGGTTATGGTTACCTAGTGCCTATGGTGGACTAGCGCGATCGTCTTTTGTTTTACCACGAGGACACACGTTTAGCTTCTACTGCTCGCTTCAACAACTCACGATGCACTGTTGTAACATAAGGCTCTATATATTATACCAGTATATTTAGTATATTTACGAAAGCGTCGTGATGATGTAGGGAGTATGTCAGATGCTAGGGTAGGGATTGACAGCTCACTTTCCCTAAGTCATCACGGTGAGATTGTTACAGAATAGTGCTACTGTTGTGTGTGTGAACTTAATCATACAACTACCTACGCCAATGCCGAATAAAAACGTAAACGATAAAGCGGATCTGTAAAACGGACTGCTGTATATTTTGCCGGATCGGTATTTTTTACTGGATTTAGAATACTGTCATGTGTGTGTACTCACTCATACAACTACATAAGTCAGCGCCGAATAAAATCGTATACGATAAAGCGGACCTGTAAAACGGATCACGAACAATTAATCGCGTCCACCACCGCGCCCGCACCTGCTTTAGTCATCGTGCGTTCACTGTAGACAAGGCCTTAGTCAGAGTTACGTCGGGGTAACGTATAAAGTCTACATTGCACAAGCTTTGGGGCTGAAAAGTTCTCCAGACTGACTTTGTTGTAAAGAGCAACAGCTATCAAAGTTGTTTAACCTTTTTTTCAATTAATTTACAATAATGAACACCAATGATTTACATGATTTGATCCATACTTAGATAGAATACTATTAGCTTTGTTCCAGGGGCTTTGCTCGTGTGAATAAAAGTATAATGTGTCCTAATTCAGGCCATAGTTTAACTGTATTACAAATTTCATCCAAACATGTTTAGAGGCTTGATTGATTAGTGAACATCCAAAGTAATAGTTTATTCCCAGCAGCTTATGCCTCTCGTTTCATGTGCCAAATTGCCAATCCCTACGTTCCTGTGCGAGCCTCTTTCCCACCGACCCGTGATTGAAACAATATTTCCTGCACAATTCACCGCCGGACAACCAACACTTCTTCTTATAGTCCTTGGACGCCACTTGGTCTTCACGGTGGTGTCCTACGCAGTTCCCTTTGAGTTTTTAGGTTGGATTCAGGATAAAACTATTGATGTAAAATATTTAACGGTAGCAACATAATATGAAGGTCACCACACTATCCAGCCAATTATTCGCACTAGTACCGATCTACAGTACAGTTTATATCGATAAAAATAATGTGCCTGCCAAATGCCAAACCGCTTTAGAGCCGTCGTTTCAGTTCATGCTACTGGAATATTGATATTTTTACACGAAGCGACTGATTTAATCTCCCCGACGTTACCAGTGAGTTATAATACCGAATGACTGAAAAATTTCTTTTTATTTAAAAAAATAGTATGTGTATAAGAATAATAATTATACTGATAAGAGCATGGTTAGAGCCTTAGCCCCGCTTTTTGAGTTGTGGTTTCGGAACTTCTCACTTCACTTTATCATGCAAATTTGACAAACTTTAGCGTTAAAGTGGCGGTTGATAACTTTATAACGTCACATTAAGAAACCGGAGGCTTGTTTTTTTACCCAACTGCCGAAGGAGGGTAATGCGTTTTAATTTGTCTTCTAAACGGGTGACGTCAAAATTTTTTGTAGAATTGGTTCTGTTTAAAAAAAGAACACAAAGAGTGTTTTTTTTAACAGAACCAATTGTTTTTGTTACTAATTGGTTCCGGGATTTTCACATAAAAAAAGAACTTTCGAATGCCCTAATTCCAAATTCAAATGCCCAAACGAACCGCCATATTTATTTCTGTACCGCCATATTTCTAAACAGACGAAGAGCGATAGTTGTTTTTAGTTTTTATAGTGCCTGCAGCGTGTGTACGAAAGTTTTGTCAATCAATTTAGAGGACCCACTTGATATTCAGATGGTTATTGAGTGTGGTGAACTTTTCCGGTCCGCGGAACCCGGAGAGAGGTGGCCCACTAACTTTTGCTTTGAAATCTTTACCGGGCTTTTTGTCCGAGCTTTTATACAAATAATACATAAAAGTGAGTCACATGATTTGATACAATAATATATGAACAAAGGATAAAAAAGGTGTGGTTTGTATGGTGTTGTAAAACGTAAATAGACTAAAAGATGTGGATCTGTAAAGCAGAATACCACTAACTCTGATCACTAATGTCATATTTTAGTTTTCTATTTACTTTTTTTCATTTGTTTTTCCTCGTACTGGAACGCTGTACAGCAATTGCAACAATGGAGCACTAGCTTTCATCATACATTAAAAAAGGAACTTTTGGTTTTTAGACATTGTCATGGTTTCTTAAATACCCGTTACTATTTGCCAAACGTGTTGATCCAAGCTGCAATATGAATACCTTTGTCAAATATCATAAATTAGGAGCCAGTGTTACCAACATAATCGAAATATGAGTTTTATTTAAAACATCCAGCAAAAAGCACGACGATTTTCTAGAAACCTGACGCTTCCATTAAAAGTAATTTTCTCTAAAAAACAGCAACGCCAAATTATTTATCTCTACCGCTTATTTTCTTCTAACAAAGCTGTTATAATAAAAACAAGGAAAAACTCTCAGCCTGCAGCTGCCGATATTCTAGAAAAATAAAATAAAGAACGGTGATTGGTCGAAGCAGGCTAATGACTGTTGAAACTAACTTCTTTTATTTTCCATCGGTTTATTTTGGACTAGAATCCACTGGTTTTATTTTCTAGTGGAAACACAGAATTGTTATAAGTAGGTTAATATATTTATGCGTTTAAATGTTAAAGCTTTTTGGGTAAAATTATTATAAGTTATAAATAAAATATATGTATAAATTATTATTATAGCAAAAAAAATATTAAACAGAACAAAGTACAGCTATGGCAACACAAAATAAATCTTTCTAGAATATAATATTGTAAGTTATTTTTTATTGTAACCTCGTGACAGCTACAAACATATTTTATAATTAAAATTAAATAATAAAAACAGCGGTTCATACATTATTATTACCCTTCATATTATGACATGTATTTTACAAAAGAGAATAAATTGATTGCAATGAAAATTGCCTTTTGTTGTGTATTAATTCCATTCTATAAAGATCTTTCTCGATTTGAGGATAACTTTTACTATTAAAATTATTGTTTAACAAACGACCGTTATTGCAAACATTGATACACTTTTCAACATCCAAAAAATATAATAATGCTCAATCACTCAGAAAAGTCTTAACAGATTTGAATGTTTCGCCGCTATAGCAGGCAATATTACATAATCTCTTTAAAAGGTTTTCCACGAAGCCCAAAGTCCACTTCGACGAATCAGTGGGTAAAACTAAGTTGTTCCAAAAGAGAGGTATCACGATTGACCCAGAAATCAATACGAACAAACTGTATGCCGATCGATTGCTTAGACCGAGCGAAATAACTCTACCCAAGTCACATACTCCTAATGCATGAGGTATCGGTGAATGAAAAATCATTATCTATTAAGGTTTTTCATATCTTCAGTAACAAAATCAGAGGTGTGCTTGAATTCATTTTGATTAGTTGTTATTTATTATTTTGAACTAGTAGCTAACTAAAACAGCAAAAATAATATTTTCTTCCACCATCCTTTATTTATCCGACACCGATTCTTCTTTGCATATCGACATTGTGGCGAAGAAAAATAATAAATAACAACTAAAATTAATAGAACAGTCAAGGACACCTCTGATTTTGGAACTATAGTTCAGAAAATCTTTAGAAGATAATGACTTTTCTTGCATAATTTGTCAGCATTTTTCTTGCAGAATGTAGTTTCGATACGCCATGGATTAGGGGAATGCAACTTAGAATAGAATACACTTTATTGACACCAAAATTTATTTCGCTCGTTATCAATCGATCCGCATACAATTAGTTCGTATCGATTTCTGGGTTTTTGTTCCATACATTTCGGACTATCACCTTCTTACTTTATATATCTTACTAATATTACAAATGCGAAATTTGGATGGATGTGTGTTGTTACTCAATCACGCTTAAACGGCTTAACGGATCTGGATGAAATTTGGCACAGATATATAATGTCTGGAATATCTGGAATAGCACAAAGGTTCGCTTAGGCTTTTCATCCCGGAATATTGTTTTCACGCAGGCGAAACCGCTGGTAGAAGCTAGTTTATAAATGACAAAATAAGACCATTTACTCCAAGTTTTAAATAGGTTTATAAAAGGAAAAGCTCAATATCATTTCACAGCATAGCTAATTATCGTGACTACAGAACTAAACCGCAGAAAACGGAGGAAAAACTTTCAACAGCTTGCCCGTTTAGTTCATGTTTTAAAGCCGCCCAACTATGATGAATTATTTTCGAAGTATCTAACTGGATATAGAAAAGATAATGGATTTTATTACCTATTTTTATTAAGTGTAAGGGACCTCCCTGATAGCGCGGTGCAATTTAAATTGCGTCTTTAGGCGATATCGCACAAGGATTTTTTAAGAAAATTTCAAATGCATCGCATTGCGTAAAAATCGCTTATCATTGTTTTCGTTCGTAAGAAAAGCTTACTACCTGGAAAATTACTCGCGGGGGTTACGGATAAAAACGTCACACAGTGTTTTTATGTCTTCTCAATGGTCTCTTTCGGTTTTTATTTTATAAGTATATATTTTTAGAAAACGTTAACACCTACTAAGGAACACAAATCTTATTTTCAAGTTTCTATTTTTAGCGTTAACGGTTGTGTCAAGTCAGGTAATTCCGGCACTGAAATGTGTCTGTTTTGTTGTAGGTATATTTTACCTCCGACGGAAAAACTGGCGTGTTATAACTTTCATGTGTATTTATGCATCTGTGTGTCTGTCTGTGGCACTATAGCTCGTAAAGGGATGACGCCGTTCAAAAGTTATCCGCCTTTTACGCTTTGAACCGCGTTTTTTTTTTCGAGGTTTTTTTATACTTTTTAGAAGATTTAGTGGCAGGTTTTTTTTATACTGGCTTTTCTTTTACAAATAACTGGCTTCTGCCAACGGATATTCTAAAAACAAAAACAAACCTATATACAAATACAAAAGGGAGACGGAAAAGAACTCATTGTGCATCAAAATTCGTCCACATCGATGTCAATGGGCAACGTGCCCAGAACGCTGGCAGCATTGGAAGGCAATGCTGATTTATTGGCCGAAGAAAAAGCCAGCCCTCTGGTCACGTGAAGAGTAAACGAGCTTTGTGCTAATTTCTCTAAAAACTCGATGCGCACTCGGACCCCATGACTTAATGTTTCAACCCCAAACGGCTCAAACATATAACTGCCAATAATGTTGTTATATTTGCGCCGTTTGAGGTTTTCTGCACCGGCAGCAGCCGCCCCAGGACAGCCCGCCGTGGTAAGAAGATGGGATGGTGCAAGGGTGTCGACATATGTTGCATCCCACACCGAAGGCCTACCCACCTTCCGAGGCATTATGGTTTTGGTTTGGTTCTAAAATAGCTGGCACCCCGGCGGTGACAAGAGCCCAACGTATGATGTCATTAATGCTGGCGTGCCGTGCTATCCGGCTAGCGCTCCTACTGCAGTTTGCTCTTTTATTGACGTTAAAGTCCTCGACTCGATGGCTTTTCCCTTTTTCCGTTGAAATGCCGAAGGTGACTGAGTCGAGTGGAGTGGATTAGTGAAATGATCTTAAATATAGGTGTGAACCTTGCTCAACTGATATCTGCAATTTGAACGTATCTGATATGAATTCAAAATTGTAAATACCATGTCAAAAAACTTACCTAAATAAGGCAATTGTCCGACCGCCGGCGACTAAGCGTAGTTTTTCGCTGAAGAAACGGACTAAATATATAAGATCCCGTGTCAATAAAAGAGACACATATAGTAATAGTTGATCGCTGGCTATTCACACTGCGAGTACCACGCAGCGACAAGAGCTATCAAAGTTATTAAGCGAGCATCGCTAAGTGAGTATCGCTGAGCAATGCCCGCTTGCTTGCTCGGCGGTCAGAACTCACGCAGAGACACCAACCAGCAGCGGTAATTTCTACCTACAGTGCGGCCGCCCCGATTGAGTGTCACGAGTTATCGCCCGTCGCACATAAACACTCGCTCATAGCCGAGCGGTAAAACTTTTGAAACTAAACACTCGCTACTCGCTGCTCGGCAACTCGTTTTTCCCCGACTGGCGAAGGAGGGTAATGTGTTTATCAGTCCATGTATGTATGTATGTCTGTTTCTAGGTGTGTGGCATTCTAGAGACCAAACGCGTTGGCTGATTAGGATGATTCTTACGTCAATCGATTCATCTTAAACCTGCGAGTGTCACTGGCTACATTAAAATTGGAAAAGAAAAAAATGATGGATTTTGGGCGCCATTTTGTGAGGGATTTTTTTTCAAACCCGTGTGGAGTATCAAAATAAAGGGTTTTAAGAGGTGATTTCTAAAATATAGAAAGTTTAGTTCCAAACCTAAAAAACATAACTGAAAAGTTAATGAAACAAACAAACAACCCGACTGCTTATAAAGCGAACTAAAAAGACGTGAACAAAAATAAAATAAAAATTTGTAAATTTTAACGTTCAAAAGTGCCGCATACTGGCCTAATTGAAATAAACACATTTGACTTTGACTTTGACTTCATCAAATCATGATGTGCAGTTGGAGGATATATCTGGTTTTGGTCAGCCAGCTCGCGAATATGTATCCTCTGACTGCACATCATGATTTTCTTCTTGTTTACGTCTTTTTAGTTAGCTTTTTAAGCAGTGGGGTTTTTTGTTTCTTTTATTAACAATTTTTTTAGTTTCTAGCGTTACTCGCTACTCGCAGGTCGTCGGCGCTGGAACAAGTGCCTAAGGCTACTTAAAGTTTCCATGGGTATGTGCTTAATGAGAGCGCTTAATTCATACAGAAATATAAGTGTGTAGGCGCAAATCATATGAAAGCGTCCTATTAAAGCATTTTAGGTGATTGTAGTGACTTGGTCATGAGTATTTCAGTTAGACGAAAATGTCACAAACTTGACCTTTATTTTACGTTGTAAAACAATTTTGTAATAAAATGCAATGCTAATGCTATTTATAAAATCTCAGAATTAAGTATCCAATTAGTCCTGCTTTGTGGTAACTGAATCGAAAGATTAAAATAGCTGTGTTTCTTTAGAACGGTGTGGGTTAGTAATAGCACGAGATCCCACGGCAAAAATATTGAGCCATTTGTATTTATTAGACTTAATTTTTATGAAATATAATTGATAGAAGAATAGATTATGGCATGGTTGCTTGGCAATATCAACTATCAAGACATTATCATTCATAAAAATTAAGTTTTATCAAAAGTCAATTTACCTGCACATTTTAGCAGCTATAATAATAATTACATTTGTAACAGTTCTAGTAAAATTTTAACCTATTTCCATTATCTTTAGTAACACATACATGAATGAGTTTATAAATTACTGTATAAACCTCTTCGTTAACTACTGTTACATAATCTATGCACAGCTTTATCTATGACTTTTGTTCTCAAGCGCAAGCAGACTTGCGCAACCCCAGCTTAACGCAGACAATGAAGTAATCTTAGAAATTCATTTAACACAGCTAATAGGTAAGTTATTATTACACATTGTAGTCTGAAATATATGCAAGCTATGTAACGCATTAGCTTAATGAATGCTAACAAAAGGCTAGATTATGCCCCGAAGGATTAAGCCGCAGACAGAGTCCACTACGAACAAAGCGTCATTTTGCACATGTTAGAATTTGATGTTATGTGTGACGTCGTTAAACCATGAATTTTCAAGTCACAATGGTATTGCCATATTATATATTAGTGTATGGGTATTGCTACTGAATACATACCTGTCATAATTATTAAGCACCTACCGACAAATGTCTGAGTACCTACCTAAATTATTATTGTGTTGTCAACTACCTACACATTTAAAAGAGTAGCCACCTACGTAAATATTGATGTGTGAACAGATAATGCTTAAACTTACATTTAAGCCACATTGATGATATGCGTATAAATTATTAAGTAATTTGTAATGATCATTGTGATGTATCCTGGATTCTATATTGCTATATTAGTATTATAAGTACTTTGAAACATTTAGTATAATACTGTCTGTTAGTATCAATATTCTTTCGAATATTGATTAACAATGACTAAATAGGCGATATTAAATTCCTTAACTGTCTTGTTACGTTTTAAAATGATTTCATTACAATTAATAAGCAATATAGCAATAAAATAATAATTTAAGCAATATAGCAAATGGCGGGATACCGCGCCATCTTCTCATATTGGACGTATTGAGACACATATAGACTCGAGATTATAAAATATTGTGTAATGGATAAGCTGACTCACTTTTTTGTGAACTACAAGTCAGTACAGGCCAGCTATATATTATTACTCTCAATACTTGGTGTTAGATCGACTACACAAGGCTAACGTAAGTTATTTGATATTATAACTTATTATGGCTAATGGTTGTATTGAAACTGTATCTATAACATATAATGGCCTTTATTCTTAATATTTTATATTGATTTAAGGGCTAGTCTTGGTCCTTTGCCTGATCCTTGTTATTTTGATTCTATAATGTTGTAAATACTTTATGTGGTTGTAAAAGATATCGATAAATACTATGAAAGAGCTTCCGTGGGGTAGAGAACTAGTCTAGCGAACGGGTGGTAAGCGGAATGAGCCTTCTAAATATGAAATAATTGACAAGCCTGTAACGTTACAGGCTCAGTGGAGCTATACGTAAGCCACGTTAATAAAATTAAGATACAAAGGTTAAAATTAAATTAAAGCTATGAAAAATGAAAAGGATATAGAAGTATAAACTATAGGCCGGCTTCAGACGACGTGGGCAGCTAACCAGGTCGGGCAGGAAGGCGTGGAATTCCCGAGGTAGGCAGGTGAGCAGGCACCACGACGGACAAGCATGCAATCGGGCAGGTAGGCAGGTGAACAGGACCACGGGCAGATGGTCATGGCAGGCAATCGGGCAGGTAAGCAGGTGAGCAGTAAGGAGTGTGGAGACCAGCTATGACTCAATAAGCCAAACAGCGAGGCCTTTTATGCCAAGAGATGACTATTGAGGATAAGGCTCCAAGAAATAATCCGCTTTATAACCTCACACAATATATTTATTTATTGCACTTCAGAAAGTAATTCATTTACATGAGCTGGTAATTCACAGTTTTAAGAGTTTCAGGATAAATGATAAATGATTTTATTTCTGTAAGTTGGTTTGTACAAACTCTTTTACATGTCGATCATATTTTTTAAAACTAGATGAGGTCGGCGTTTCCTATCTGACTACTCTGAGAAGAAAGGCCGAAACAAACTCAGAAGTCACAGTCTCTTTTAAAGTCCTGACAAAACCTTGGTTATATCATGTGAAGACCATGTAGACAGATGTCTGAAATGGTCTTTTGAGGAAAGAACCAGCCAGATTGAGTGGACCTGTCCAGTCAGTGCACGCATTTGTCAATAACCGAGCAGCTCAACTCAGAATGTAAGGAGCTCAACGATTCGACGAACAATACCAAAGATAGGACATTCGGGTAGGCCGCATAAACTACTCATACTGCCAGACTATGAGTATAAACTAACTAAGATAAAATAAAAAATCCACATAGTCTTCACATTCACAATAATAAAAATAAAATAATATAATACTTTAAAAAGTAAATATTCTTGTCATTGCAAGAAAACCAAAAAAAATATCAAAATTAAAAACAAAATTCACGGTGCAAAATATAAAAAAATCAAAATTAATTGGAGCAGCTCAATCCCAAGCCTTTTTGTCCTCAACGTAATCTTTAATAGTATAAAACGCTTTCTGGCACAACTTACGTTTAATGAATGATTTGAATTTATTAAGACTTAGATCTTGTACGTGGCTTGGAAGCTTATTATAAAAGCGTACACATTGACATCTAAACGAGCCACCTATCTTCTTGAGCATTGTTGTAGGTACTACAAATTTGTGTTTGTTCCTAGTATTTATGTTATGGATATCACTGTATTTTTTAAACAATTTTATATTTTTATGAGCATATAAAAGGTTTTCATAAATATACTGAGAGGGCACAGTCATTACATTAATCTCCTTAAATTTCTCTCTGAGAGAGTGCCTCGGGCTTAATTTATAAATTGATCGAACAGCTCTTTTCTGCAAAACAAAGATATTCTGGATGTCGGCGGCATTTCCCCACAACAGAATACCGTGCGACATTACACTATGAAAATAGATAAAGTATACTAAACGGGCTGTCTCTATGTCAGTTAAATTACGAATTTATCTAACAGCATATGCTGCGGAGCTTAGGTTCTTTGACAATTTATCTATATGTGGGCCCCACTGAAGCTAAGCATCCAAAGTTAAGCCTAAAAATACTGTGCTATTCTCAGGATTCAATTCTTCGCCCTTTATCAACACATCAGTTTTCACCTGCCTAACGTGAGGTAGGGTAAACTTAATGCATTTGGTTTTTTTTTAATTAAGGAGTAAATTGTTAACATTGAACCAGTGAACTACTTTTGAGATCGCGCTATTTACTTCGTCAGTAACCAGCTGCTGACGTTTAAGTTTAAATAAAAGAGAAAAATCATCTGCAAACAACACTATATCATGGTTATCCTTTATGAGGTAAGGCAAGTCATTAATATAAATAAGAAACAAGAAAGGACCAAGAATTGAGCCCTGCGGAACTCCCATTTTTACTATAGATCCGGGTGATCTTTTTCCATTAACGTCAACAGTCTGAATCCTATTACTCAAGTAAGAAATAAGAAGATCCAGAGCGCTGTTCCGGATCCCGTAGTGGCGGAGTTTCCTGATTAGCGTTTAATGAAGAACACAATCCAATGCCTTGGACAAATCACAAAAAATTCCCAGGGCATCGCACTTATCTTCCCATGCATTATAAATATGTCCTAAAAGCTCAACGCCGGCAGTAATCAGTAGTTGAACGACCCCTTGTAAAACCGAACTGTTTGCCATGTAATAATTTATGCTTATTAAAAAATCTTTGCAATTGCTCTAAAATTAATTTCTCAAATATTTTATTAAAAGTAGGTAGTACTGAAATAGGTCTATAATTTGTAGGGTCTGATGTACTACCTGATTTAAACAAAGGTATTATTTTACTATTCTTCATTAGGTCAGGAAACTCCCCACAGTCGATACAATTATAAAAGATAATAGCTAAACTAGGTGCGACAACATCAATAATAGACTTAGCAACTTCTACAGAATGACCCCACAGATCTGCAGTCTTTTTAACATTTAAAGTGTGAAAGGTTTTAATTATGTCTCTACAAGTAATATGTTCAAAACGAAATTCCGTATCGCAGACATTAACATTTTCTTTTAACAAAGACTCAGCAACAGAAGGTGATGAGTTTAGGGATTTAGTAGTTGAAATGGGAATATCCGAAAATAAGTTTTCAAACGCTACTGCGACTTGTGAGTCTGATTTTATGATGTTGTCATTAATAGACAGGCTGTAGTCAGTATTTCGGTGACCAGATCTTCCCGTTTCACTATTAATAATATTCCAAGTCGTTTTAATAACATTACTACTGTTTTTAATCTTCGAACTCAAATAATGCGACTTGGCCAAACTACAAACTTTTTTAAATAATTTTGAATAATTTCTAACATATAAATTAAATTCAGCAGTGTTTACATAAGGCCTTTCACTGTACAGCTCATAAAGCCGTGTTCTTCTTTTATGAATACCAATGGTCGCCCAATCACCGAATGATGCGTTACTATTAACGGAGATATTCTTGGGAATAAAGGTCGAATAGAATAGAATAGAATAGAATATACTTTATTGTACACCATAAAAGTTACACATCTATTTTATAAGAAAAACTTAATTATACGGGTACAAAGGCAGTCTTATCGCTGACAGCGATATCTACCAGACAACCTTTGGATGGACTGAAAGAACTTACAATGAAAATGGGGGTAGTCTGTGGTGTACTGCTATTACATTAAAACATATATATATATTCAAAAATATATTGTTATAATAAATACTATCCATAAACTTAAATATACATATACTTAGATATATACTTACATACATAAATAATATTACATGTTAACAAATTCAAAGAAAGGAGGGACAAAAAAAAAAGAAGTAAATAATAAAGATGAAAGTAATTAGACCCAATATAAAAGCGTTAGAGAGAAAGGAAGTGGTTTTTAACTAGGTTCTTAAAAGAAGCCAGTGACTGGGCTTGTCTAACAGGCAACGGCAACTCATTCCACAATCGCACAGCCTGGACCGTAAACGATTTGTCGTAAAACTTAGTGGAATGAGCAGGCATCAAAAGTTTCAAATTCTCCGATGATCTCAAGTGTCTAGAATGTGTGTCATGAAGGAACTTAAAGCGTTCTTTGAGATAATAGGGGGTTGTAGGAACAAACAAAATACTGTAGAGTAAAGATAAAACATGGGCATTCCGGCGAAGGCGGATTGGCAGCCACTTGAGCTTAATTCTAAATTCAGAAACATGGTCATATTTGCGTAAACCAAATATGAATCTAATACAAAAGTTCTGGAGTCGCTCAAGCTTATCTAGCTGCACTTCATTCAGATCTAAATAACTAACATCGGCATAGTCGAGGATTGGGAGAAGGAGGGACTGGGCGAGTGCAGTTTTGGTGGCAGTTGGAAGGAAATTGCGCAGTCTGCGCAAAGACCCCGCAGATGCAAACACCTTGCGACTAACCTCCTGCAGCTGAGGACCCCACGAAAAGTCCCTGTCAACTAAAATACCCAGGTCTTTCACTGAGTCGCTGTATGGAATAGCTGAGCCATCAAAGACAATCCGGGGGAGCTGCGACTAGTTTATTTTCGAACGCAACCTAGGACTGCCGACAACAATGACTTGAGTCTTCGTAGGATTTACCTTCAGACCGTGAGTCAAACTCCAATTAGAAATACGATCTAAATCTTTATTGACCATATCAACTGCCTCAGACAATTCTTCTACCGGAGCTTGCGAATAAATTTGCAGATCGTCAGCGTAAAGGTGGTAAGACGATAGAAGTTCATTGGAAATAGAATTAATAAAAATAGCGAAGAGCAGAGGAGATAGAACGCCCCCCTGTGGTACGCCTGCAGAGGTATTGCACCATGACGAAGAAGAATCTTCAATGCAAATACGTTGTCGGCGGCCACACAGGTAACTACGAAACCAATCAATTGCCGTTGGAGATATGTTAAGAGAGCCAAGTATGCCGAGTAAGATATCAAAATCGACGGTGTTAAAAGCATTGCTGAAGTCTAATAAGGAAAGAACCGTCAGATTTCCATTTTCAATACCAAAAAAAATCATCATATAGATGATTAGGATCAGCATGAATTGACAAAATTGGTAATTTATTAATGAGTTTAGCCTTAAAAGCTGCCAAACGACTTACAGTTTTGGGGTTAACAGTGATATCCTTTTTAGCCACTTTGTTGTTTAGGTTTTGTATAGTAATCCTCTGCCCACAGTGATCAGAATCTAGTAAATTTATAATTTCTTTGTGGACAGGTATAACATTAGTATAAATATTATCTAAGCATGTGGCACTAGTAGGGGTTATTCTTGTGGGCTCCAAAAATAGGTTTACAAGATTGTAGGACTGAAACAGACTTATTATTTTACTACAAGAACCTGAGTTTTCTAATAAATTAACATTAAAATCACCACAAGTGATAATGGATTTATTTGAGTTACAAATCTTGTGTAACACTTCATCCATTACCTTTTCAAAGCAGTCATACAATCCTGAAGGGGGTCTGTATACACTTAATACAATAAACTGCTCCAATTCTATACAAGCTATTTCAACTGTCCGCTCAACAGATAGGCTCACAATATCCTTACGGTCCTTAAATTTAAGCTGGTTACTTACTAAAATCAAAGAGCCACCATGTATAGCATTAACTCTGCTAAATGAACTACCAACCTGGTGATTATTAAAATTGAACAAAACTTGGTGGCTTTTAAGCCAATGTTCTGTTATACAAAGAATATCAATGCTATTAAAATTCATAAATAAATCTACTTCTAAATCTTTGTTCAAAAATCCTTGAATATTTTGATGCACCAGGTTAATATACTATTTACTGATTTTAAACTTTTATTTGATTCTTTTTTGCAATTTTCGTTATGTACAGTTTTGCAAGAGGTTGTCCCTATTGTTCTAATTTATAATTTAAATTACTATCAATATCAATTTCTGATACCAAATTATTGGCTGAATTAAAAAACACTTCTTGGCATTGCTCAATAGAAGCAAGTTGTTTAGCCAAATTCTTGGCTGTAATAGAAAAATAATATGATAGCGACACAGCTATCTGTCGTTTACAATACTTTGAAAGAAAGTACCTATCCATGAAAAATCTATCTTTTGTCAAATAAAAGTTATTACCAACATAATTGTTAGTGTCAGTTAAATGGAATAAATTATTACTATATGTTATATTATGTAACATCCTATTCATTTCAAATCTAAAATTGTTTTCTTCCTGTGGCAAACTTTGGCTGTATGGGAATGTGAACATCACAATTTTTTTTAAACTAAGGTTGCACAATGATCTATAATGTTGAAGTAATTCTCCTTTATTCACATTACCCTTATTACCAATGAATATTAATAATGTAGTTTCCTGGTTAAAATTACATTTTATAACTTTTTTCATTATATCAAATAATGAACAACCAGGCATACAGTAGTTCATTATTGAGTGTCCTGGGTATTTATTTGTCAACAAGTGGCCTAGATCCTTTCCAATTTAGTCACAAAATAAAAGAATAAATAAGAATAGAAAATCCACTTCGTATTATAATACACAGTATCACCGACTCCTGGCGTTCAGACCAGATTCAAGACTCAAAAAAGCTGAAGCCCGTTTTTCACTCGTTCTCCATCCCTTCTAAATTTCAAATTCAAATCTCAATGAGACCAGAACGAATAAAAACGGCTTTACAAAGGCTGGTCAGTCTGCACTGACCTTACAATGATGTACAACTAGCTTAAGGAAAGGTCTAGGTAGTCCATGGTACCTATGGTATGTCTATGGCTTTAAGAAAATAAAATAGACAGACAGACGTCATGTCAGATGAAAATGTCAGAGTATAAAAATTCCATAATTTTGCAAATAAGCAATAGAAATTAAGTTAAAGAATACAAATCAATCAGAAATAACTAAAAATATGCTTTACAGGTAATAAGAATATCAAAGAATAAAAGAGTTACTAAAATTGATACCATATCATAAGATATGAAGATGGTTTGTGGAGTGTTATGAAACGTAAGTAGATGTGGAATAAATACCACAAGCCTTACTTAAATAAATACGTAGTCTTGTCTTTCTGTGCTTTTATTCATAAAACACCACATACATTGGAACTCTGATACACAGTAAATAACCAACAACCATCTTGACATTCAAGGCTTGCTATCTTGGTAGATATCAATAATTTTATATAGAGTTCCATTCATGATTCTAACACACGCATACATTGACATTACGATTTTACAGGGATTCGTGGGCAGTATTGGACAGAGCTCAGTCGTGGCTGTCACGACTTCACGAGTGATAGCACGGGCGATTTTCACGACATTCAGTATTTTTGAAGAAGTTTAAAATATATATTTTTCAATGATATAACTTTTTGATTGAATTAATAACTCTTGGTATCCTTTTTTACTGTAAACTTAATATTCACCCCAGTATTTTTAATAACACACTAAACATACACAAAACCTACAACTTTATACATTACCAAATATACACGATAATTATATATACACACACTCAATACATTCAAATGACACACACATATGCTAAAATAAAGTTAGTAAATACAAAGTTTTTAGCAACTTTCCGAGCACGATTGGGCTTGTCGAGGCAAAACTTTCACAAGTTTTACAATATAAGCATAAATTATATCATAAATTACCTCTTACGCACATACAGGCGAAATTACGCGGGCCAACAAATAGCATTTATAAATTTTCAGACTACCTACATAAATATAATAATGGAAGTATTGGTACTATCGGAGCGATTATTAAGTAAACTCCTCCCTTTCCCATCACTTGATGGTCTTGTAAGCCCTTATGATGTCTCCTTGAGAAATATAAATGTTAAAATTCGATAATGATCTATTAAATGAGATCGATAACTATTCGATATCAGATACTGTATCCTGTGAACCTGAGTGTTGTGCATCTATTCTGAAGGAACCAAATTGCTACTTAAAAATATTATCACAAAATATTCGTAGTCTTAATGCTAACTTTGATAGTTTGAATATTCTCCTTCAGAGATTTCAATTTGAAAGTGACATAATTGTTCTTTCAGAGTGTTGGATGTCGTGCGTTCAGAATCTTCCTATCCTCGATGGATATCTTAGTTTCTCCACATCTACGCACTATTACCAAAACGATGGGGTTGTGGTATTCATAAAAAATAATTTAAAAGCCTCTCTTGAAGAACCCGTCATTCAAGACGCAAACTGCATACTTATTAAAACTAATGAAGATGTGGCTGTTATAGCAATATACCGTCCTTTCTGTTTCAAAACTATCAGTAATTTCTTAATGTCCTTACAAAAAATCATAGATGGGTTATCATCTTACAAAAACATTATAATTGTAGGCGACATTAACATAAATATTGCTGCAAGCAGCTCTGATCGTTTTTTGCCTGAGTACTTTGACTTTATATCTCTGAACGGATTTCTTCCAGCTTTCAATAAAGCTACACGTGCGAATAGTTGTCTAGATCATGTGATTTTAAATACGGATGTACCTGTGAGTACGTTTATAATAGATTCCCTTATTACTGATCATGCGCCTGTATTGTGCTGTGCAAAAGTTAATAACGTAAGTAAACCAATAAAAAAACAAATAAAAAAACTTGACTATGAGGCAATAAAGTTGGCATGTGATCATCTTGACTTCACATCAATTTTTAACGAGACTAAACCAAATGAGGCAATGGACATATTTATATCTAAAATTGCTGATATCATACAGATAAACACAAAAATACTAAATATAACGAATAGAAACAGAATTCTGAAACCTTGGATGACAACTGGACTCATCAGGTGTACTCGCAACAGGGATCGGATGCATAAAAAATTTAAACGTAATCCGGATAACGTAGTGCTGGAAATAACATATATGAGATAAAGAAATTTCTATAATAACCTTGTTAAGAAATTAAAGCGTGAATATGAAAGAAATCTACTCAGAGAAGCGGGTAAAAATAGTAAAAATATATGGAATGCTATAAATAATATTACAAAGAGAAATGTTAAGAAAGATAACTCATTAGATTTGCTATCAATGGAGCCAACACCGCAGGAATCTGTCAATGCCACAAATAAATTCTTTGCTACTGTAGGGGAAAACTTATCCAGCAAAATCACTCCCCCAACTGGATCTTTTCCCAATGCCACTTTCAATGTTCGGCAATGCAACACGTCTTACTTATCTAGCAATTCATTTGTTCTTCTTGACACTGATGAAACCGAAATTGAAAAACTAATCAGTGGGCTGAAGTGTAACTGTACAGCAGGTGATGATGGAATCTCTTCTGTTGTTCTTAAACTGATAAAAAACAAAATAGTGCCCCCACTTACATATATCTTTAACTTGTGCCTAAAGCTGGGAACATTTCCTGACTCACTTAAACGGTCCATAGTTCGACCAATTTTCAAGGGTGGAGATGGAAGCTGTGTCACTAACTATCGACCTATTTCTATTCTTACATCTCTGTCAAAAATTTTAGAAAGGATAATTAATGCAAGACTAATAAAATATCTAGAAAAGTATAATCTACTATCAAATCATCAATTTGGTTTCCGATCCGGAAGGTCTACAGAAGATGCTTTAAATAATTTTACTGATCACATTGTTAAAACAATAGATAACAAAAAAAAATGTCTCACTATTTTTCTTGATCTAGCGAAAGCTTTTGACACGGTTTCTATTCCCACCCTGGTTTACAAGTTACATCAACTTGGTATTCGGGGAAAACAACTGAATTTGCTTCAAGATTATTTATCAGGAAGAACACAAAGGGTGAGAATTTCAAATTATACAAGTGATGATCTGCCTGTAACCCATGGAGTGCCACAGGGTAGTATTCTGGGCCCAACGTTATTCATAGTGTACATTAATGAGCTTACAGAACTTAATATCGAAAATTGTAAAATTATTTCCTATGCCGATGATACAACCCTAACCTTCCATGGAGACACTTGGGATGAAGTTTACCAAAAGGCACAATTTGGTTTTAATATGGTCACTAAATGGCTTGCCATAAATCATCTCTCACTAAATACAGTCAAAACTAAATTCATACCTTTCTCAATCCGGAACCCCGGTAAATCGCGTCAACTGACTCATCACTTAATCGCTCACACTTGTAATACTGAAACTGTAAATTGCTCCTGTCCGTCATTGTTTTCCGTTGAATCTATAAAATATTTAGGTCTTATATTTGACAAAAATTTGAACTTTAAAAATCATATTATTAATCTTGCAAACAGAATTAGAAAACTTATCTATGTATTCAAAAAAATCAGATACTCAGCTAATACCAACTTAATGAAAGTGATCTACTATTCATTGTGCCAAGCAGTAATAACTTATTGCATCACTATCTGGGGCGGTGCTGCCAAAACGCATAATTTAATTATAGAACGTGCTCAAAGAGCTTTGCTTAAGGTTAGTTACTTTAAGCCCATGTACTTTTCCACCACGGAGCTTTACAGGGTTAGTAATGTCCTTACGGTACGTAAACTATTTGTACTATTGTTAATTGTGAGACAACATGCCTGTGTCAGGCTAAATACCATGACTGAAAAAGAAAGTACAGAAAGAAGGCGGTTAGAATTATGTAAATCTGTGTCTTGTAGAACATCTTTTGCTCAAAGATTTAACTTGTTCCTAGGCCCAAGACTGTATAACATGGCTAACAAACAAAATGAAATTTTTTCCTTGACAAAGAGAGAGTGTAAACGGAAAGTGATCAGCTGGCTCCTATCACTCACATATGACGAAACTGAAAAATTGTTTCATGTCCCTGCATAAATACTTCGTAAGTTGCAGGTATTTATGTATTGTAAAGGCCAAACTATTGCTAGTATTTTGTTATCTGTAGCCAAACTCATGCATAGACACATCACATACATAGTCACACCCTCACACACATACACACTCCACACACATCTTCACTCTCACTCCCACACTCACATCCTCTTCCACGCACACTCGCATGACACAACACAACACACAATCACAATCATTCTTAAATTCTTTTCCTGATCAAATAATTTCCTTAGTAGTGTTAAATAATTACCTCAAACTTATTATTATTATATTTTAAAATTTTTTTTTTTTTTTTCCTCTTGCATTGTAAATTTATAAGCATTCTAATTATGTTTGAATTGTTTTTGGACAGAATGAGAAAGAAACAGTTTTACTTGCCTGGTTTATTTTTGTACTTAGAATGTGCCTAGCCTTGATTGATTGTTTAACGGGAATTTAAAGTATTAATTATGGAACTGTATTTATCTTTTTGGCTCTAATGTACAATTAATATTATGTGAACACAAATGAGGGTGGTCACTGATACCTATATTACAAGATATTAAGTTATCTTAGCTTAGGTATTAGTTGAGACTCGTAACAGGTTAAATAATGTAACTACCTTTCGGCCTATTTTATTGTAAACCTGTTCCTTTATGTTAATTTTTGAAGGTGCAAATAAACATTTTTATTATTTTTTTATTATTTTATTAATGCCTTGCACATGTTTCCAAAAACATATTTAAAGAAAATGCGAATTTCATACACACTGAAATACAATAACCATGCAAATAAACAATGACGCAATCGACGTAGAATTCGTTGATTGCGACGATTATAATCTACTTGTGGGCTTTTATTTTTCAATCACAATAGAGGTAAAGTTTATACTAAAATAATGAAAACCGACTCGTACTTGGCTGGTTAATATTTTTTCGACTAAGCTTATCGGTTGTATAATTGTCAGCAAAAGGTGAACAACTTAATCTAGACACACATCAGTGAGTGACGAAAGTACAGCCTATGTAATGAAGCCTGAAATAACCTAAATATGCTTATGTAGTTTTAAGTTATAAATATTAAAAAAATAAGATGACAAATTAAAAATTCAATATCTGAGAAAATATATATTTTTTTAAATCTATAGTTCTTATACTAGTACGTACTAACCTACTCCTTTATTTAATTCAGATTTATGTTTTAAACACATCTGCGAATAGAGAACAATTTCCAAGTTTTTATAAAGTTGATCTTATTATAATGGAAATCTTTCATACTAAACTCATAGCTAGACGATTAAATCGTGATATGGATGGACATAGAAATAGGGACCCATTGCGCACTAACAAAAAGTTGCCAGCGACGTTGAAATTCATTTTTCGGTAACATTTACACTGCCATCGCCACCAAATAGGTAAACAGACCATAGTTACCTATGTATGAACTAACTAATTACCTATATATGAACTAACTAACAAACTTTTCGGGGAAACGAATAACTCCAGCGACTGGCAGACATAGAGTAGTAGTAGTGAAACAAGGTTGACTATTCAGGCAATGGAACAACTTGAAAACAAACAAACCATTGTAAATAAAATTGCTTGCACTCAGTACAAGTGAAGACAATTGTCAATTCTTTATTGCTTACCATAATGTATATAGTTGGTAGATAAATAATTATATAAGTCAAAAATGTGGACCCTGTCGGTGCACAGCATTGATGAAGTAGGAGAGAGGAGGACGAACACAGATTTTTTAATGTGATTAATTTTTATTATTGTTTCAGTATTAGTAAGTTATACTGTTTTATTAATACAGAATCCGAATAAGAAAGGAAGAGAGAGAAGAAAAGAGCAGAAGTCATCGGTACAACATTTATCATTCTGATAATCAAGCTTGTATTCTATTTCAAGGAAAGTCCAGGGTATGACTAGATATAGGTTATATCTACAGACAAACAGCAAATTCAAACAAGTGATTTAGAAGCGATGTAGTTGCGGTTCACTATCATGTGTGTTGTAGAATTGTTAGTATCGATAACACAGAGGAGATAGCCAGCAGAGACTATGCTTTGCACGCATTCAATGCGGCTTTTTTTTGCCTTCATTCCATTCAAACATTTCACGCAACAATGCGAGAATGTTAATAGGTACAGAAAATCGTTTGTTTTGTCCTTAAAAGTATTGTATTTATGGTAAACTGAAAAGAGTTAAAATGTGAAACGAGATAGAAGTTAACTGACAAATCCGATTTTGTTTTTTTTTTTATTCAATCCTAAGGTTTGTGCCAGCGTGCCTATACGTCAATCGATCGGATATTTTCGTACCAAATTTTTGTTTAGATTAGATGGATCTCACGTATCGGAAGGTAAGTAAAATTACGTAGTTCTGTTCTTATGACATCTAACGTTCTGTTTCATAGTGTACCTAATTGTGATTGTATGAAGTTCGGTATCTGGTTTAATGTTTACTCTGTGCTTTGAATGCATCTTCAAACATACTCTCCTTGGATCGCTAACGATGTCTCATGTTACTTCTCCTAATGCGACTTATTTATAAAGTGGTTGCATTTCATGAATGCGCGTGAATCATTGTAATTTAAACCTTATTGCAATAGACATACATACAATGCGCTCCGTTATCACAAAGATTATTCCAGTGTGTAACCGTGTATCATAAACATGCATCATTTATCCTTGTTGCTATCAGGTTTGGTTGGTCATGCATTTGTTAAAATTTCAATTTCATCATGTTTGAAAAAGCAGTCTTTCAATTAAATAGTTACACTATAACAGTAGAGAGCTGGCTCTAGATAAGTGGCATTCTATCAACCAGTGTTACGTGACAATACATACTTTGATAATACTTATCAATCCCATACATTTGACATGACATTTTTCCGACCGCTGTCGCAACGTTTTTAGGGTTCCGTAGCCAAATGGCAAAAAACGGAACCCTTATAGATTTGTCAGGTCTGTCTGTCTGTCCGTCCGTATGTCACAGCCACTTTTTTTCGAAACTATTAGAACTATGCTGTTGAAAGTATAGAGTAATATTTGTAAGTATGTGAGAACCATGTTCCTACTTATCAAATTAATTTATTTTCTGTCGTATAGAGTCTGAGAGTAGAGATCTGTACGTAGTATAGAGCTATTCTGGGTGCATCGTCCTCACATATATTGATGTATGTACGTATGTAAATATTGTAAAACACCTATTTTTTTTTATTTTTTTTTAAAGAGTAAGTATGGAGTTTCTTGTGCGTTCTTCTCCATAACAATCTACTTTCCGAATGCACGGTAGAATAATTTAATTTTTTATTTTTTTATTACTTGTAAATTTTTATTTTTATTTATGTGACGTTCAAAAGTGCCATTTATTGGCCTAATTGAATAAATATATTTGACTTTGACTTTGAAACTTGGTAGGTAGATGTATTCTGTGAACCGCATTAAGATTTTCACTCTAAAATAGAAAAAAAAAACAATAAATTTTGGGGGTCCCCATACTTGAAACTGAAACTAATTTTTTTTTCCATCAAACCCATACGTGTGGGGTATCTATGGATAGGTCTTCAAAAATGATATTGAGGTTTCGAATATCATTTTTTTCTAAACTGAATAGTTTGCGCGAGAGACACTTCCAAAGTGGTAAAATGTGTCCCCCCCCCCCCCCCCCGTAACTTCTAAAATAAGAGAATGATAAAACTAAAAGCTTCGAAACTTCTTGGGTTTATAATGCGTCTCTCTAAGTGTTTTACAGATGCTAAAACACTTAAAATATTGTATTGCACTTTTGTAAGAAGTCAGGTGGAGTATGCGTCTCAGATATGGAATCCACGTTATCATAAATACATTGACCGCATTGAAAACATCCAAAGACGTTTCATAAAATATCTCTGCTTTCATCAAAAGATTCCATATCAGTCAACCAATTATCTTGGACTCTGTAAGAAGTATCATCTGCTACCACTTGTAGATCGACGTAAGATCGCTGACTGTTTATTCTTGCTGAAAATTCTCAATAATAAGATTGATAACCCCGAGTTATTGTCAAAATTTTATTTCAATGTGCCATGTAAAACATTTCGGTTTAATCCACCCATACGTGTACCTCATACTTCTTCGAATTATAGGCAGAACAGTTATATTGTGCGCGCAAGCAGAAACTTCAATGATGTATGCAAGGAATATGATTTGGATCCATTCACAATCAGTGTGAATTCGGCCAGAAGGTGCTTAAGCCTCAAATTTTTCAAGTAGCATTAGGTTAAATTGATTGTTTCTGTTTTTAGTCATATAATTATTAACTAAGTATTTGTTTGTTATTTTAATGAAAGCGGTAAGTTTTTTTTTTGTTTTTGTGCTCACACCATAAATTACTATTATAAGACTATACGTGAGGATTTGTAATTGGCTTTCTGTTTACTATGGTTTCCGTGTTTACCTGTATTTATTAGCTGTAAGTCCTCCATGTACTAAAATAAATAAATAAAAAAAAAAAAAAAAAAATATGATGTACATTACCATGTACTACCACCGAAAATTGGAACGAGACCTAGTAAGTAGTTTTTTTTTAATACGTCATAAATCGTAAACCGCAATTTACCAAGTACGGAACCCTTCGTGCGCGAGTCCGACTCGCACTTGGCCGGTTTTTGTTCATAGAATGACTCTTGTCTAGGAGCTTTCGAAAAGTCATCGACTTACAGTTTTAGATTTAGACCATCGCCTTAACTGACATCGAATGTCACTTTTCTAGAGCCTCTGAAATATTTATTGAAAACCTTGTAAGAGATCATGACCGTCGTAAAACATGGTACTGAAAAGACTTTCTTGTTTGATTAGTGAACAATCAGTCTAAACCCATTATTTTAGCTGAAGTGGCATTTAAATTAGGTCTTGTTAATCTAAGTTATAAACTCACATCGATTTATGACTTTCATTATTAGATTTATTAGTAACCCTTGTGCGAGCTAAACAGTTTTTCATTTCATTCTTTCACGTCAAAAGACTTCTAAATTACACATTTAAAATTATTTGAAATGAAGATAAAGTTTTGCTTTCAAGCAATTTGCAAGCTCTTTAAGATAAAAATGTGTTAAATTATTTCAATTTATTCTACCCTATCTGCTCTAAAATAGACTTTATGGATGACGTAATAGATATCTGATTAGGTCGAAGAGTAGTGATGAGTTGAATGGACATAAGGCGTATTTTTCTCTGCACTTGTCTGGGTGCATTAACCCATGCTCGTAGGCTTCTTTGAAGACTGCATGGGCTGCAGTGTCTTGCTCTGTAGGGTCCAATCTGCAAACAAATACAAATAGGTTACTGATTACTAGGTAATTTCTAGGCAAGTGTTCTTCTAGGCAATCATCGACAACATTATCGTTCACCATCAGCCAGTCCATTCTGTAAATATTTTATCGTAAAAACATAGGTGGAGTGAGCCTCAATTGAAGTCAGGGCCTGATTTAGAGTTCTGACCACCCCAGGCTAACTTACAATAAGCGCCACACGGCTGTCCAGCCTGTGCCTGCCCAGCCCACGAATATACATGCAGTTTTTATATTACTAATTTTTGCGAGTGTCTTAGTTACGATCCCGTAAGAGATTGTCAGTGATACAGACTTACAAAGCACGTAAGCGCTGTTTTCTCGATGCTCGCCATGCGACGAGAGAACTAAATGAACTGGGGCGCTAAATGTTTGTATACACATACAAACATTTAGCGCCCCAGTTAATTTAGTTATGCAAACCAAAAACCAACAAAAAATTAAAATCTATTGATATGGTAAGGTTTAAAAAACCAAAAAGTATAGATTAGATTGCATGATCGAACGATGCGAGCTCAATTTTATTTTTTACCTTAGTTAGATTGATAATGTTTTCGACGTATTCAGAAAAGCTATAAGAGAAACAATGCAAAGAATCAAGATAATTTAATATGCAAAAGTACACGAAGTGAGCTCGGATAGGTGTTTATTAGCACTTCAAATTTTAAGATTTTATTTTATAATTCATACTGACAAATATAGAAGTTGACTGTAGGATAAAAGAGCGAGAACCAAAGATGTTAGAATAAGCGAAGCGAACTCGAAAAATGTAAGAATAAGCAAAGCGAACTCAAAAGAAAATGTTATAAGATTGTTTTGTTTTTTTACGTTCATATAATTGAATTTATCCTGGGTTATCTGTATGTATTTGTATTTATAAGATTTACTGTGTCGATTCATGTAAAATAAATCAGATAAATGAGATTGTAAGAACGAGCAAAGCGAGCTCGGATATTTTTAACACCTTGTTTTGGATCGTAAGATTTTCTTTTGTCAGACAAGAAGACGGGGCGGTAGACCAGGGCTGGATGCGCCAACCTTCGCTGACGCCCGCCATGCCTCTCTTGGCCTAAGCCACTGCGTGACAGCAACTGAGGCTGACTGCGGTAGAACATGGTAAATTAATTGATATACGTATAGTGTTACAAGAGGCGCACTAGTTAGATAGGAAGCAAAGATATTTGAGAAACATATCTGACAAAACTTACAATGTAATACGTGCTGTATTTTACGCGCGAATATGTAAACCAAACTGAATTATATTCTGTAAATAACTGGTTCTTGCAAAGGCAAGCTTAGCACTCCTCGATCTTCGGGCCCAAGGTTATAGCCTGCTTAATCTTTAGGTAAATCAGGCCCTGAGTGAAGTGAAAAAATAAATCACCGAGGAAGTTTAGGTGAAATGTACATGAAGTGTGCTGTCAATACACCAGATCAAGGTGGAATGATGGGTTTCACGTAAGTTTTCTCGGTGATTTTTATAGAGAAAAGTACTACATGGTTAGGTAGTAGCCAGACCCAAGACAATTTTGTTTTCTATTTCCACTGCTGACAAAGGGCCTCTTTTCGATGAGAACATAGATTGGAAAAACTAATATTGGAGTACTGATTCTCAGAAGTCGAATTACATTTTGATTAATTAGTGCCTAAAATTATCCTTTCCATGAAATCAAACCATTACAAATTTATTTTGCGAATTATTGATTCCGAAATGGAAACCCTTTTTGAATGAATTCTACGAAAATAACTCCATCAAGAAAATCATGTCAATAATAAAGAACCAACACACTATCTCCACAGAAAAGTAAATAACCTTGCTTATTCAACCATACTCGCATACGTTTACGATGTTTTCAATAGTAAAGCACCAATAATAATCCTTCATAAACGTACCAATAAATATACAGCAGGTTAAACAAGATATAAAAATAGTTATAACCGAGGATAACCATCAACCAGTAGTTTATGATTTGAGCTAAGTCGTAATGTTTCCATTTGTGGTTACCTATCAACCCCTTTTTTTACTGCAGCCTTATTGCATAGTAAGTTCGGCAAGGAAAAGGACGGAGAGTATGACAAATCGACCAATTACATGCGAGATGAAAGTCGCGATGTGGATTTCCATCTATGTGATTGTCCGAGTTTTCATACTCTTTGCCCGTTGCCTTGCCAAATTCATTACGCTATAAGGCTGCTGATGAACATTTTTGACTGACCATTAAGTGACAGCAGTCATAAGAAATACCACACAGTACCTACTATACATATGTATATGTTAAGCGTAACTATAGTTATGTGAGACGTAACCATAGTTACAATATCATAAAAGTATAAATAAATTCTCAATTTACAAACGCAGTTCGCTGCAAAAGATTACGCAAATTGCCGAACTGTATTTAATATCACCTCGCCACTTAATCCTTAAACAATATCACAGATTCACAATATGATATCGGGTACTGGATACTGGATATTGGAATTTTAATAGGATTATAGCTCGGTCATACTAAGTGGGCCCGATGCACGTAGTATCAATATTTGCGTGCTTTGATTAAATTTCGATTCCAAAGGGTTCCAATTGATTCGGACTGCATCAACACTGCATTGTTAGCATGGACAATAAAATAAATTACTGTAAAAACCTTCCGATACGGCGCGGCACAGAGATTGAGAAAAATATGAATAGCTTTTTTAAAACTGCATGGTTTGTTCGTTTTAAAAATGAATATACTGAACTTGTTTATCAATTTGGGTTTTTGGTGGTAAAAAAAAACAAGATATAAACAAGATAGGTTAATAACGTGAATAGAAAAAAAAACAACAAATATTCAAACAGATTTGTTTTGTGACAAAAGCAAAAAAAAAAAAAAAAAACTCTTTAAAAACTGAAAAAAATGCTTATGTCTGCAATAAAGACATGCTGCCAAGTGCTATGAAAATCACAATAAGAGTAACTTAAGACGCTGTAGTAGAGCCCTTTCGATGTGATTTTGAAATCACATATTATATTTAAAAAAAGAAACGACAACAAAATAAAAATGTATTTGCGCGAAGGCGCTGGATGCGAGACGCACGGGATCGGTCAATGTGGCGACGCCTGGGGGAGGCCTATGTCCAGCAGTGGACGTCTTTCGGCTGAAATGATGATGATGATACAGGATGTAACCGAAAGTTGTGATAATTTGTAAAAACTGCATTAACCCATGCTAACGAACAACTTTCTCCAAGTATTCAAAAAATATTCAGCTTACCTACACGCTTCCGTTACAGACTGTATAAAGAGTGCCCAGCAGTGAATAGCGATGTTTCATGGGTAGAAAAATGATAATTCTATTTAGTCCTTCAGTGAGATTATCAAATGATATTGGACCCATATTTTAGCTTTAAAAAAAAATAAAAAAATTGACAGAGCTATTAGCGCACCAAAGTTCAGGAGTGGGGGCTTGTGGCATCATTGTGCCAGTATAATGTGTATGTAGCACACCGTGAGGTCACACGATATTTCAACGCACTGTATCGTCGTCACTTTATGTTTATGTGTCAAAAGCAAAAAATACGTGTCCAATATTTTTTATTAATCTACCTGTCGGACAATACACTAATTTTCAGTACCCTATTGGCTAAAAAATATTAATACCTTCAAAATTTCGCATAATGTTCTACCAAATTACCAACAAAGACACATTCCTGTTCCTATACTTATTACTAATGAAAAACTTCAATATTCGCTTCCCTTGTACACGGAAATTGTTTCCAAACATACATTTCTTTTTACGGATGTGGCAGTTACGCCATACTTATTTAATAAGCCTCCCTACAGCCGAACAAACGAACCTTTTTATGCGAGTTGGTAAATGTGAGATATAAGGGGCTCACACAATGTTGGCTTAAAACGAGACACTGGGGAAGAGTGGTCGGGCTTTTATTTTTAAGTCAAGATGTAATATTGTTCTTTCGTATGATCTTTGCTGTTATTTACAGCGGTGTTTTAGAATGTTAAATGAAAATAATAATGCAAAAATGCAATATCAAAAGGTATTTCCGAGGCCGTCAGTAGAAATGCCCTCGAAAGAAATAAACGGATCATAAGTGATGTTCGTTGGAAAGGCCAGATGCGTAATGCTCATAACCGGCGTGTATGGATGGCCCGATGTATGATCGTAAACGAAGCAAAAGTTGTATGAAAGGATTGTAACTGTTGATATTCTGTAGATTATATATGTTTATAAAAATGCAACTGTTTTCAACATAAATTTGACCTCGAACACGCCTAAAAGAAAATGAATAGTTCTACAATGGCCTGTTCACTCTTGCTTCGAAAACTGATTTTTGAATTCAGCAGAATTTAATCAACAACAGCTGCACGAGTGGATACTAGCTTCTGTGAACATAACAGTGTAACATAATTTGTATTTGAAACGGCTGCATTTACACTACGGTCGAGCTACTCGAGCAACTGGTATCATATTGTAGTTACATATGCCTCGCAAAAATCCATTCTCTTGACTAATCGTTTGGTGGATTTATTTATTTATTTATTTATTTATTTAATACTTCATGCACACAAACGTACAGAGGTGGACTTAATGCCTTAGGCATTTTCTACCAGTCGACCTTTGGGTGATGCAGAGAACAAATAGTGGTAGGTGCAATATTTAAAGTAAACATGATACATAAGGTAGGGCCATTCAAATACAACGCTATACATACATACTATAAATACATACAATAAATACTCAAACATATAAACTAAATACACGAATATACTTAAAAAATTAGTGGTAGCAGATGATTGGAGAAAAATTATCGCTGTGACGATACTACTGCCAACTTCTTACGAACATGCTCGCGAGCTTTCACCTTGAATGCCAATCGGTTGGTTGCCATCCTGATTTCTTGAGGGAGCGCATTCCACAGAGAAATAGACTGAACGAAGAAAGAACAGTGAATGAAGTCAGTGCGGTGAGTGGGACATTGAAGAAGACGGTTATGTGAAGAGCGAAGATTTTTGTTGTGGTTTGCGCAAATGTACTGAAAGTGAGGAGCCAGATAACTAGGGGAGTTGGAAGAGTCAAGAAATGAAAACAAGGTAGTCAGTGCCCTTAGCTCTCTACGCTGGCGTATGGGCAACCACTTTAGAAGTGACCGATGCGCAGAGACATGATCATACTTACGCAAATTGAAAACAAATCGAATGCAGTAATTTAGAAGACGGTCAAGTTTGTTGAGGAGATCTGCATTCAGGTCATAATAGCACACGTCACCATAATCGATGATAGGAAAAATTAGGGTCCGCACAAGCATTGCCTTCGTGTTCGAAGGTAATATTTTTTTTAAACGATACAGAGCCCGCAACGTTCCAGTGACCTTCTGACTGACACTAGCAACTTGAGTACGCCAGTTAAGAGTACTATCGATGCACAAGCCAAGATCCTTCACGTCAGTACTAAACGGGACAATCATACCATTGAACAGAACAGGTGGTAAAGTTGCATAATCCACCTTAGCGATGCTGCGAGGACTCCCAATGATGATAGCTTGGCACTTAATGGGATTTACAGTAACGCCAAACCTATCCGACCAGTCTTTTATCGCTATTAAGTCGTCATTTAACTTGCCGATAACGTCAGGTACTTCATCGACACTCCCCTGATAATACAATTGAAGGTCATCTGCATACAGATGATACGCACACTGAAGTTCAGAAGTAATGAGATTAATAAAAATAGAAAACAGAAGAGGAGAAAGAATGCCGCCTTGAGGAACGCCAGCTATCAAATCACACCAACGAGATGAAGAATCTCCAACGTGAACCGACTGCTGACGCTCCTGAAGGTAAGAGGTGAACCATTCCAGTGCTTTGGGGGAGACCATTAAATAGGAAAGAATGGCTAACAGGATTTCGTGACTGACGGTATTAAAGGCGTTCGAGAAATCAACCAACACTAATACAGTGACTTTAGTATCTTCCAGTCCCGCCCTTATATCGCCAGTCACTTTAAGGAGGGCGGATACAGTGCTGTGCCCGGGCCTGAACCCAGATTGCAGAGGACTAATTAGAGAATTACTCTGCACAAAGTGTGAAAATTGTTTGTGAACACAGGCCTCGAGCACTTTGGATAGGAAGGGAAGGATAGAAATGGGGCGGAAGTGGGATGGAAGAGTGGGATTGGAAACTTTGGGAAGTGGACGAACATAAGCTTTACGCCACAAGGATGTGGATCTCACTGTATTATTTTTATAATTATTTTACTAGATTAAATAATGGTTTGGCCATGAAAATGAGACAACATAAACTATGTTATTATTAGTATACAGCCAAGCAAGTTGATTCATGAGCCTTTCGGCCGATAATTCGTTTGAAAACTTCAAATCATTAAAGTTTTCTTGTTATTACCACTCAAAGTGCATTCAAGACGTCTTATATATGATGTAAAAACTGTGTCAATGCGGGCTAGAGTCATGCAATTTTGAGCTTTGCGCTCATTGCTCATCAGAACCAAGTATCTAAATCACCGGCAATAACCGCCAAAGTCTAACATTTGAAAGTGTTTCGGCGAAACGCGTAAGCGCCTTCATATGCACGGCGCTTACGACCTTCTTCTCGCCGTTGGTCGCTGTGCTTAACGCATCGTCGGCGACGTACCCCCGCCTTTGCACACTGTGCTGCACAGTGTTTGATTGCTGGAAAGGATCGGGATCTGTGCCGTACCGTGTTATCACGCTGGCCTGGTTGTTTGCTGCTTGCCGCAATATTGAATATTTAGCGCGCTAACTTAAATCACAGGATGCCAAACGACAAACGCGCGCCCCCGTCGTCTCAGAAAGGCAGACTAAAGCATGCTCAATCAAAATCGGATCCGGATTTAACCACAGCGGCAGAAGAACTAATTGAACCAAGCCAAAACATAAATACCCGGCATAAACGCCCACGCATCTCTGGTTCTCCTACGGATGAACATGACACCTCGAAGGCTTTTCTAATCAGTTTTAGAAATGATTTGCTAACTATGCTCGAAGACTGGAAGTTGGAACAAAAACAAACCTTGTCTCAATTGGTTACAGACGTTGCTCAACTAAAGGTGCAGTGTGCCAACATACAGCAGTCTTGCGCTGAGTTGGACAGGTCGGTTATATCTTTGAACAAGGATTATGAGGATGTCTTGGCTAAGGTATCTCTGCTGGAAAAAGCGCAATATGAAAACAATGACTGCATCACTAAACTTGAGACAAAGGTTCAGGAACTCCAACAGAGGTGTCGCCCTTCATCAATTGAAATACGGAACGTACCTGCGATGTCGAATGAGAAAATAGATGACCTTTTGCGGATTGCTATGCGCTTGGGGCAAGTAGCTCAGATGGAAATATCTTCCTCCAATATCCGCGATATTTACCGACTGCCTGGGAAACCTGGTCAAACAAGATCCATATTTGTCGAATTCTCTGCTGTTTATTATAAAAATAATTTTCTAGCGGCGGTTCGTAACTACAACAAAGGACGAAGTGTCGAGGAGAAATTAAATACGGTGACCCTGGGCATTGCGGGCGAAAGAAAACCAATTTATGTTGAAGAACACCTGACCCCAACATTTAGACGGCTGTTTTACCTTGCCCGTGACTTCGCTAAACGAAATGCATATACTTTCTGCTGGATCTCTAATGGAAAAATCCTCTTACGCAAAAACCCTGATACAAAGGAATCACACATGGTAAAAACCGAACAGTGTCTGTTAGATTTAGAATTGAGAAAGTGACTATCTTCCCATCACTTATTTTGTTACTGTATATCTTTTATTATTTCGCTTAATTACCTTAATATATTTTTTTTATCTTACTGTAAACTGTATAAACCAGAATCATGTTTATTTGAGATTCAACTTAACTTTAACCAATTGGACTTCAAATCGCTAATAAATACACCTGTATATAGTAATAGTGAGATCTACACTGTGGCTGACATTTCCTCTCTAATGCGACTTCAACGACGACCGATAAGAGTAAGCAACTTTTTAATTATTATAATTCATTATTATTGCACTACATCGGTCACGTTGAACTTATACGTTATAAAATTATTTAAAAATGAAGGATAACATAAATGATGCTGGCAATGCGATTGATAAGTTCAAAGTTGCTAGCTCCCATATCTGTACCCCGGACCAATGTACAGGGCTTATTGTGGATCCTAAAACACATCTTAAAATCATACATATTAACATCAGAAGTATAAATAAAAATTTAGACCAATTTATATCGATACTGTCTGTGATCAAATTTGAGTTCGACTTAATCATACTTTCCGAGTGCTGGTTAAAAGGATCAGGCCCACCACCTTATCTCGATAATTATACATCTCATGCTACAACCAACAATCTGACACAAAACGATGGAGTCGTAATGTACTTTAAGAACGGACTAGAATGTACCATATCCGAACCATCGTTTTCAGATGCTAATTGTTTAGTTTGTATTTTAAAAAACACTGCTATAATTGGTCTTTATCGATCACCATCTCGTTCAGACCTAACCAATTTTTATCACAGTCTAGAAACCGTAATGTCTAGTCTGCAATCAATCAAAAATATAGCTGTGATAGGCGATCTTAATGTCGATATAAAAGAGAACAATAATATCGATCGAAACTCGAGCGAATATTTACTATTTGCAGCTACGTTGGGCCTATTGCCGGCTCACGTGTATCCCACAAGACTCGGCAATTGCCTTGATCATATTTTACTAAAATCTAACAGCTCGGCAGATGTTATTATATTAGACACACACATAACTGACCATCTTCCCATCATTTTATGCATAAAAGAGACCAAGAAACTATATCTGGATACAAATAGTGTCATAACGCGCCTAGACTATTCCTCAATTAAAGCAGACATAGACCGAAGTGATTTTAATTTGGTTTTGAATGAAACTGACGCGAATATTGCCACTGATAATTTGATCTCGGTTATTAGTAGCGTTGTAATAAAGCACACAACTCAAAAAAAAGGTAGTAGGCGAACCCGTATTCTGAAACCGTGGATCACTAAAGGATTGCTTCGTTGTATATGGAACCGCGATAGGATGCACCTTAAACTAAGGAAAAATGTTGATAATACAATCCTTCAAACGTCATACAGAAGGTACCGAAACTTTTGTGATGCGCTGCTTAGAAAGTTAAAACTCGAGTACGAAAAGGATCAGTTTACCAAAGCCCAAAACAGTCCGAAAGCCATATGGGATGTTGTAAACCGAATCTCAGGTAGGAAAGGTCAGTCACAGCCAGCAAGGGAACTATTAAAATTATCCGCTGATGCCAAATTGTCAACAAACTGCGTCAACAAATACTTTGTCAACATTGGGAAGGACCTGGCTGCGAAGCTGGTTCCGCCGGATAATTCACCAGTACCTCGCCACGCTACGGAAAATATATCACAGCACAAGTCTCTCGGGATACTGCCGGTGAGCCATGAACAGGTGGCAGCGATCATTGGTTCACTACGTAATAACACTGCAACTGGCTGGGATAATATTCCAGCCTTGGTAATTAAGCTCTCACAGGAAGTGTTGGTACCACCTATTACGCACATTTGCAACGTCTCTATTGCCACTGGCGTATTTCCAAACAGCCTGAAAAAAGCTATTGTGACTCCTGTGTATAAGGGTGGGGACAGAGAGCGACTTACGAACTATAGACCTATTTCTGTACTGAGTACATTATCGAAGATACTAGAAAAAATACTTAATAACTGCTTGACTAAGTATCTCACCAAATTTAACATCATCTCAGAAAACCAGTATGGATTTAGGTCCGGTGTGTCAACTGAAGATGCTGTAACCAATTTCAGTGCCACGGTAGCTGATAAACTGGACAAAAGCTACAAATGCTACGGTATATTTTTGGATATATCAAAGGCTTTTGATACGGTCTCGGTCCCAATCCTTATATCAAAACTGGAGCACATTGGAGTTCGAGGTCTGCCATTAAATATTTTTAAAGATTATCTGACCAATCGGACCCAGGCTATCAAAGTTGATACTGTAGTGAGTGAGGACGAAGAAATCAAATATGGAGTCCCACAAGGGAGTATTCTTGGTCCCACATTGTTCATAATATACATCAACGACTTGTGCAAGATGAAACTAAAAAACTGTCATATGTTTACATATGCGGATGACACAGCACTCTTAGTGTATGGAAAAAACTGGGTGGAGGCTAAGATACAGGCCGAGAGTAATCTGAAGGAGGTTATGCTATGGTTATCTTCTAATCTACTTACGTTGAATGTAGATAAATCTAAATACATTCGTTTTTATCTCCCCAACACCTCAACGCCATCAGAAGAAACTATAACACTTACTGCCCACACTTGTGCCAGATCCACAACACCTTGTCATTGTTCACCGTTATCCAATGTTGCCTTCATAAGGTATCTTGGTGTTTTAGTTGATGAACGATTGGACTGGCGTCCACAAGTGGAGACCCTCACCGGACGTGTCAGAAAACTACTGTACGTTTTTAAAAATCTTCGTCACTCTGCCGACCGTACGGTGCTGAATACAGTCTATCTTGCACTATGTCAGTCAATATTGGGTTATTGTGTGCCTGCGTGGGGTGGAACTTACAAAACTTTGTTTTTGAAATTGGAGAGGGCACAGAGGTCTATTCTCAAGGTCATGCATGGTAAGCCGCGCGACTATTCTACCACAGACCTATACAGGGAGTGCAAGGTGTTGACAGTGCGACAGCTGTTTATTCTCCGCACGTTGCTCCGGCGACACTCCCTACTTCCCCTAAATAAGGAAGGTTTAAAAAAACGAAGTGGGGCGCTTGTTTGTCCCTCTGTGCAATGTAGAACAGCTTTCGCGCAGCGACAGTACAACGCGTTGAGTTCCAGGCTGTATAATGAAATTAACAAAAGGATCTCACTATACAAACTTAATAAGCATAATTTTAAAGAGAAATTAACTAGTTGGTTGAAGTTGTTAAGTTATGATGAATCTGAAAAACTTATTGAAATAGTAAAATAAACTTAGTCTTTGAATTTTGAATAATAATAATTTAGCATGAAACCATTATTTTGTAAAGTTGCTAATTTGAGTAAAATTGTTATAAGTAATATTTTAGCACTAAATAAGACGGTGATATGTATACGACATCTAAAACGGCCGACCGCCGACTACCCAAGATACGAGCATGTCTCAGTTTGGGAGTCGTTGTCTTAAATTAAAATGACTCTGTACATTTACCTCACTAACATGTCATTGTTGTTTCTTGTAACGCTTTTGTACTTTTTGAAGAATAAATTATTATTATTATTATTAAATTATTATTATTATTGCAATAGATTTTTAATTGAATAAAAAAGTATTATTGTGACAGAGCAGAAATAATGTTTTGAATTTGGAATTAACTATCGTCAAGCATGCTTGACGATAGTTAATTATCAGCATGTTTATATAAAGAAGTAAAGATCTTTTTTTTTTTCAAAATCATAATACAATCTATTTCGGTTTTAGAAGCTTAATTTTAAATTAAAAGCAAATTTTCAAATAGTAAAACGTCTAGTAGATATTAAAATGGTGGCATGTCATTGAAAACCCAGCCAGATGGGTAAACTAAATGTCACTTTGTTATTAAATCGATTACAAGCCAGTTGCGTGGAAAATATCATATTTAAGCTAAATTGGAAATATTGGTATTATTTATAATGTCTGTAGTAAAATACTCGTCATGAAACAATCTTGTCGACGGTACCTACTCTAAAATCCATGATCAGTCACAACATTACTTTTTGAGTGGAAAACATAATTCTTTACATGTAAGACCTGAGAACTCGTTAGTTGATGGTTGTAAACAATCAGAATAAGACCTTCAAAAATCAATAAATCACCAGCTATGTAGGGTTAACAGAGAATTAATAGATCCCACGTAACCATATTGCAACTCGGGGCGTCAGTACACTTTTTTGACGTCAAAGGTCAATTTTTTTTTACAACTAGACCAATAAGTGGCAATTTGAACATCAACAATTAAAATTTACAAATTACAAATTTATTCTTTCGTGCATTCGGCAAAGTAGCTTGTTATTTAGAAGAACGCACAAGAAACTCCATACAACGCATAAGAAACTCCATCCGACGAGTTGTATATAATTATTATTACATACACACATTTCGCCTTTCATTAATCCTCTCAACATGGCCAAACCATCTTAACATGCTCTTTTCAATTTTAGTCACAACATCTCCTTTTTAACCACAAAGTTGTCTTATTACCTCATTTCTCAATCTATCATTTAAAGTTACACCACACATACTTATAAATAATAATTATTATAACCAAACATTTTCATAAACATAAATAATTATCATACGAAAAACAAAAAGGAAATAGAATACAGCCTGTAATAAATTTGCAAGTGGCTTGTTTCACAATGAAATTGGTCAAAACCTTTTTCCGCAAAAGGATGTTTTAATATTGCACAATATTTTAATATACAAACGTGGATGAAAGAAAGGCTCGCGTTTTCAATTAAGTCCGAATCAAAAGGCGCTTTTGTCATGTTTTCAATAAAAATTCTGTTGTGATATGCGAACTATTTGTATGAGCTTTTTATTTTTAATCTAAATTCTAATGTTTCTATGGTGACCCTTCCTTCATCATTAAATCAACAAAGTGACAACACGTATTTTAATTAATTTATATTTCCTCTTTATAAAACAAATAACAACACGTTATCAGCACGAACATTATAGGAAATATAGTAAAATTTTGTGGTTGTTGAAGTTTTTTTTTTTTTTTTTTGTTGGTAAGTTTTGCGGAAAATGCCTAACGGAGAAGGATCAGCTTCCACATATAGAGGAGCAGTTTCCTCGTCCATCCCGAACTTTGTGTTAACTAATAGGGAAGGATATAGTACATGGAAGTTCCGCATGCGAAACTACCTCTTGCATGAAGAATTGTGGAATACAGTAGTAGGTTTCGCACCTGACGACTCAACCCCACAAAGTGTTAGGAGTAAGATTGATCAGATAGCATTGTCGAAAATCTGTTTGACGTTAGATGGCCCACCCATCACTTATGTTCGCGCGGCCAAAACGGCGAAAGAAGCATGGGATTCTTTGAAGTCTGCTTATGAAGACAAAAGTATGGGTCGACGTTTGTCCCTCGAAAGGAAATTATACAGAATGACCTTAGATCAATTTGAAAATATAGAATCCTATATCAATGGCGTACTGTCAGCAGCATTAGATTTAGCTGATATTTACAAGGTGATAGACGATGCATCGATTGCTGCGATTTTGCTTGGAGGTCTCGGTTCCAGATACGAACCACTAGTCATGGCTATAGAAAATAGCAACGTAAATATCACCACAGAAATGGTTAAAACGAAACTGTTGAATGAAATGGCTAAGAATCCGAACGAAACATCTACGGAGTCAGCGTTAGGCTCTATAAATCGACCTGGAAAATTAAGGAAGAAAAATAAACCTATTGTTTGTTATGATTGTAACACGCCCGGACATAAAAGACCTGACTGTCCCTTTAGAAAGAAGAAACCAAAGACAAAGGAAGCTACAGCTTTAACGGCCCTAGCTGTCTCTGAGGTCGATAAAAAGGACGTGTGGTATATAGATTCCGGAGCAACAAAACACTTAACTTTTAGGTCGGAGTGGTTATCAAATTTTAAGCCTGTTGATTTTGGTAAGGTTACAGTTGCCAATGGTGACGAGCTTGTTTGTCAGGGTATTGGTGATGTAAGTATTAATACTGAAGGCAGTATTAACAGTATCTGTGATATAATGCTCGTGCCAAATCTTAATACAAATTTACTTTCTGTAAAAAGGGTAGTTGATAAGGGTTTTTCTGTTTTATTTGATAAAAGTGGATGTAACTTCTTTGAAACTAAAAACTTCTCTTATAGCGGGAATTCTATTTTACATGGTTCTCCATATGGTGGTCTGTATGCGCTAGACTGTACTATTAATAATCACCAAGTTAATGCTTATGATGTGCACTCTGACTCATGTTCTAGATATTTACTCTGGCACAAAAGATTGGGTCATTTGTGCCGCATCGGAATGGACCAATTGAAAAATAGAAATGTTGGCGTAGATTATACGGTCGTAGACAAGGGAAGTTGCATAGCTTGTGTTGAAGGTAAGCAAGCCCGAAAACCTTTTAAGAAAGTTAAATATGAAAAGGCAACAAAGATGTTAGAGTTGATTCATTCGGACCTATGTGGGCCGATGTCAATATCGTCATTCCAAGGTAATAAATATGTTTTACTGTTTATTGATGATTTTTCACGTTTCGTTTTTCCTTGTTTTCTTTCTTCAAAGACAGAGATTTTGGAAAAGTTTTGTTCTTTTCAATCATTAGTGGAAAGACAAACTGGTGCTCAGATAAAAGTGTTGAGGACAGATAATGGTACAGAATATGTAAATAAACGTTTTACTGATCATTTAACTGAACAAGGTATAATTCATCAGACAACTGTACCCTATAGTCCACAACAGAATGGTGTTGCGGAACGCACTAATAGGTCTATTTTGGAAAAGGCACGTTCGATGTTGGCTGATAGTTCACTCCCCAAAGCATATTGGGAAGATGCATTTTCTGTTGCAGTGTACCTTAAAAATAGATGTCCACACAGAGCTTTGAGTTGTGGAACACCATTTGAAAAATGGTTTGGAGATAAACCTGACTTAAGTAACTTGAAAGTTTTTGGTTGTCGAGCACTTGTAAATATTCCATCCTGTCATAGAAGTAAGTTAGATAGTAAGGCTAATGAACACATATTTGTAGGATATTCGGATGATCCTAATGCCTATTATCTCCGTAATGCATCCAATCCAAGGAAGATGATAAAGTCTAGAGATATCGTTTTTTATGAAGATTGTTTCACAGAGTTGAAAATAAATAAATCTTCAAGTCATGGTTGTCAAACTGCTCCAATCTTGGAAAATAGTAGACCAATTGACTTAGACTTTAATCCGATTGATTTTTCTTCCGAGGCAATCCAACGTAAACGTCAAGGTATTGTAGAAACAGGTTTCGGTAATAATGATTGTGAATCTGGTAATGTTCAAACAGAGACCATCGAACATGATCCGGTAGATAATACTGTATATGATTCTCCAAATGATCTATCAGATGATCCTGTAGATAATGATGATCATCACTGCACAATTAATAATGTTAATGATGAGCGGCGATACCCCCTCAGAAAGAGAAGACCACCTGATTTTCTTACAAACCTTGCTGAGGATAATTTAGTAGAACCTATCACGTATTCTGAAGCAGTAACTGGACCTGATGCTGAAAATTGGAGATCAGCCATGCAATGTGAGTATGAGTCACTTATTAAATTGAAAACGTGGCAACTCGTGGAGAAGCCAAACCGAAAAATAATACCTTGTAAGTGGGTTTACAACTTAAGACTGACTCCTTAGGAAATGTGGTCAAGTATAAAGCGCGACTGGTTGTAAAGGGTTTCAATCAGATAGCTGGTGTAGACTATTATGAAACCTTTGCTCCAGTGATAAGAAATTCGTCTTTACGCACTTTATTTGCTTTGGCTGCAGAGAATGGTCTCATGATGCGTCACATTGATGTAGATACGGCTTTTCTCAATGGAGACCTGAAGGAGGAAGTCTATATGTACCAACCTGAAGGTTTCGTGGTTAAAAATCAAGAACACAAGGTTTGCTCGTTGAGTAAGTCGCTTTATGGACTTAAACAAGCACCTAGAGTTTGGAATATAAAACTCGACGAAACCTTGGTTAAAATTGGTTTTCATAGAACCCCATCTGAGCCTTGTATTTATAAAAAACTTTTTGGTTCGGAAATCGTCTTATTGGCAATATACGTCGATGACATTATTATTTTTTATAAAGATGTCAAATCGTTTGAAGTTGTCAAGAAGGACATCGAAAAATATTTTTCTATAAAAGATTTGGGCTTATTAAACTTTTATTTAGGTTTAAATATATCTCTAAAGGACGGAAAAATAGTTTTAAATCAAATAACTTACATAAATAAAGTTCTAAAGCAGTTCAATATGGAGAATTGTAAGGGTGTGAAAACACCACTCGAAAAACTGAAGCTTGATAAAGGTTCTGAGAATGTTGATAAGAATATTCCTTACCAGCAATTGGTAGGCTGCCTTATGTTTCTAGCTGTAAACACACGGCCTGATATAGCATACACGGTGAGTTTTCTCAGTCAATTCTTAACATGTTATGATAAGAGGCATTTGAATGTCGCAAGAGAGTGCTAAATTATTTAAAAGGCACTGTTGATTACAGTATTACATACAACAAAACGGGGAAGTATTTAGACTGTTTTGCCGATGCCGACTTCGCGAATAGTTTTGATCGACGCTCATATACTAGCAACAATCAACTACTATAAGCTTGGAGATGGTCCAATATCGTGGGAGAGTAAGAAGCAACACACAGTTGCGTTGTCTTCCACTGAGGCCGAGTATTTATCACTAGCGGCTGCTGCGAAAGACGTAATTTTCTTGCGACGTCTTATCTGTGAATTAACAGGTAAGTGCCAAACTGTGGTAATTTATACCGATAGTCAGAGTGCACGTCAATTGGCACTTAATCCAGTCCACCATAATCGGACCAAACATATTGACGTGCGATTCCATTTTATAAGGGAAAAATTAAACAACAAGGTCATCAATTTGAAGTACATGCCCAGTGAGGAGCTACCGGCTGATGCGTTAACTAAGCCTTTAGGCCCTGTAAAGTTTAAAACTTGTATAGTAAATATGGGCATTTCTTGATAATTTGTACCTAATTGTTAATTGATGTTCTACCTTTCATATTTAGATAGAATTTAGATTAAGGGGGCATGTTGTGATATGCGAACTATTTGTATGAGCTTTTTATTTTTAATCTAAATTCTAATGTTTCTATGGTGACCCTTCCTTCATCATTAAATCAACAAAGTGACAACACGTATTTTAATTAATTTATATTTCCTCTTTATAAAACAAATAACAACAAATTCTCATTAATTTGTGTGTTGTTATAATGAAACATGTAATTTTACATTGTTATCATCATGTACACGTTTGTTTATTCTGTTGTATAAAATTTTTTGCCTAACAACATCTTTTGATTCATTGACGATATTTTATGATGTGAGCATAAAGCAATAATAATATTATATAATGCAACACTTTCTTTACATTATGCCGAGTAACAAAAAGATGACTATCTCTGATTGAAAGATATTCCGATGACCAATAGATTTAATGTCACTCTTTGTGTGTCTTTAGTTATAAATCTATGTTTTATTTTATTTTTCATTATTATTTTGGTTTGGTTTTAATACATTGTAAATTATACATTAGCAAACGATGATAGCGTTGGTATTATCGATTCAAATAAAAATAATAAGAATACCTTTGCCTCTGCCTTTGTACATAAGCTGTCCTACTGTATTTGTATATGTTTCTTTTGTGTACAATAAAAAATAAGAATAAAAAATAATATATTATGCAACAAAGAGTTATTCTTATTACTATTCTAATTATAGATGAAAGAAAAGCTACGGAATTAATTAGTTATGATCATCCATTGTAGGTTATTATTGAGAATCGTGTTCCACCATTCATTATTACTGTGGGCAAACCAAGCAAAGATCCTTTTGCTAATAAGAGGACGTGATCAATAAAGCCTTCGTATTGTTATGAGAGGCCCGCATCCAGCAGATGTGAATAAAGAAATATTTTATAATTTTTAAATAATGAAGAAACTACTTTTATTTACATAAGACAAAAGTAAACACATCAAACAACCTAGATATACCGACCTACTCCGATGATTTACTGCACATAAGCTATTACCTCGAGAAGAGCGCGTTGTTTTTCTTTATTCTCGAATCCGTGCAGGCCCATGATAAAACGTAAACGCAACAGTTGAAGTTATATTAAATCGGGAGAGACATCTTTCCGTTTATGACAAACGAGTGTTTTTTATGTAACGTGACGTGCTTGTAAGATATTAAGTTATTAAATCCCTGAAAACCTGTTACGTGTGTCAAGTGGCGTCTAAATTGGTTTCGCTGTTTTGGCGTTAAGGTGTCAGCAGATAGAGGTGACGTGACAATGCGACAACGCATTTTCATTGAAAAAAAAAACTAAATTTACTTGAAAGATAGAACATTATTTCCGTGTAGGGTCACACACAACAAGTAAACACAACAGTACAAGTTATATTAAATCAGGAGACAATTCTTTCCGATTGTGTCATATGAGTGTTTTTATGTAAAGTGACGTGCCTGTAAGATATTCAGTTATTGAAGTCTTGAATACTTGCATCGTATGTCAAGTTGCGGCTAAATTGGTTTCGTTAAGGTGTCTGTAGACAGGTACAAAATTATTTCTTAAATTACTCTAAAAATAGATGTAGCAATTTCTATAAAACAAGCTTTGGCTCTAGCCTTTATTTAAAAAACATACATACATACATAAACTCACGCCTTTTTCCCATGGGGGTAGGCAGAAACTACAGAACGCCACCTGCTACGATCCCTACATACTTCTTTTGCTTCACACACATTCATACATCTAGTCATACACACACGCCGGTTATGGGTACTGCGCACTTGGCCTTTCTGAAGAACATCACCTATAAGGTCTAAATATGTCTTTCTAGGGCGTCCCCTCCGGGGTGCATGTTGAAAGCCTCCACGCGGCGCACCCTGGGCAACGTCGGCTTCAGCTGCCCACCTGCTTTGGGTGGACAGTTGGGGCTGGCGGCTAATTTTCAACACACGAGGATAGGTCACGGTTCCAATCACAGATCATCCTTGATGGTTTGTGAAGGGAACCGGGCTAGTGACAGGACGCCTACTCCCCCCTCTGCTTACAGAGGGTGGGTCGAGTGGGCGTAGAGAAAGAGGGAGAAACAGGGACCTCACCCTTTAAAGGAAAACTAAAAACGAATAAAAATGGAACAAGACTTTTGCGAAAAACGTCCCCAGGTGGGTCCCGACTGCTCAGTGGTCGGGGAGTCCCACCCCGCTTCGGCGGGCTGCCCTCCGTATTCTGGGGTGGGCAACAAACGTCTTCCGTCTGTCTCAGACAAAACCGACAACCACATGCATGAAATACGGACACCGATATTTTTAAATGAAGAGGTGAGTAATGCGGGGTCGGAGTCCGACCCCGAATCTGCCGCAAAAGGCCCACAGAGCTTTGAGCGCGAAGTGGAGGGGGCTGCTGCGAAGAACCTAAGGTTCTTCCGGAAGCGCCCCAAACCGGGAATGGCCTGGGGTCGTTCTCCGATGACGAGCTGGCCTCGGCTCGGAAGATCCCCACCAGTAGGCGGGGCGGGGGCCGAGACAGAGGAGTAGGGAGGGGGCTCACCGCCCAGGAGGCTGCCCATCGAGCCCAGAGGCTTGCCGAGGAGGGGCACCACCCTGGAGCGACCAGCCGCAGAGCTGTCCTCTCGGGGTCTTCTGGTGACGAGCTGGACGCCGCTGGTGGCTCCAACTTGGAGCGAGCGGCCAGGTTCGCAGAGGTCGTGGGAGCTGCTATCCGGGATGTGGCCTTGAAGAGGAACAAATCCTCTAAAGACAAGGCCATATCCGCGGCCACGGCCTCCATTATGGCGGCGGCGGAAGCCAATCGCGTTGTGTCCCATTCGGATGGCATATCCGATATGCGGGCGGAGGTCGCCCGCTTGAAAGCCGACATGGAGCTTCTCCAAAAGGAAAACGAGAAGCTCCGAGCGGACCTAGCCGGGCTTCGAGGGATCGGCCCTCCAGAGATGCCGCAGGAAGGGGCGCAGCATGGGCTAGCCCAGCCCGTGCCTGCAGAGAACCAGATTCTGAACCTGGTGCGGCAGGAGCTAGCTGCCTTTCAGAGCAGGTTCTCTGCATTGGAGGCCATCGTCCTTCGTCCCCCGCTTACAGCGAGCCAGGCGGCCTTGGGCCAGCGGAAGAAGGTTTCGTTTGCCACCTCCGCAGCTGCCACGGGATCGTCTAGACAGCCCAATAATGGAGCCATGCTAGAACCTACGAGGTCAGCCCCGGCGAGGTCGGGGAATTCAGCACCCAAAAAGAGCGGAGCGTCTGGACAGGCGGCGAGAGCCCCAGCCCAGGCAGTGAGTCAGCCGCCCCAATTACTTCCGCCACCTGAATCTCCTGCGGCCGACGCCGAATGGCAAGTGGCCGGGCAGAAGCGGAAGGCGGGCAAGGCAGCGAGGGCGGCCAAAAGGAAGGAGAGGCGGAAGCGGCGCAAGGAGCGAAGCGTCGCGGCTAGGCTCCGCGCCCCGAAGTCCGCAGCTGTAGTGATTACGCTACAGCCGGATGCGGAAAAGAAGGGCATGTCCTACCGTGAGGTACTCGTCAAAGCGAGGGCGGCGGTGAACCTAAAGGAGCTCGGCGTCACCGAGGGCATCCGGGTGAGAGTCACCGCAACTGGGGCCCGGATGCTGGAAGTCCCCGGTGCAGCCAGCGGCCCGACCGCTGACGCTCTGGCCGAAAGGCTCAGGGCGACCCTAAATGCGGACGAAGCCCGAGTATCCAGGCCGACCAAGTGCGCTGATATGCGCATTCTGGGTCTCGACGACTCTGTGACGGAGGGAGACTTAGTGGCCGCCGTCGCCAGAACCGGGGGATGCTCTGCCGAGCAGGTGAGAGCAGGCACCATACGTCCTGACGTCACGGGAATGCGAGCCGTTACGGTGAGTTGCCCCGTCTCGGCAGCCCTAAAAATAGCTGGGGAGGGCCGAAGGCTCTTGGTGGGCTGGGTTTCCGCGCAGGTGAAACTTTTGGAACCCAGACCCCTGAGGTGCTTCCGCTGCCATGTGGGGAACCACGTGGGAGCTCAATGCACCTCGGAGGTGGACCGCAGCAATCACAGCTTCCGCTGTGGTCAGCCCGGTCACAAGGCCGGCTCGTGCAATGCAACGCCACACTGCGTCGTATGTGCAGCAGCGGACAAGCCAGCCGATCACCGGGCTGGAAGCAAGGCCTGCGCTCTACCCGTCAAGGCCAGGGGCAGGAGCAAGCCCTCAACCACCACCGTCACCGCCGCAACCGCCGCCAATGGTGCCGCCACAGCTGTCGTCGTCGCCGAAACCACCGTGCCAGGGGCCTCACAGGGGGCTCAGGAGGAGACTGAAATGGAGTGCCAATAATGGCCCCATTACGTCTCCTCCAGGCGAACATCAACCACTGTGCCGCTGCTCAGGATCTATTGCTCCAGAGCATGGCGCAGTGGTCGATTAACATCGCAGTGGTCGCTGAGCCGTATTTTGTCCCACCCAGGGAAGACTGGGTGAAGGACCTGAGCGGCTCAGTGACATTAATTTCATCGGCCGCCGCCGGTACCCCGTCCCTCGAGTGTGTCAAGAGGGGACAGGGTTGCGTTGCAGCACGTTTCGGGGAAATTGGCGTGGTAGGTGTATACTTCTCCCCGAACCGAACTCTCACCGAGTTCCACAACTCCCTCGCGGAGCTAAAAGTCGTCGTCGTCGGGTATCGCTCCATCCCTGTGCTTGTCCTCGGGGACTTCAATGCCAAGAATGTGGCTTGGGGTTCCCGGTATACGGACACACGGGGCAGAATGGTTGAGGACTGGGCTCTGGAGTCAGGCTTGGTCATCCTCAACCGGGGTTCTGTCCCCACGTGTGTGCGGATGCAGGGTGAATCGGTGGTGGATATCTCATTCGCCAGCCCCGCTCTGTTACCGCGTGTAGTCGACTGGCGCGTCATGGAGGAGGTGGAGACATATTCCGACCACCGGTATATCCGGTTCGACGTCTCCACCCAGATCTCGAGCGCGTCGGTCCGACAGACCCCGAGTGGTCCGCGGTGGGCGCTGAAACAGCTGGACCGGGAGCTCCTCCTGGAAGCCTCGATCGTGCAGGCCTGAGTGTCATCACCGGATAGGCCTGCTGACATCAACGCCGAGGCGGAGTGGTTCCGGGAGGCCATGTCCGAGATATGTGACGTGGCAATGCCCCGGGTCCAGCCAGGACGCGCCCGACGCCAGGTGTACTGGTGGTCGCCGGAGCTTACGGCTCTGCGCCAGGCGTGCATTGCTGCGCGACGCCGATACACCAGGCACCGCAGGCTCCGTAACCGTCCTCCGGATACGGAAGCCATTGAGGTGGAGCTGTACGAGGGGTACAGAGCGGCGAGGACTGCCCTCCGAGAGGAGATCAAGCGGGCCAAGGGCTTGGCCCGTGAGGAGTCGCTGGGGACTCTGAACAGGGATCCGTGGGGGCGCCCCTACAAAATGGTGCGGGATAAACTCCGCCCATGGGCGCCCCCGCTGACACAGAGTCTCCGGCCGCAGCTCGTGGAGAGCGTGGTGAGTACACTGTTCCCTTTGCAAGGGGAACATACTCCCCCACCCATGGCCCCACCTCTTGAGGTGCTCAATGTGGACCACACAACCGACGATGACGATGCTCCTGAGGTGACTGAGGTAGAACTGAGAGTGGCGGTACGTAGGCTGAATGCCAAAAATACCGCCCCAGGACCCGACGGCTTACCTGGGAAAGCCTGGGTCCTGGCCTTAGAGGCTCTCGGGCCTCGACTAAGGGGGCTCCTTAGCGCATGCTTGGAGAACGGCCAGTTCCCGCTTCGCTGGAAGACGGGGAAACTGGTCCTCATTAAGAAGCCGGGGCGCCCAGCGGACTCTCCGTCCGCTTACCGGCCCATTGTGCTGCTCGATGAGGTGGGCAAGCTCTTTGAAAGAGTTATTGCAGACCGCCTCGTTGGGCAGCTGGTGCGGGTGGGGCCGGATCTGGCGGAGAGCCAGTTTGGCTTCCGCAGGGGGCGTTCTACGGTGGACGCCATCATGCGCGTGCGAGCCCTTACGACGGGGGATGCAGTGGCCCGGGGTGGGGTCGTTTTGGCGGTGTCTCTAGACATCGCTAATGCCTTCAATACCATGCCCTGGAGTTGCATCAGGGAAGCACTCCGTTATCACCGGATGCCACCCTACCTCTGTCGCGTGGTCGAGGCCTATTTGTCGGACAGGGCCGTCATCTACCCCGGTCACCAAGGCGAGTGGAACCAGCGAGAGATGTCGTGCGGTGTCCCACAGGGATCGGTCTTGGGGCCGCATCTGTGGGACATCGGGTACGACTGGGTGCTGCGCGCCGACCTCCCTAGCGGCGTCAGCGTAATTTGCTACGCTGACGACACGCTGGTCCTGGCGCAGGGGAGGTCGCACCAGGCGGCGGCTGAATTAGCGACACGCGGGGTTGCGACAATCGTTGAGAGGATCCGGCAGTTGGGACTCGAGGTGGCCCTGCACAAGTCCGAGGCCATGTGTTTTCACGGCCCTCGGAACGCACCACCGCCGGGATCCCAAATAACGGTAGGAGGGGTTCACATCGGCGTCGGGTCGACGATGACGTATCTGGGACTCGTCCTCGACAGCCGGTGGAATTTCGTGGAGCATTTCCGACGTTTGGCTCCCAGACTGGAGCGGGCCGGGGCTGCCCTCAAGCGGCTCCTGCCCAATCTAGGGGGTCCAAACGCCTCTTGCCGGAGACTCTACGCGGGGGTCGTGCGGTCCATGGCCCTATATGGAGCACCCGTGTGGGCGCGTTCCCTGAGGCGGCGACCAGTCCGCCATTTGAACGCGTCCCAAAAGGTCATGGCCATCCGGCTGGTCCGGGGATACCGCACGGTCTCCGGTGAGGCGGCGAGCCTCCTTGCCGGATTACCGCCATGGGATCTGGAGGCAAAAGTCCTCGCACACATCTGGGAATGGCGCGAGGAGGCGAAACGCTGGGGCGAAACTCCGTGGCCGCGACAAATCGCGGCTCGGCGAACAGAGCTCCGGCAAGATCTCATGGCGACATGGAGAGAACGACTGTGGCAACCCAGTGCTGGGCAGGCCACAATTGCGGCGATAAGGCCCCTCTTTGAGGAGTGGCTTGAGAGGCGCCACGGCGTCCTCACCTTCCGCCTGACGCAAGTCCTCACCGGACACGGCTGTTTCGGGAGGTTCCTGTTCAGGATTAGGCGGGAGGACACGGTGGAGCATACGGTGGAGATCTGCCCCGCTTGGGCTGGGCACCGCCGTGTCCTCGTGGAGGCGATCGGCGGTGGCAACCTCTCGCGCCCAGCCCTGGTTCAGGCCATGTTACGGAGCGAGAGGGTATGGGAAGCTGTCTCCTCGTTCTGCGAAGCAGTAATGCTCGCGAAGGAGGAGGCGGAACGCGTGAGGGAGACGCAACGGAGACGCGCTCACGCCCCTAGCCACCGCAGGAGACGCCCTGGGCGTCGGGAGTCGCAAGCCGATTCCCGGCCACTGTAGGCGCGGGCTTGCGGGCGGCGAGTAATGGGTAGCTCGCCGTCCGGTAAGGACCAGGCCCGAGTCGACGGCGCGTTGTGTTCCACGCGCGCCTCAAAGAGTTGTCAGCAGAACTGAAGGGGTCCGTGAGGGCCGATGCCTGTCTGGGTCGCGGATAAATTTGAAAAAGAGTTACCGCGGCCCTGGCTCAAGCAACTGAAGGAACACGGGTGGGTTTTAGTCAGTAAAAGTCTGACACGCCCTCCCGCCTCACCCAGAGCGGGAGAAGTCATTGGATGATTTCCCACCCCAAAAAAAAAAAAAAAAAAAAAAAAAAAAAGGGCGTCCCCTCCCGGCGTTAAAAAAATAAAAAAATAAACAATTATAAATATAAAACCCTGTGCGACACCAAAAAGGCTCCTATCTCAGCATGTGAAGCGATATCCAAATTAGCTTTTTAATACACTGAATGCCTTCAATGCACTTCTAGCTATCTTTTTTTGTAAGAACAGACCGCCCAACTAACTGATCCTGAGGGTATGCTATAGTGATTATTTAAATGTATGGGATTGCTAAGCGCTATCGAAACACGTAACATTTTGGCATTTCAACAATCTCAATCGGTCATAGTGAAAAAATGAGTTAGGATCGAGACTATTTACAAAGTGTCGGTACTTTGTAAAAAGTCTCGATCCTAACTAATTTTTTTATCACAAAAAATACGAGTGCGTCATGTTCTAAACTCTGTAAGGTCATAAACAAAATACTTATTACGGGGTCAAAATAGACAAACCAAAATATATTACTACTCACGATTTAATTGTTGTTAATTTACACTCGTACTCATTTTGAATTTATACAGGTATTTATTTACAAGTGGTCAAGGTGCCCAAGAGCCTCAACCTGTATTTAAAATAACTGTCCTGATTTCATAAAATAAACAAAACCTTTTGATTAGTGGGTCAGTGGTTACGGTCCTGAATTACGAGAGGTCATGGGGTTTAAATTAGGCAGGCGCTTTTGTTTTTTTTTCATTTCCCTCAAAAGGATGAAGGAAACCATCGTTAGAAAATCGGCATGTCCTAGAAGAAACGATTCGAAGGCATGTGACAAACACGAACTCCTACTGGGCCCGCGTGGTGGATTGTGGCTCAGTCCTCTCCCAGAGAACAGGCCTGTAACCCAGCAGTCGAAACATTATACATAGGTTGATAATGCTACGCTAAGCCAACGGCTCAAAATTAGGTCACGATTTACATACCGCCATTTTCCCATGGGGGTAGGCAGAACCTACAAAACGCCACCTGCTATACTATCCTTACATACTCCTTTTGCTTCATTTACGTTCATACACCTTTTTCTTTGTTTTCGGGGTAAACCTTCGAAAAGCGCCTGGAATTTTGGGAAAAAGACCCTGATCTTTATAAAAAGCCCACTGTCTTTGGAGTGTGGGCTTTTTACCTCACTAAAACCACATCGGTGATAACCATGAGGAAATGGCCTCATGCGCTGGCCTCGGCCCTGTGACCTCTTAAAAGACCACCATGGTACCCTCACTGTGCAACACCTGTTAGATCACATCCCTAGGGAGGCTGAAAAAGCACCTCCCGTGAGCCTTACTGTGCACGGCAGCGCGTGATCACTGTTCCACCGTCTTACCAGAAGTCACTTGGTGGGCGGACAGAAAATATATAACATTTTATCCATACGGAAAAATAATTAACACTTTCCTGAACCGGGAATCAAATCCGAGACCTCATGTTCAAATATCGCATGACTACATCAACGAGGCAGTTATAATATTCACATTTATTTAAAAATATGACCAACCTGCGTGTCACAATCACATTTCATATATATCCAGTATTTTTAATAACATGATTTAAAAGAGAGTACATGAAGTTTCTTGCATGTTTCTCTCCTTACGATAGAGAGTCATTTTGGAACGAGCAAACAGCTTCAACATTCTGGCTAGCTGACCAACTTCTTGACAATTTCAATAGCACTTTTAAATGGTTTAGTTAAAATAAATGCGTTGAGTCTGAGTGCTCAAAAAACTCAGCCAAGTCTAACATGGTTTAAAAACTAGTTTTAGAGATCCTATTTTCGTCCGTTCAAATCCATTCATTTATTTGGCGATTAGGCTACACGTAGGTAGGTACGTATAGTATTCTGGATAACCTGTGTTTCATAGTTGGACATATCTTTCGTGTCTACATATTTCCACTGATACAAGTTTGGTTCCATAGAAATTATCTGTACTTTTTTTTTTTACTTTGTTATAGTCATAGAATCGACGGTACTGCCATGTAGTACGGACACCTGATGTTCACATCGTAAAAAGTGCCTTTCCATGACGACACAAAAGGTCATCGACATCTTCGATGACGAGTGTCCAGAAGGACATGAAGAAGCAGCCTATCTACTGGCGATGCTTATCCGTGGAACAAGTGGCGCCACATGACCAGAAAAGCCGACCTCGAGAAACGGGTAGTGGCGAGGTGGAAGAAGCTATAGTCAAAGAATCAAACCGAACTGGCCACATATCGGCCAGGTATCTTCTATTAAAGAAATCTGGTGCCAAAGTCAAACAGAGCTGGTAGATCTGTTCAACTTTAGAATAAACGGTAATACTAGTAGTCCATGCGGTTTTCTTCTATCCTTTCTCTGGGTGAAGAGAAACATAACATCATTCCTGTATTCAATGAAGGATAGAGTTATATATGTCTTAATACACTCTAATTATTCCAAGTATGTTAAAATTCCGAGAAGCTGGTCAAGGCTGCGGGAGTCCGGTGGATGCGAGACGCACAGGTCCGATCAGTGTGGCGACGCTTGGGGGAGGTCTATGTCAAGCAGTGTACTGCTTGACATAGGCGTAAATATAGACGTCTTTTCGCTGAAATGATGATGATGATGTTATAGTTCCATGTAACGGGTTAGCGAGCCTATTGATACAAAATGAGCACAAATATAGTCACCGGGCTGCTATTAAGAAATTCCATATGAAACCCAAAAAATCGTTGTCCGACTCTGAATTCAAATCAGACGCTCTGGAGCCTTAGAGCCTCTGCCTCTGATTTACATTCTAAACAAAGCGTCTTTTTATTAACTATGGCGATGGTTGAAATCACACTAATATTATAAACGCAAAAGTTTGTAAGTGTGTGTGTTTGTATGTTTGTAACTTCTTCAAGGTCAAATGGCTAGACGAATCTGGATGAAATTAGGCACATGGCAATCTATCTGACTATAGTCTGGCATAGCACATAGGCTACCTTTTATCCCGGATAAATGTTCCTTTGGGATGATAAAACACTTTAAACACGGGCAAAGCCGCCTGCAGATACTAGTGCCAAAATAAAAGCGATTTATCACTTGCTTATATTACTATAGCGCTTAACACTCCTACACATTTTTAACATTTGCCCAATCTATAGCGACGCTTCCGTTGATAAAATGTAATTTCTGTTGAGCGTCTGGACCTCATGCCTAACAGTCTCGCTTGTTACCAATAGCTTAACGAGGCAGTCAACTGCTAACACAAAACCAATATCCAGGGTCCGAACGGCCTTCATAATCTATCTCCATGAAACTATGCCCGTTCATTAAGCCTACCACCATCCGCAACGATAGCCCAAAAGTTTTAAATGCCCGACTCCAATTACTAAGCTGACCTACCGATCGTACTAGAAGCGATTAAGCTTGAAAGAGGCACTTTTCACCACCAAATACTACACTATCTAGGTACTTGGTGCTCGACAAAGATCTAAATTTTATGAGTGCCCTCGATAACGTTCTCTTGTACTTACGTCATGTCGGCTGATTTATTGGGCTTTCGAAGACGTTAATGTACGTGCTAGGTATCTAGAAGTGTCCATCCAATTTGGTGAAATATGTCTACCTATATCATATCCTGCTTATATAGCAAGCAGATGCACTAAACTTGTTTTCGAAGGGAAACAACCAACTTTTAAATAGCAATAACAATTAAACAACTGCATGAAGTTTTGCAAGTGCAGCGTATCACTGAGATAATGCGACATTATAGTACATTACTGCAGCGGCTAGCAAAAGAGTTTACACGTTCGTCCATCATTGCCTAGTAGTGGCCAAGACTTGTGTAGTACTTTTCTCAAATAATGACCTGGAAATTAAAACTAAGTAGTACCTAGAACTCATTTTGTCAAATACAATTACTTTTTAAAATCAATGACTAACAAAGAATCACAATAATTTTGCACGCGTTAAAATGTTCATTTGTTTTTTTTATTTCAATAAGCTGCTTTATATTTGCAAGCCAGTTTGAAATTTAAATAAAACCTTTGATAAGTTACCACCTCGGTTGCCATGTTTCGGAATAAAAGATCGTTCTATTTTTAAATTACACGACAGATATGAGTTTACTATGTAATTTATTTGGCCGCTAAACCATAACAGGTTTGGATTTTCATACCACTTTTGCCGGCAGCTGCTCGCATGTATTTGGCCAGTACAGCAATTTCGATTTATCTCGAAGAAGGTTGTCAAAATAATGCTCAAATTTCCAAGCATGTTTGACAACAATAATATACAATTAAAAATGTCGATAAAACGTCGGTTTTTCTCAGTATGAACCTTTGTCTAGAGGTTATAAATACTTTGAAACATAATTACTCTGTTTTTCCTGGAAGTTCGGTCTTTCAGTTTATTTTTAAACTAATATCCATTGAAACCACTCAATGTAACAAACAGAACTTAGTCATTAGTAAGTACAATCAAAATACCTGACTGCTTAAGAAGCGAACCATAACCATGTATCCTCCGGCTGTACAGTATGATTTTCTTCTTGTTTATGTCTTTTTAGTTCGCTTTTTAAGCAGTCAGGTATTTTGATTGTTCTAACTAATGACTAAGTTCTGTTTGTCACATTGAGTTGTTTTTAAGTAACTATTTTTATTTATAACTTTTTTATTTACTATCATATTTTTTTCGAATTACTTTAAAATATAAAATGTATTTAATCTATAATCACCTCTTAATATTGATGCATAGCCCACCAGTTACAATAAGGCGCAAGCCACCATTTTTCTTTGTTTCAATTTTAATTTAGCCAGTGGCAGCAAGGTTGACGAATCGATTGAAAGATTCATGATCAAAATTGACCTAAGCGTTTGGTCTCCAGAACGCCACATAGGAACAAACATACATACATAGACTGATAAACACATTACCCTTCTTTGCATCGCGCAGTCGGATAAAAAAATGAAGTGTTTTAAATAAGTTACGGCATTCCTCTGTTTTTGAAGTATTAGTGCTAAGAAAACGCAAAATTAGCAATATGAAGAGAAAAATTACGATAAAAACGTTGGTCCTATACAGTTTAAACTTGTCCAGTCCAGGAAAAATACCTTAAAAAAGATTCCATCGATTTTTCCGAGAACCAAATACTCGATTCTTTGAGTATCCGGGGAAATCACTGTTCAATGTAACAGACAGATCTTGATCAAAACAAGAAAAAATAAAAACAATGGTCGGATTGGCCAAGCTTTTTAAAGACCCTCTCGTTTACTTTGGTATTGTTTTGACACACCCCAAACTTCTCCTATTCAAGAATAATAATGGAATATGTGATAAATCTTCGAGAATTTATTTCGCCGCCCATTACACCCGCAAATGTGAGGTGAATTCACACAGCATTAGATGGATTCTCGAGCAAGACCGCTGCTTTCCAAGGTTTTGTATGTTGATAAAAGCTTTCGTGATCATTTTATTGATTCAGTTGAGCTATTGAGATGGGATGAACCGATTGCGAAACTAAACTATGCAAACATACCAAGGATTAAAAATTAATAATGAAAAAGCTTACAAGAAACATGTTAAGTGTCGACACTCCGGTGAAATTCGTTGTTTTTAAAAGAAGTGGGGTACTTATGAGCGCTTATTGTGCTGATAATTATGCAATAACTACCAGTTCGTAGTTGTCATATTTAAGATTAGATAGTTTATCACAGTAATATAATAAAGCCGTAAGTTTGTGAGTGTGTTTGTTACTCGCACGCTCATACGGCTCGATGAATCTGTATGGAATTTGGCACAAAGATAGATTATTGTCAGGAATAGCACATAGGATACTTTTTTATTCCGAGTATACGTTCCCTCGGGATAATTTTCGACTTTCACGTCAGTGAAGTCGCTGGCAGAATAATACACTCCGATTTCTGAAATTAGGTTTAACAGTTAGTATTTTTCAAAATCTACTTTAGCCTGACAGCCTGTTAGATTTTTGTCCTTAGCCCTCATCCCGAACTCTTGCACCTTCCTCATAGTGCAGCGTTTTAAAATTGAAATAAACTTGCAAACAAATATGAGGTGTCAGACCAGGAATATTTGTTTCTCCCGAGTTCAGGCTATGCACATGAGATATTGTCTTGTTGGTGGCATGTGCGCTTGACGAAACAAAACAGCCAACAAGGAGGGGGCGGCACATTATATTTTATTGTCTCCTTCCTCTTTCATTGCACGCAAGGCATTTTCTATCGCTTTGAGTTCTAAAATTGAAAATTGTTAGGCTAATTTTCATTTTTATTAAAGCCCTGCTCGAAACTAGTAACTTTTGTAGTCAGTTTTAAGATACTGGCTCTCTGAAAATGAAGGTTTAATACCTGCAATTAATTATGGGGAGCCGTTTGGAAGTTGTTAGACTACAAATTTATAGCTGATGTCTGTTTGAACTAGAAAGTATTCTGAATAAGTTATTTTATAGGATGACATTTTTTATATTCTTCGACTATATATATGTTTATTTATAAAACACTTTATGCGCACAAATGTACAGAGGCGAAATTATGCCGTAATGTTTAATCCACAACTAGGTATATTGTTATCTTTTGTATTTTTTTGTTTTAGTAGAAGAATTAAGACGTTTACTAATGATAGTTTTTTTTTAATTACTTATGGCAATTATTTTGTAGGTACTTATATATTAAAATATTCGATCGAATCAGCCAGTATCGTTTCTTATAAATTATGGGTACCAAACAGACGATTAGAGACCCTTCCGTTTCTGTGACAGACATAAAAAAAATGATATCATTCGACGAAAATAATTTGGGTCGAATGGTCTGTGGGTCGTCTTATATAAGTTCACTCGTGGAGAAGATGTTAGTTGGGTGAATAAAATTATACGATACTAATAAAAGTTAGAGAAGTCTAGAAACACTTTCTCGAATTAATACGTCTTGCTAACTTTTTATTGCTGTGTTCATACTGATACAATCGATATTATCATCTTGGTCATCATCACCCTATAACAGTCCAATGAAACTAGAAATATGGCTCTCCAATAGCATGTCATTTATCTCGATAGTATCAATGGATAACGTTAATTTGTTGAAAATTAATCACATAATTAATTAACCTACTTCATTAAAAAAATACTATGTTGGAGCTTGAACGAGCGCAGAGCCATTTGGATACACGATAAAAAATCATTGCCGAGACATGAATAGGCAAATTATGATTTCCTTTTTTATCTTTTTGCACGAGTGCAAAACGCCCATCAAAGCGATGCAGACGATTCTGTCGATAAGTCCTGTGTGGTGCTGTGAAAGCGTGCATATTTCACGCCATGATTAGATCGAACGAGCAAAATGGCGGCTATGATACTGTGTAAGTAGGTTTAGGAAACTTTTTGATACAGGTCGGGTTTTTATACACTAACAAACTTTTGAACTGCGTGCGTAGGGAAATCTTGCAACTGTCGATCTGTAACTTTGTTGGAAAGGTAGGTCTTACGAGAATTGTTATTCGACATTATTAAAATGAGCTCTATAGGCATCGTTCACCTAATTTAATACGCCTATCGGCTCAAAAGATTATCATGATACTTACTGAATTTAATCTAAACTGGTTTTCTTTCTAATCCAATACGTCTTTTGGCTCAAATGATGATGATGATATTTATTAAATCGCCGGCAGGCAGCCATTATGCGACAATGCAACAACGCGTTTTCAAAAAAATATTTATATCTGTAGAGAAATTTTAGAATTATTTGTAAAAGCTTACACCTGCTAGTGTAAGCTTTTACCTAATTGTTCAAATCTATTCAACATCTACTGTAAGATTCTTATACAAGAATCTAGAACGCAGTAAAGCTCCACAATGCACAGACTAGTTGTTAAAACGAATCACGTTCTATGGACGTAACGTACGATATTAGAGTCGGCAAACGCACAGCGGCAAGAAACGATGTCTATCTGCTTAACTAACTTACGACTGCAAATACCCAATAATGATGTGTTTGTGCAACTTCAGTTACCCTGAACTGACTTTAGTTGTAAACATGAAAAGAACGAAATTGCTATTGGTAATAAAAGAATGGCAATTCTGATGCTTTATGGTCGTGGGAGAAATGCGCAGATTATATTGGTTATAACCTGGTTGAGGTTGACACAAGAGTCTGATGGAGATTGGCATAATAACAGAGGAGCGTCGCAAAAGGTGAATTCGGGCCCTGAATGTGGATGATGAAGTACCGATGCCTAAAAGCGAGCCTTACTAAATATAACCTTGGCTTTAAGATTGTGTCAAAAATAGGTCCAGGAGGGGATATGGAGGGTAGATCCTGATAGAATGATCTCAAGAATTGCGTTTTGAAAAGATGTATCCGATTTTTCTTTGGAACTGCCCTACTACCGCAGTTGGACTACGTTAGAGCGATCGATCGTTTCAACGTGGAATTATTTAGATACTAGCCATAATCCTATGTAAAATATCTCTAGAGAGAAAAAAAACCTATTGATTCTTGCACATAGCGCCATACTATTTTGAAAAATTATTCGCATAAAGGCTTACCTAATTTGTAAATAATGACTAGATGTATGAATGTGTGTGAAGCAAAACAAGTATGTAAGGATCGTAGCAGGTGGCGTTCTGTAGTTTCTGCCTACCCCCATGGGAAAAAGGCGTGAGTTTATGTATGTATGTATGTATAATAATAATATATTTCATAAAAAAATTACCTTTGTAGCGATAAACCTTAGTAGTCTCTATGAGTATAACTCAATGAATACCACATCGAAATTTACAAATGAGTTACGCTTGATGATTCCCTAATCATAACCGATAAAATTGATAAGGACTGCCTTATAAAAACTAATATTACATTTGCCGGACAATGGCCTTTCCTAAGCATCGTTGCAACAAATAATCTTACTTTACGATTCAGCTAATTCACGCGTTCTTTTATCACATTATCCTCGAAAGATTAGGCAGAAGTGGTCGTCTCATAGTACTCCTACATATTATTATCGTCTGTTATGTTTAAGTGTCACAGTAATAGCGGGCGAGCCTATTGCCATCAACTGGTGCACAACACCAGACTCCGAGCTGTTGCAGAGAAATTCCAGACAGAAAAAACTGGTAACACTGCCCGATCCGGCAATCGAACCCAGAATCACATTCTAAATAGTGTATCTTTTAAACACTACACTCACGGGGCAGTAATGACCTTCACTCACCTCAAAAGCATTCCACAATCAAAGGAAACACAGCTCTTAAGAGATACTTTAACTTACGTAAGCATATAGACGAAACCGCGTAGCATCTCGGTGTTCGCGGGTTGCGCTCCCAACTCACAATAGAAGTACCTCGCGCATTGTATCGGGTCGTACAGCAATATTCTTTTCCATCTCACAGCAGGCTTCTGCGAATTGTTGAAAACATATTGTTGGACATTTAAAGTAAAACGAACATTGTTGTTTGTTAGCAGTGGTGGCCCAGTGGTTTCGGCCGCGACTTACAAGTTGTAGATCGTGGGTTCGAGCCCAGGCAGGCGCTTTACTTTGTGTAAATTATTTCTTCACCACTGCTCTCAAAACGGTGAAGGAAAACATCGTGAGGAAACCGGCATGTCCTAGAACCAAAAATTCGAAGACATGTGACATCTACCAACCCGCACTGGGCCCGCGTGGTGGATTACGGCCCATTCAATCTCACAGAGAGGAGGCCTGTGTCCCTGCAGTGGGAACATTAATAGGCTGATGATATGATGTGATGTGATGTGAACATTGTTTGGTATAGTAATGGATACTGTTTAGTTTTGTGTACATACGTAGGTAGTTGTAAAGGCTTGTTTACAGGAGCCTGGGCTTTGGCACAAGAAAAGAGAGACTTATGCCTTTGGATGATGATGAGTTAGTTCTATATTCCACAATAAGATATGTTGCTCATGCATAAAAAAAAAGTCTTTTGATTGTATCCTGATATTGATATTTAATTGTCTTATGAATAAACAAATAATATGAGCTAAAAAGGCAAATTTGGTTGATTTTGTGCCCAGCGCATGCGGTTCAGTTGTTTTTTTTCTTAAATGGCAAGGCAAAATCAAACTCAATTATTTAACTATACTTCATTAAAGATAGCTTGATCTCTGCGACAGCTGTCAGTATCAATACAAGAACAACAGCACTTGACAGGCTAACAATAACGTATAGGTACGTCAGTTTGACATTTATGTCGCAGAGATCAAGCTATATTTATGACGTATAAGGACCTACAATTTTTATTATGTTGTTACCTTTTACAATGTTTTTTCAAGCAAACACTTCAAGATCTGTGATCTTAAATTTATTAGATCATAAGAAGAAACACTATCTTCAGAAACACTCGAAGATGCTACAAATTCCTGCTGTTCAATATGATATTCGATTTATTTGTAACGCTGTGTTCGGCCTTTAAGAATCGAGTCATCGTTTTTTGCAATTTAGCTGTAGTAATCACCAATCAGCATTTCTTTCCTGTTTTGATTAATCAAAAACTCCTGTTCTTCTTCTGGGATTTGGTCTTCTCTCAGACAGTTACATCAGTCTAAACATTTACATTTATATGCATGTCGCATCAAAGGTCGCCGTTAGATGCAAACTAAAGGAATTTCACTAGTAAAACAGCCGTCTGAACAAGTCCTAAGCTTAGAACAACGTTTCGGGTAGTTAAACTTTACTCCGTGTAGTGTTAATGTAGAGAACGTTTTGTTCTTGATCTCTTAAGTTTAATGCCTTGTATTCAACTGCGACTTTCATCGTTAAGGGATACGGATCCATTGATGTTTTGTTTCTAAAGATTAAAAGAAAATTGTACCTATCTTTAAAAGCATTTCTGCGGCACTGAATGTTTTTAGACGAATAGATTAATAACCACCTTTTGAGATAATTATGTAATTTCATAATGATTCAATCTGCCTAGCCTTTTTCCCAACTACATTGGGGTCGGCTTCCAGTCTTGCCGGATTCAGCTAAGTCTTGCCAGATTCAGCTAAGTACCAGTATTTACATGGAGCGACTGCCTCTAACCTCCACAACCCAGTAACTGGGTAACACGGTACCCCTTGGCAAGACTGGTGTCAGTTCGCAAGCTTCTGACTTCCCGTAACGATTGTCAAAGATCTTCAAATGACAACCGGGACCAACAGCTTAACGTGCCTTCCGAGGCACGGAGGAAACTCGGTATGTTGAAATGGTCACCCTAACCTCGTCAAGCGTTGCTTAACCTTGATGATCGACCAGTGCGGCTGTTATTATTTAGCCACGAGCTCCTCAATTTCATAAAGATTTTCGATCTTTATTATAGATATTGGTAATAACATGACGTTTGTATTCTCTAAAACGCAAAGAACGTATCCAAAGAAGGTTTAAATTGTCCCAGTTTTTTTTTAAAATCCATAGAACTGTTATTGCGAAATCATATACGATACCCGATGTAGCGGGAAAATAATACCAAATAATATGCTCAACAGTCGCGTTAACAATCAAGTCACATTTGAAAATAAGAAAGATAAAATAATACTAAAATTATGCAATAGGAGTATGTAGTGTAGTGTAAGGATTGTTCTGTGTTTTCTGCCTACTCACATGGCTAAAAGGTATGAATGTACCTATTTTTTTTTTTTTTAAAGTAATCGTCATCCCAAACCTACTATATTTGAATTTTCTATCACGTAAAACTTAAGAAAATACTTTCGATAAATTGAAAATTCAATAACAATATCACTATTCATTAAAACGCACCCCGGGCATTAGGCGCGTTAATCCAAACGACCAGATGGCAAGTTTTAATTTTCGAATTACTTAGATAATTTGTGCGTTATTAACGTACCAAGTTTTCAGACGATCCGATTTAAACTATAAGCCGATGTTAATAGCTTGTCGAAGATTGAACTGAGTATATGAATGATTTACACGTCGGTTGAGCTAATTTTATTGAGTTTAAGGTTGCAAATAATTTACTAATCGTAATGAATTTTTCTGATAACTTTTATCTGTGGAATAAAAACTGACGTTTGACAGCTTTTGTATAGAAATTAATGTCAAAATACCACATAATTTTTTTTTTATTTCTATAAGCTATTGACGCTTGATATAATCTGCTCTCAACAGGTGATAAAGCTACGTTTTAAGTCTATTTTATGGTTCAATTAAAATTTTGAGCAAACCGCTAGTAGGAAAACCGCTAATAGGAATCCTTGAAAAAAATCTTAAAATCGGTTTAATCTAAGCATTTGGTAGTGAGGCTAATGGTCTAGGTTGTGGCGACCCCACCTACTTATCCATCGATAGTCATGGAAGACGTAATGCATAACAATTCATAATTTTGGAAATTCAAAAATAAGCTTTTTGCTACAGCGCTATCTATGATCCAAAAATTTAATTTATTTTGTACGACATCTGTGAAGTCGTGCGTTTTTTTTTTTTTTTTCTGTAAGCTCGCGTTTGACCACTATCTCACCTGATGGTAAGCGATGATGTGGTCGACGGTCGGTCGGTCAAGAAGCATCTTAATTATACACTATCTTGACTAAACAAGAGTATAGACTATACTTAGATTTTTTATTTCGTAGACTAAACTGACATTTGGGGGGTTGTCACTTTATCGGTTTATAAAAATAGTGTCAGATCGTGACTATCCGGAGTGATCGAAAATCGAAGTAGATCGAAAATGGAATTATTTCACGGCAGCAAAATTGCATTTGTTAAGAAACTAGCGGTCCTAACATAGTTTCTACTCATTTATGTCAGACTTAATTTTACCGATCGCATTTATTTCATTGTTGATTTCATATTTAACACAATAAAAGTTTATGTACGAGTACTATGTGTATAAATACTGTTGTATTTAAATACATTCCGTTTATATTCATAAAACATGTATTTACACCAATTAGTAAAATTAAATAGAGGAGTCATGTCACATCGATTTGATGAATCATTTATGATTTTGATTTTTTATTGAAATTAAAAAAAAATAGGTCATTGGCAGCTTTAGCAGTTTAGTCTACAAAATTAAAAATCACGTATAGAGGTTAAATACTTCGCTGGGAGTTGGCGATGTAGTTCCGTCAGAATGCTGGTAAAGCAGGGCTGGACATCATTATCTAGACTGTTGGCGGATGGGTTAGTGGAATAAGCCGAACCTATCAGTTCGCCCAGTTTGTTTTTAGTATTATAAAATGATTATAAACGCCAATTGAAGTACACGATTGTAATCCAACAGGGTTGCTTGTTTGAGTAACCCAAAGAATAAAGAAACGCCACGTTTCCAAATATAAATAAATTACTACCATAACCATACCGATGAACTATTAAGAGGAAATGCGGTCGCAGACATCCGACTGAATATTCTAAGTAAAAAGTCGTAATTCGAGCTTTGCCTCTCGCCTATTTCCTCCTCCAATATTGGACCAATTTAAAAGATATTCCATAAACTGAAAAAGAAAGATATATATACTGTGCCCCTATGTTTTACTTTTTGATGATATATTATCTTTAGAAGCACTAGAAACCTCAAAAAATGCTCAAAATTGCGCTGTCAACAGAGGCCTGTACATATTTGACAACTATAAATGAAAAATATAAACAAAGGTACATAGTGTCTATATATTTTTCTTTTCCAGTTTACGGAATATCTTTTAAATTGATCTAATATTGGAGGAGGAAATAGGCGAGAGCTAAACCTCAAATTATGACCTTTTACTAATGTAACTCAGTAGGAGCTCTCTGCCCACATTTCCTCTTAACAATTCAAACCATAACAATACACAAAACTAATGAATTGAATACCTGGAAAGGTAAAACACACGAGAATCGAGTTGTTAACAAACTCAAAAGTTCTCTCGCTACCAAGAAATTTTATTAATTCAACTAATAATTAACTTTAGACGTTTGTTTTATTAAATTTTATAATTTATTTACCATCAAGTATTTTAAGTAAATAATTCGAAATTAATATTCTGGGAAGGATTATGTATTTGAATTTGGATTTAGATGAAACATGTGCACCGGTAGTGCCTCAAAAGGCCATTTCTAATAGATATATGTGGTCGCGTATTTTCACGGGCTGTTTTGCATGCAAAGTGTTGACAATGCCGTTTTTAGTAGGTACTCTATGAGTCATTCTTTTTCTCTGTCAAAATAATTTTCTAACACAGTTGTTAATAAATGTAACAGTCGAATAAAACTGTTAACTACGGTGTTTTTTGTTTGATATGAATTGTTTAGAAAGAGGGTGGCTACTGATATAGCGAATAATAGAGGAGATTGGAAAAACAGATGTTAAATAAATTGTTATAGAAGCAAGAGAATTATGACAAAACAAGTACTACCCTTCAACTGTCACCGTCTATTGTTTTACTATTTTTCCGCTAATTATGACAGATGAAGGGACCCTTCAACTTTTACTGTCTGTGTCTGTCTATTCTTCTATTATTATTTCGCTAATTATAGCAGACGAAGGGTTTTGTAAATCATAGGTGACACTGCCAAGAGCATATTGGTCAGTAAATCTTAACATAGTAGTGATAGATTTTTCTTTTTTATCATACCGAATATCACTATTGCTCATCTTTTCATACTTACGCATGCCTATTTTCTACATAATCTCATGGCCATCTTCTATGAAAACCACGAGTAGTCGAAATGTGCCTTTATTTTCAATAGACATCTACAAAATATCCTGATTGTATAACTTTCTATAGCCAAACAAGAATGAGGAAACGGTTTATTCTTAGACGTGAATCAACTATTACGTAACAAACTTAAACGATTGTCGTAACAGACAAACAAGAATGTTAAAAGTACCACAGTGTAAGTATTATAAATGTTGAAGTTTTAAAGGTTACACGTTGTATAGGCACTCGGCCTACGCAAGGATTTTTATTTATTCAAAGGAAGCATGATGGAGAAGCTGATCACAATTAATGTTTACCTAATAATTAAGTTTTAGTATACATAAATTGTCACCAGAAAATGGTATAATTTTACTCAAGCTAACATTTTCGTACTTGTACGAGCAAACCTGTGCATATCAATAGTATCATTTTTATGCTGACATCGACGCGCAGCGAATGAATAAAATCACACAGTAGAGTAAAAAGTAGTAGTTGCATAGCATCGTTGTTGGGTTGACTCATTCGCCGCGGGTCGATCATATATCAGTTTTTCGGGTGTTTAAATCAATACATAATTATCAATTAAATCAGTTTATCATTTAAATGTACCTTACCCGTACAGTACTCATTCCATTTTCAGAACTTTTAACACTTTCCAAAACGTTTTATGAAAAGCAAAATTGCTCTACCGCATCATGAAAAAGGTTAACATTAATAATAATGCTAACAAACTCGAAAAAAACATCGTTAAAGCAGTTATAAAAACTGAAAACTCACACTAAATGAGCATGAAATGCATACATAATGGTCGTTGTATTCGTTAACGCAAACACACCAATATGATGGTATTGTTGCTGGACTAAGATTTCAGCAATTATTACCATGGTCTTTTTAAATTTGGTTTCAAAATAAATAAGGCATGAAACTCCCAAAAGCTTTTCAAAATTGAGTTCATTTGCAATAGCTGATAATTTATTTAAAGCAAATGAATAATACAATCTGTTTATTATTCTGGTGCTGACGGTGAAATGGACGAATGGATGGCCTTTGTTTAAAAACCCGTGGACTGACAAAGGACGTAACGAAGAGGCCTTGGCCTCATACATTAAAACAGCTTCACAGACAGACGGATTCACAAATTTAATGAGTTTGCCGAGTCTTTAGTTTCATCCGATTGTGAAGGGAATAATGATGTTGTTGTTTTTTTAAAGGGTCTGTGACTATTTTGTGAGTTGTGTGGAAGCTAGATAAAAGTAGTTTATAATGAAATTGTATGTACTTTTAATAGACTTACTTGAAAACTGACTCTTGTTTCATCACTTTAGGGCGCACAATGCAGCGTATTTCAATCGCATATTCGCTCTAGTGCGGAAAAGTGAGCGGATTACCCTTGATAAAAAAACTGATACCGATAGAATCTATAAGATGTTTTACTAACACATTACTAACGATCATGGCCTGAACAATAAATGAATTAAATAAAAACTTTTCTCACAAAATTTTTTGTTACGAAATATTATGTTTATGATAATGATTGCTACTACAACAATCACGATGTATTGAAAAACGTCGCTTGGCGTTATCATTGCACGCACATAAACCCGCCTCGACTGCAATGAAAAACTTCACTCACTTGCATGTACGAGTTAAGTATCGTACAGAAACTACCAAAATACTCCCGGGATCTATTCAATTACGTTATAATTCTGGAAAGAACGCGAAATCCTCTTAAGTTCCCTAATGTTCCCTATTATTAGACGAGAGTTTTTTTAACGACATTAAAAGGAAAATGTAAACTATTCCTTTGACGGCTGGAATCACACAACCAGTTCACATCATCACATCATCAGCCTATTAATGATCCCACTGCTGGGATACAGGCCTCCTCTCTGTGAGAGGGAATCCTCCTGTCTGAGGATTACACCAATTTGTTCGGTGGTAGGTTTATGGTGAGCTATTTTGGTTCGTCTGTTGGTTTATTGGTAATTTGTATAGAACGGAATAATGAATGGTTGACGTGACAATAAATTTAAGCCAGTTTGTTAGATCTAAATCGAAGGAGTAAAATCGGGCAGGGGGGCTCAATAGCCGTGGCTTGGTTACTCACGGTGAGGTGAAGAGGAACCCGAGGAGGGGTCGCTCGTCAAGGCTTTTGCCGACTAAGCCAACAATGTAGCGGCCAACAAGTAGGTTGAGGTGCCGCTTGGTAACAGAAGTGACATCGAAGCGATGTCGTATGCCTCCCATACGATATCGTGGCTGAGGGTTGGAGGCCGCGGCGGGAAATGTTTGTCGGCATTCGGGAAGTCTCTAAATCAAAGTCGAAGGTAAAAGCTCACAGAATGTAATGAAATAATAATTTCCAATTTAATCATCTTAACTTACGGGATATTTTGTTTGTAATTCGGAGTAGGTTTAATTTAAACTAGTGAGTTTCCAGATGAGAGCCGTATTATATGAAAGTGTTCCTGGAATCTTAATAATGATGTGGTAACGTATTCATACAACATTTTTAAAGTACGATTAGTAACTTAATTTCGTAATTATAATGTTCCTACTGCTGTGGCCTCCCTCCTCTATGAGAGAGGGAGTGTTGTGATTGGATTTGGAGATGTCACATAGCATCGAATTGTTGGTATCAAGACAGGCCTGTTTCCACATGATATTTTTGTAGTTATAATTTCTATAGCTATGTTGATTGTTTTTTGTTACGCCAAAACTTATGAGTTTGCGTCAGCGACATGCTGATGTGACAGCGTCATTGACATGCTAATGTGACGAAATAACTGTGTCCATCAGGTGTCCGCAGCATCGCCAGTCTGTCATACACTAACACAGATAACATACAAAAAACAGAGTTATTCCAAAGTTCTAAGTTTCCATTTCAGTCGGCAGTAAAGAATGCCAAATTTTTATGCTTCACCAGGTTGAAAGCAATGCTGCTGAAATAAATTGTACAAAAGTAAAGTGTCTGCCTAGTTTAAACCATCCAAGCAGTAAAGAAAAGTATAAATAAGTTCTATTAATTTATCGCACGGAGGTTAAAGGCGAGTTTAGGCGGCCACGCGAAAGTTTTCGGGTCGTTTATCTGCAGACTTTTTTGAGATAAAGAAAACTCTGGCCTGTAACAATCCTAATTATTGATTTCCCTAAATATAATTTATAAAAATGTTGTACGCCCACTGTACAGCATAAAGTAAAAGTTTTTGTGGATGGATGGATTTTTGCTACTCTTTTACGTAAAAACTACTAAACGGTTTCTGATGAAATTTTACAGAAATATAGCTTATACTTAAGAATAACACGTAGGCTATAATGTATAAAGAAATAGCAGAAGTACTAATACAACACGGGTGGAGCCGCGGACGGTAGCTAGTGTGAGTTATGCAATGTATGTATGTATGTAAATGTATTTTAGAGGCTGCTAGCGGTATCTACATTGCGTTTGTTATGATGTCACAGCTAAGATCGAGTTTGGTGCAGGTAGAAGAGAACAATGAAGGGAAAGGCGTTCTCAGCTATCGCTAAAGTATTTTACGGCGAACAGAAATAAGGCATTGTGGCACTTTATAGTGTGGTTAGGTATTACTTCACACATGCATCAGCATCCTTATTTGATTGACACATAACATATTTTCACGTCTGTAGTCCCCAGAAGGGTTAGGTAGAGCTGTACTTATAGTACACCTGCATTTCACCAGTTATTTTTAAGTCCATATGCCCCATGTGTGTTGCCAGCGATTACTTACGGGACAGAGACGTGGTTGCTCACAATGGGCCTCATCAGGAGGCTTGAAGTCTTAAAGGGCAAGAAATCCGCAAGAGAACCAAGGTTATCAACATAGCCCGAAGAATTGCCAAACTTAAGTGGCAGTGGGCAAGGCACATTGCTCGCAGAACGGATGGCTGTTGCGGCCGAAAAGCTCTAGAATGACGACCACGTACCGTAAGACACAGCGTTGGAAGGCCTCCATCTAGGTGGAGCGACGACCTGGTCAAGGCTGTAGGAGTCCGGTAGATGCGAAACGCACAGGACCGATCAGTGTGGTGAAGCCTAGGGGAGGCCTATGTCCAGCAGTGGACGTCTTTCGGCTGAAATGATGATGATGAATAGGGCGCGAACCTATTGCCATCAACCGGGCACAAGTGCATACTCCGAGGCTGCTACTGAGAAATTCCAGGTGAAATAAAGTGGACAAGTGCGTGTCAGACTTCGCACATTTAGGGTTTCGTACCAAACCGCAAAATCAAGTTGGTTGTAGTTGTAGTAGAAAAATTATTACAAAGAAAAAATCTGATTTATTCTGATATTGGTATTTTTTTTGTAAAATTTAATTATAGCCTATGTTACTCAGGAATAATGTAGCTTTCCATAGATGAAAGAGTTTTTAAAATCGGTCCAGTAGTTTCGGAGCCTATTCGGTACAATCAAACAAACAAACTAAAAAACACAGTTTCTAATGTTCCATACCCAAAGGGTAAAAACAGGACCATATTATTAGGGTTCCGCACCCAAAGGGTAAAAACGGGACCCTATTACTAAGACTCCACGATCTGTCTGTCTGTCTGTCCGTCTGTCACCAGGCTGTATCTCATGAACACACATACATGTAGCTAGACAGTTGAAATTTTAACTGATGATGTATGTCTATTGTCGCTATAACAACAAATACTAAAGACAGAATAAAATAAATATTTAAGTGGTACGTTTTTTGCGATAATGGTACGGAAACCTTCGTGCGCGTGTCCGACTCGCATTTGGACAGTTTTTATCTGTTCAACGAGTTCTAGACAACGATACCTCACTCGTTTTTCTTTTTTCGCGGCCTCCTTTATCTGTATGGGAGCCCCCCCTAAAACATATAAAAATATTATTTGACAATTTGTATGGCTTTGGGTCAACAAGATGATTATACGATGAAAATTTTAAGACTACCTCCACTACTTTGGCTGTAAAACCAAAAAACCTAAAACCTGTGTGAAAAACGACGGACAGACAGTCAACAATCCCACCGCACTATTCCTAAACCACTGCAACTCCTGAAAACCAGAATCGCCGCCGCCGAGGCGATGAAGCTCGACGAAGTCCCAGCGAATGAATTCAATGATTTAATGTATTGAGTCAGACAGACGGACATAAAGACACGTGAGTGACAGCAACAGGCTCCGTTTTGGACCCTTTGGATACGGAACCTTAAGGTGAACGCCCACCTGGCCGCACCGCACTCGCCGCACGCGCCGTAGTCATCGCATTTTTTCTTGGCCCCGCACTATCCGCGCCGAACGCGCCGCACGCATTGTATCCACTTCTGCACATCTTCAACTATATTTTCATACGGATACGGATCATGTTGCCGCGCCACACGCATCGCCGGCCGAGTCTGATGAAGTCATCCGCACGCGCTGGTGGAATCTGTATACCTACAGCATTTTGCTGAAATGCGGCTCGTGCGGCGCTGATAGGTGCGCGATGCTGCATACGATTTCATATAAAGATTTATAAAATGCGATGACTACGGCGCGTGCGGCGAGTCCGGTGCGTCTAAGTGCGCGTTCACCTTTAAAAACTAATATTGCCCGACTCGGAAATCGAACATGACCTCATTTTGAGTAGCAGCGATTAGGTAACTTATAATATGGCTATCATTTAAAGATTTGATGATTCATTGCCTAATCTCTGACAAACACTCAGGCAGCTATGATTTTTTATTCAACTTTTGTTTATTTTTCACATCCTTAAATCGGATTTCAAGAAATAAATTGTTGGCACGTCGCAAGTAAAACGCATTCAATTTTCAAATTAATTTTGCGATAGTATTGGTTCTATTAACTAGGTGATAAAGTCACGCCTTTTTTCATGGGAGTGGCCAGAACACCACTTGCTACGTTCCTAATTTTTTTTTCCTTCTTCTTCTGTCCACTGCTGTACATAGGACTGCGCCGGTCATTAAAGAACAGGCAACCGGCAGGCAGAGCAGACGTTACGTTAAAAATGGCTATATATAAGTCAAAAGAATAATCTTAAGCTGATTTTTAACTTACAGTATAACTTTGTGAGCTGAGATCCCTTTTGAAGAGAAACCTTAGAAGCTTGGAAGCCGCTGTCAGCGCCTGGTAGTCTTGTACCAGCACATGAAGACTGTACAGCACTCCTACCAGCAACCCCAACAGGATTATCAGCCTGAAAACACAAATTGACGGTCTTAAAAATTTTTTTTTTACCAAAAAAATTAACCAACTTCCAAAAAAAAACACTACAACGCGAAATATACCTTTCTTTCGGTAGTTGGTGTCTTTGGTACCGATTTTTTTTTTTTGGTTATTTAAACCGACTTACGAAAAGTGGTGTTTTGTTTTGGAAGTCAGTTTATTTTTTTTATTTTTTTATACACTATAGGCTCGCGCTTGATCACTATCTCAACTGATGTTAAGCGATGATGTGTACGACAGTGGAGCACACTTGCCTAGAAGTAACCTATTCACTCTTGACTTAAAGACCCCTAGATTGTAGCTATCCGGAAACACAGACTCCGGCACTCCACTCCTTAGCTGTACGCATAATAAAATATTCTCAAAACGTTTAGTGTGTATGGGTGGAATGTCTACCATATACCGATGGCGCTTCGCCGTACGTCTGCTAGTCCGATGATGACACGGGCTGGGCGGAATTAGATCATGCAATTCCATCGCACACTCCCCGAAATGTAACCGATAAAAAACCGACAAGCTGGCAACTCGGCGACGGTGTTCAAGGCTCTGGAGCTTTGACTTAACCAGTGCTTCATCGCCGACGAATAACAGAAGAACATGAACACATAAAAATATACAGTTGAATTGAGAGCCTTCACCTTTTTGAAGTCGGTTAAAAAAACATTAAACAATATAACATCATCCCTGCATTCTGCGAAGGTTAAGACAGATCATATGCTCTTCTAGAAAATGTCGCCATTTTAATAGGAGGTGATTGTCCTATTGTTTTCAACCAAAATCTGGACTTCAGCCTCCTAACTAGGAATTCAACACTTTGGTTGACCCGGGATTGGACCCAGAATCCATGCTCAGCAGTATAACTTTTGCGATCACCACACGAACGAAGCAGAAGAAAAATACAAACCGAATTTACTTAAGGCCCTTACTCCGCTTTAGTGCTGTAAAACGGTTCTTTCTAAAGCATACTCCATAGTAACGGCTAGGTTAAAAAGATTGAAAAAATAAATATTTTTTATTGATTCATGTAAGTACTTTATTTGTGAAACATGTTATTTCCGTATGACTAATACTTTTTAATAAATCGTAAATTATCACTATCGACTATCAAAGTAATTTATTTCAATTGTTACCACAAATCTCTGCTCACTTTGTATTATGTAAATAACATTATGTACCCAGGAGGGTTTACAGGAAAGCTGCTAATTGCTTTATGAATAATTTATATTATTTCGTACGAAAAATAATAAAAATAACAAGTCTGAAGCAGAATCTGCGGTTTCTGCGAAAATATCCATTGGCGAGCTGCCAGTGCTAAGAATTTCAAGAAAAATGTACTTCTACGACTTACGACAATTATGTGAAAAATGGCCTTTGTTCTTGGAAAATATTGCTTTTTGCTCACAGGATTTTCCATCGCTTCGTTTATAAATATTGTACTTTATCTACCTATCTCCCTTTGAAATATTTACTCCGAGTATAATTTCAAAGTTCTATAAGTTTGTGAACACAAAGATATCTTTGATTTGAATAGATTAGGAATATAAATACTTGTAATCGAATTGAAACAGTTTAATTAGTTTACTGAACTTCTAGAGGTCATGCGCCGACCTAGTCACAACTGTTTTAAATCAGACTAGTTATTGATCTATGAAAACAGAGATGGAGCCCATAGTCACAAAAAAAAATTAAAGCCTCGACTGTTTAAACAAATATAAAACGAAAGACAAATCATTATTTACAAAAGAAAGCTTTTTAATTAGTTTTCATCGACATAAATAATGTTTTAACTAAGTCTGCGGTCGAATTTAAAATTCCACTTTTTCTCTCATCAAATAAAAAGGAAAATAACCATAATGATCTAGAAAATGATAGCAAAATATTTAACGTCGCCGTCGTCTAGAACATACAGCCATATCTTCATTTAAATAATTAAAGGCGTATAATTCAGTGCAAGATTCATTTCGACAGAACATTTGTATTTCGAAAAGAAACGTTGGTATTCCAGTGTTTTGTACCAAGCAGCTTTGTTTACAAGACCATTCTGGAAATTAATTGGCTTCCAGTTTAAGTTATTTACTGTTTAATTGTGTTATTAGCCTAAAGGCGAGGGAGGAAGGCTGTTATTTCTCCCAGTATCTTGTATCTTTTGCTTTATCGCCGAAGTTTTCGGGGATCTAAGACCCAAGCGTTCAAATAATTTTATATTATATTATACTATTTTTGCACACCTGCCTCCGAAGCTAATGGCTAGAGACCAAGAATTTGTAAAAGTTCTAAACTTCATGAATAGTGGACCTGGACTGTCCTTTGTTTTATCTTTAGACCGAAAGATTGATTGTGGCAAAAACTTCAATACCTAACTAATGGAAGTTTCAAAAGTTTTTTTCAATTCAAACGCCGGATAAAAGTTAATGAAAATAGTGCTGTGAAATCTTTCTTATATAATTAAGAAGTTGTAGCCAAGCATTAGAAATAAACTAGAGCTAAATTCCCTTAACAACGGTAATTTAACCTAACTTTACGAAGAGAGTTTTTATGTTAAGAAAGTCTGTTTTACTGCAGTAATTTTGTACAAAAGAAAAATAATAGCACAGATAAGAATTAGACAAGGCTAAGCAAAAGATTTTAATTTTTAATAGAGGTAGAAAATATTTTTAAAAGAGTTGCCACATAAAAAAAATAACAAAAGCATCTTACTTGATCCCCATTTCAAAACACACACACACACACACGACTTATAACAAACACAGAATTAAATGAAGTACCTGGGCATTCCTTCCCGCGCTGATTAAATTCGAAAATGCCATTTCTCCGCCTAGGTGTGGTGGTACTTACTGTGTCTTTGCTATAACACTACCATGTTTGGGAGGATGCTATGTTGTACGGGTTGTAGTTACAGTTAGAGCCTCCTAAATTGGAGCGTGCTATGTGAGCAGTTTGCGGCTGGAGGAAAGTGGTCGCGGTGCCTACCTCAACGAGTTTGTTGTTAAATTTCCTCTAAAGATTATGGATTCGCAGACAGTTTAGTGCAAGACGGATTAAAGCGACTTAGATTTATTTTGTAGCAAGTCTACTAATGGATTCTCATCGTCTCATGATGCTATAGTAGCCAGATTATCAATAAGACACTTAAAATATGTAGAATCCACTAATCCTACTACAATCATGATTCCTATGTTGCATTAATGGCCTGATTTTGAATAAGCCGCCAAAACTGTATATAGAATCTTTGTACCTACCCATTTTACTACTATTTTAGACCCAAAGTGTATGAAGATGGATGGATAAATGTTTGTTGCTCTTTCACGCAAAAACTATTGAACGGATTGTGATTAAACTTTTATACATCAGAATAACATTTTTATATTTAAAGGCTACAATTTATAAAGATAAAAGTACTAATACACTAGCTTACTAGCTGCTACCCGCATGAAATTAGTACCTATAAATGTTCAAGTGGGTACTTAGAATCAGCAAACGTGTCTGCTTCAAAGTACGATGCTGTTCCCAACTTCACCAAATTTTTGTTTTTTTTACCTCTCACATCCACAAAACTAAATATCAAAAACAGACAGAATGCGGATAAAATAAAGCCCAAATTCTCTCAGCAGTTTTCTGCTTGGAAAGTTTTTTAAAAACTAACTTTTTTTTCAGTATCGGAAATAAAAATTTTGCAATCTGTTCGCTGAAGTTACTTGACCGAAGCGGGTCGCCCACAATTTGATATAACCTATAAATCAGCTTCTTGAAGTCGGTGAATTGTTATAGCCTGAAAACGGTTTTACCGTTTTATTATAACTTTACAGCATTTTGAACTCCTTAAGCGAGTAACAGAACTTTATGTATTAAAAATAAGATGAGATACAGACTTTCTAATCGATGTAAAGTCAATAATCTTAACAGATGGATACGTAGAATATATTTTTTAGGTTCAGTACTTTATTTAATTGCACACCGAAATTGTAACGGAACTGTTTCATACAGGTACCGTAGGAACTAAGGGGAATCTCTAATTAATAATAATACGTAATTAAATAATCTCTAAATAATACGCTCTATTTGCGATTGATATAGGTTTTAATACTATTCAATGGATTTTTACATTATAATAAAATCACTTGCGCCTGGCGCCCTCACATCTAACCATTCTAGATATGAAGTACTTATTAAAAGTCCATTCAGCCAGTAACAATAATAACATCTTCAACCATTGCAGTACATACACAGAAAAAAGATTTTAGTGACTACTAGAAAGTCTTGATCCTCAGATAGAAAGATAAGGATAGCTCAGTTCCTTTGTTAGGTTTTAAAGGTCACAGAAGTATTCGTAAGCAGATCTTGAATGTTGAAATACAGCAAAGAAATCTAAAGTTGATTCAGAATGTTCAAAACATTTCAATAAGACATAGGGAACATAAATTCAAGTTAAGAGCTTGTTTTGTTAAAAGTTATTCTAACGATTGTATCCAAACATGGGTCATGAACCTGTTAATGTAGGTCTACGCACGGGGTCCCAAATTATCTTCTCTTTGTGCTCATTTACGACCTGTTAGTAAATAAAAGCCAGATCATTACTTTAACCCTTTTTATTCAGTTTTATTTGATTAGGTACTTAATTCGGGACGAGTCGAGATGTTGTTTGTGGAAAAAGTTGTTATTTGGCTATAGAGTTATTCCAGAAATCAAGTGGAGTCGTAATAAAGCTTGTCTATAATGGTATCATATTTAAGTTCTATTTTTGAGACAACGTTTAAATGAAAAAAAAGAAGTCATGTTAGCTGCCATACAATAAACATAATAGAAAATGTATTGTTTGAGGTCACCGGTGACCGAAGCGGTAGTCAATCTGTTAAAAATGGCATTGACAAGAGATACAAACATTTGTGCAAGCTTTAGCTCAGTGGTGTTCAAATTTAACTTGCAAGTTTTGATTCCAGACAACGAATCAGGTGAAATTTAAAAGCTTGTAAACAATACATGTTTCGAAGAAGAGCCTAATGTTTCAAGAATATTTGTTTTTCCGTCCAAGGTCTTACAATAACGAGACAAAAAAGATTAAAATATTTCCAACTTAATTCATTGTTAACATTTCACGTCTTTCCTTTGTCACTATAATAATAGTGTGACACAGGGAAGGAGTAGCGTTGCGTGTGGAAGCGAAAACCGCGTCAAAATATATCTTATTGTTCTCCAGATTAACTTGGCACAGAAGTAAATACTGTTGAGGGATTTTGTACATTATTTACTGTTTGTGACTTTTTTGAACTTGATTAGGAAAGGTTATGGAATTATAATAGGGATGTTTCCTGGTAGGAAAATTATAATTCTATTTAGTCCGCCAGTGAGATTATCAAATAATATTGGAACTGTATTTTTTGCTTTAACAAATAAATAAAAATTAACAAAGATTAAGCGCATCAAAGTTCAGGAGTGGGGGCTTGTGACATCACTTTGTCTGTATAAAGTTTAGCACACCGTGACGTCACAAGATATTTCAACGCACTGTATCGTCGTAATTTTTTGTTTACTTGGATATCAAATATTTTCAGATTATCTCACTGACGGACTAAATAGATATTTTTTGTCAACTACCGTATTCTGCTATTATTCTTCTATGTCTGCACGTTTGATGTTTTATTAATCGGCAACACCTCAACGGCTGAATGGATTTGGATGAAACATGGCACACGGGTATCTACTAAATTTTGCTGGATTATGACATAGGCTACTTCCTATTCCGGTAGTATGTTAACGTGGGATAATTTAATAGTTCTTCTTGATTTGACTATAATTTTTGTCTTGTGTAAGACAAATCGTTGTAATAACTGAGCTTATATTAACATTTTTTAGCAACTTTATATTTTCAAGTTTAAACGGTAAACTCAATCATAGAAAACATCGACGGTACCAGGACCACAGAAAAATAAGGAGTTAACTCGAAACCCAAATGGCAACCGAAGCAGAAATTGTAGTAGGTAACTTACTCCATTTACGTTTCTACCTAGAATCTAGATATTGTTTAGTATCTATGTTCGTATGTATATATCTAGGATTTAATCTCCAAGGAGCTTCGCATAATAAACAAGGAAGCACTGCGGTATCGAGGAGGTGAATTGCTTAGGAAACTTCACTCAAGTACCATTGGAACGTAACTATTAAACGATCTACATATATTGCAGTGCATGTAGGTGCGAACTCGAAATCCGTTAAGTACACAAAGTTTCTAAAGTTCGGCTATAAATTTCGTGCAATTTCCCGTTTGATGGAAGAAGGGAGGTATAAGCCTATCTATGTATGTTGGGATGTGTGTGGGTGAGATATTGGTATATGTATCGCCTGCTTTAAAGAGATTCAGATGCAGGAAAGTTTCAACGGAAGATTAATCCTGATGAGTTCCACAAGTTCCCGATCATTGAAAGATATTTAAAATGTTGCTTATTGACGCTTCGTCATTCGAAAGGAACTCTCCACGTGGTCGGGTATTTTCGGGAGTCGTCAGGTGCGCGTGTTTCTTGTATGGCGAACACGTATGTATACGCCTGTATCTTTACTATTTAAATATATGTGAATGCTATATGACGTAATTTCTACTTGCACTTCAAACGAAATTCTTCAATATTATTTTGTTCACGTCAATATTCATATCAATGAAGTTTCTGCCTACGTCCACTTCTTCGCTTTTTAGTGCTTGCCAAGTTAGTTTGAATCGTACAAGTGTAATTGCATCACGTTCCTTATCGCACAAAGATGTATCGTACTAGAAATGACCACTTACGTCTCAAACGGGTAAGCAAAGTTTTGCATACTTTGATTTTTTAACCTCTCAGTATGTAAAAGAGTGCTATTTATGCTAATCAGGAATCAACCTTTAATCTCTCTGAAGCCAAAGCCTAGAAATTGTCGCAAATTAGATATGTCGCGTAATCAATGTCTGTGGAGGATTCGAAAACGCCTAGTTGAATATTTTTCCTGTTTGGATTATTAATAACTCACAGAAAAGTAGATACAGTACCCATGACAAGGATGCTGTGATATCAGAACTATTGTGTATACAAAATAACAAACGGTTTCTCAATAAAGAATTTAGTTAAGTATATTGTTACTACTTTAACCTAAAAAGCAGTAAAATTTTAGCATTCACTTAAATTTTGCTGCATTCTTAAACCTAACTCCAAATTCACAATTCAGAAACCAGCCTCCTTTTGCAAAGTAAATAGATCACTAACTTGAGTTTTTACTCATTTTATTTCTTATCTTGTAATTCAGTTCTTAATATAGAAACTGTGCTTCAAACGTAACAATAGGTAGGTGAACGGGTAAGTGAAGGTAGTCACTCTCGCACCGGTTTCGCAGGCTCGATGCATGATTATCTCGTTCATGCGTGTGACGTCACAGCTCAGCCTCGTTCGGGTCAGTGCCAAGATGAGCGGATTTCTTCATGCGCATTTATTTTTATACCATAGCGTTAGTGATTAAAGTTCTATAATCTGAACTACTACTTAGATGCTAACTTTTTGTTTGATTGTAATGAGGTAATTGCTGGATTTAAAATAAATTCGCGGTCTATGGGATTCATAAAGAATTTCAAGGGAGCGTAGGATCTAAAAAAAGCTAGAGACACATTGGGATATCGTCAACCTATTTTATTGGTTAGGTCAGGGGTCACCAAATGGCACACCGCGGTCCGGATTCGGACCGCCAACCTATTTTGCTTCAATTTTAAAAAGTACAATATCATTTCTTTGTGTAATTTAAGTACGTAATTTAATAATTTAACCCGTTCTTTGTCTTTACCGCCGTCAATTTATCAACGGACGACCGCAGAGCGCGAGATTGTCATTTTTCGCAGTGGGGAATGGCGCGGGAGTAAACTTACCGATAAACATCTCCAAGATTTAATGACAATAACCTGCACCAACTTTAGTCCAAACTTCGGATGGATAGTTCATGGCAAAATACGTAACTTTTCACATTATCTAATATTTGAAAAAAAAATTGGTACGTAGGTCCTTTTTTTGAATATATTTACCCGACTGCCGAAGGAGGGTAATGTGTTTATCAGTCTATGTATGTATGTATGTATGTATGTATGTATGTATGTAAGTATGTATGTATGTATGTATGTATGTATGTTTGTTCCTATGTGGCGTTCCAGAGACCAAACGCGTTGGCCGATTTAGATGATTCATACGTCAATCGATGCGTCTTAACCCTGCGAGTGTCATAGGCTACATTAAAATTGGATAATAGAAAAATGGCGGATTTTGGGTGCCATATTGTGGGGGCCCAAATTTTTTTTTTCTTCCAATCCCATCGTGTGGGGTATCAAAATAAAGGGTTTTAAGAGGTGATTTCAAAAATATATAACACTTATATGTTTAAATGTATCTTATTCGAAAAAAGCTAACTAAAAAGTTATAAATAAAAAAACTTAATTCAAAAAATCAAAAAACCCGACTGCTTCAAAAGCGAACTAAAAAGTCGTAAACAAGGAAAAAATCATGCTGTGCAGGCGGAGGATACACCAGATTTTGGTCAGCCAGCCCGCGAATATGTATCCTCCAACTGCACAGCATGATTTTTTCCTTGTTTACGACTTTTTAGTTCGCTTTTGAAGCAGTCGGGTTTTTTGATTTTTTGAATTAAGTTTTTTTTTAATTTTGATAAACACGTGACAATGTAAAGGCACGGAGGCGGGAAGGGAGAATTGGCTTTAAACTTTACGGAACCGCGACCGTCATATTATTTTTAAGAAACGGACCCCAAATGAATGTAATTGGTGACTCCTGGGATAGGTTATAAATTAATACCATTTTCCTTAAACCGTTAGATGAAAACGTGCTTACTTTAGCTCAGTGACTCACTCAGAATGAACCTATGTATGTTCGATTCGAAAGTGTAAGTACTTTTCCTGTAGGTTGAGAAATTTACTGTTTGCTCTTAACTTATCCATTACACAATAAGGGCCCCTGGAGCATCCTCCATTTGCATAAGAGGAGAATTATGTGGTATCATAAAAGTGATCTTATTTTTTATGATTCAGAAATTATTTTAATTTAGTTATGGTGTCAAATGTGGTGAGAAGGAATAGAATTTTGCAATATTTAACTTTTTAATTCATCAATCAGTTTCACTGCTAGATATAGGCTCCCCCCGCAAACAAAATCCATCTCTTGAGGCACCTCAAACTTGCCCTTGCAATAGGCATCAAGGCCGTTTTGTTCAAATTAAGTTAGGATATTGCATTGTATCATAACTTGAATTATAAACTGTTATAATACTTCTATACATACTACTCCGTTAAATTTAGGTCGTTATAATCCCGTGCAGTATCGATCCAGTACATGAAACAGTATTGATTTTTAAAAATAAGTTATAAAAAATCATACTAAAAAAGCAAAACACAAAAAAGGGCAAAAGTAACTTTCGTTTTGGAAGTCGGTGTTGCAAAATGACAGAATAACAAGTAATAAAGACATAAAAACGCACTTTTTAAGTTTTGTTTTGCTTTGTAAGTCGTTTTTTTTATTATTATTATTATAATATTTTATCTTTCCAAATCGATACTGTTTCATGTACTGACTGGCTCAAACCTCCACGGGATTGTAATGAACAAAATGTAACGTAGTATTACAAAGAGGTAAAATAATTATTATTTGTAAGATTGTAGGCTGATCCGATTACGGCAAATTCTTTCACTGAGTTGTAAGTATCCTTGAGGGCCATAAAATACTATTGTCCCAGATAAATGCGCGGTTCCTATGGGACGTGAGAAGAGAAGCTGCGAAAAAAAGGTAGTGTGAAATAAGTTATATTGTTGTTTCTAGGTTTATAGCTGTATAATTTAAAAAAAAATGCCGGCCAAGTGCGAGTTCCATACCATTATAGCAAAAAATCGCAAACCACAGGTTTGTTGGTTGTAAAAAAACAGAATAAAATAAATATTTTAGTTGTTACCCACTAAAATATTTATTTTATTCTGTTTTCAGTATTTTTTGTTATAGCGGCAACAGAAATTCATCATCTGTGAAAATTTCAACCGTCTAACTATCACGGTTCATGAGATACAGCATGGTGACAGACAGACAGACAGACCGTGGAGTCTTAATAGTAGGGTCCCGATTTCACCCTTTCGGTACGGAACCTTAAAAATCTGAACTGCGTAAATACTTGACCTTAGGGCGTTTATGCACTTACTGTGTCGATTCGTGCTTTTTACCTATTCGTGATAGTTGACAACAAGAATTATACAAAACGAAGCCGAGTTATTCATAAAAATAATCACAAATACGGGTGAGTACACAAACGACCCTAGATTTAATGAATTAGATTGTTTTATACTCACCTTCATACAAAACAAAGGTTGAAAATTACAGAAGTTTGATCCAAAAGATAATAAAATAAATAAAAATTAGGTAGTGTAAAAACAAATTAATAATTTAGGCTTATTCTAAGATTCAGAGTGTTGGTAGTACTTAGTGGAACGACGAGTTTCACCGATAATTAACATTAACATTAAGTGCTTGTAAAGCTTCCATTACTATTATGTAGATATTGGGAATACCGTTTTGGTTACAGTGGAACAAAACACAATCCTAAGGATGAATTATGCTAGACCGTAGCGGACGCGGACGCCGCACGGTATAGCATGGACCGCATCATATAAAATTTTCGTGAAGTTATGAATCTGTCCCCGCCTCGCACGGAGCTTGGCTCGCGCCCACACGGTCTAGCATTATTTATCCTTTATCCTACTTTTGACTATATTCAGATTCAGATTTCGATGTAATTATCAAATTTTGGAACAATATTTTTTGTCATAAAATACAAAGTTCAAGTAATTCTGTTTAGTTCCTTTAAAATCAATACACCACATCACCATTATCGACTTAAAATAAACAAATGTGGCTGTTATTATTATAGACAAAATACCGTGTGCAAAGGAAAGCATTGTATATAGGCCTTTTCAGATACGCTAAAATTCCGTGTGAAAAAGAAAGCTTTGCGCATAAGCCCTAAAGGAAAGCTTAGAACATTTAATAAGCCTTTAAGGATACTCTGATAGATGCTCATGACCTTTATCTGACTGCTCTTCTCCCATGTTATTTGGGGTCGGCTGATCACGTTTACATCTTTCATTCTCCCGTTTCAACCAAAACTATCATGCTCTTTTATATATACCTTTGACCTAAACAATAAGGTAGCATTTTTTTCAGTTGTATCCTATCGGGAAAAAGTAAACAAAGACAGAACACGTAAACATTGTGATGTTAGAAAAATATGCCGAATTGTCGGTGAAAAACAAAGGTAACCCTTACAATGATATTTTTGTACCCGGGTTTGTGTATAATAGAATATACCTACAGTTGTCAGTTGTTGGTTTACACCTACTGAATCTATGCGAAAAATAAGAAAGAAAATTTCAATATGAATTGAAACGTATGCAGATGTTCTCTTGTGATTATAAACCGTAAATAAATAAAATTTTTTTTTTTCATGTGTCATTTCCTTTGTGAAAATTTTTCATATTTTGCACCCCCTGAAAGATCGCCGATGAATATTAAGTCAACCTGTAAAAATCACAACATAGATTTTATCTCCTTCTCACCACCAAGCGTTTAGCAGGGTTGACTGCCCACAGTACGCCAGACGTACTTAAGTGCACTCAAGGAGGCTCTTTTTATGCACCTTGAAATCTCCTTTCTTGTAGCGAATATTGTACAGGCTTGCTTAGGCAGGTGGATGAACTTGGCAAAATAAAATCAAAACGAGAAATACTAAGCATCAAAACTTATCAAAAATAATATTATTGTGTAGGTTTAAAACTACCCAAGTACCTTTTTTTTTATATGTCACATGGTAAGTTTGCATTTTTTTTTAATTATCTAATTCGCACAGAAAAGGGACCTCCATTTTCAAAATTCATGAATTTATGTTATACTTCCATTTTCATATCATACAAAATTGATGTGTTTCAAAACTAAAAGTACAAGTATAATTCAAAAAACAGACTGACTCAAGTGATCCTATAAAGGTGAGTATAGACCCAAAACGGAAAGTATACAGATAGACCACTCCCGCCATCCTCGACAACTATCACCTAAACTTACTGGAGTCACTAGGGTTGCTACTATACTGATTCTTTAAATAAAAAAATTGTAGGCAAGGCTTTAGCTACTCCTTCCATCAAATTACTTTTTTTAGGGCTTATTAGGCTTCCTGAGGTTTGCTATATATTTAGCTCTGTCCAATATTGCCGAGAATCCTTGCAAAATCGTATATCAATGTGTGCGTGCAAAATAGCGCATTATTCGTAGTGGCCTCTCTGCCTGCGGCGCGCCGCCGTGGCACCGCTCACATACTTTGTATAGACTAACTAGAGCATTTACCTGTAACAGAACATCGATCATTCGCCGTTTATAACCGCACCTCGAACACGACGGTCGATGTTTTGTTAGTGTTGTTGTTACAAGTCAATGCTCTAGTTTATACTCACTTGGGTATCCTGTTTTTCATTCGGACGTAAGAACTCGGAAAAATGATGTCTCTTTATAGAAATCAACACAAGATTTTCCTCCTTCAAGATCAGCACTATCAGCGTTCAGTTTATAGGCTTTAAACGACACCTGTCTGCTAAACGTTACGTTTAAGGCAACATTTTCCTAACCGATTAGCGATCATTGTTTAGTATAGTTGACGTTAACTGGCTGATACAATATTGAGGAGGCTGGTGGGCATACTGATTGGCTGGTTCCCAAACTATCCTGCACGCAATGCTGATGTAGTTAAAAACCTTGATAGCTTGCATGCTGTTTTTAGTCAGTCAGTGACCCTTGACGATAATATCTTCGCGAATTGACATCCAACGATTAGGTGGACCAAGCTATCTACGATCTTTATACCATGTGTTACATTACGCTTTGTTGAAATCAAACGAGTGTATCGTTTCAAGTGTTACTGCATACTCTTTGCCCAAAGACCAAAGACTAGTGAAGGTTGCAGACTTCTATCTACTCGTATCGACTGTCAAAATCTACAAATGACAGCCGGGACCAACAGCTTAACATACTTTTTTGATTATAGATAGGCTCGCGCTTGACCACTATCTCACCTGATGATGTGGTTGACGGTGTAGCACCCTTGTCTGAAAGTAAACTATTCACTCCTGACTTAAAGACCCCGAGGTTGAAGCTATCGATAAACACAGACTCCGGTAGGAAATTCCACTCCTTAGTACGCATAATGTAAGTATTGCCAAAACGTTTAGTGTGAATGGGTGGGATGTCCACCATGTACTGATGGCGCATCACCGTACGTCTTGTAGAACGATGATGAAACGGGCTAGGTCATGAAAATTAGATCATGCAACTCCATCGCACATTCCCAAAATGCAACAGATAAAAATCCGACAAGCTTGCAACTTGGCGTCGATATTCAAGGCTCTGGAACTTTGACTTGACCAGTGCCTCATTGTTGGCCCGTTTGTCGATCGAATATATTGCATCAAGCTGTTATTTGGAAGATCCATCCTTGAGATGAGAACAGTACTCCATGCAAGATCGATCTTGCGCTTGATACAACCTAAGCAGCTGTTTTGGCGTGAAGTACCGTCTACCCTTCGCAAAGATCCCCAGCTTTTTGGCAGCCAGTTGAGCCTTTTATTCAATGTATGGGTCAAAATTTAGCGTTGAGACATGGTGGAAGCTCGTCATGTAAAGATAGTCACCCACCCACGAACTGACCTTCGCAAACGTTGATTAATCTCGCAGATGGAAGAGAACCAAATGGCTGTTATTACTTTAGTCACAAGCTGCTCGTTACTAACTGAGCTAGTATAATTAGACAGTAGTCCGACTCCACTGTCACGTAATGCCTACGTTCAAGTGCGCTCAGATTATAACCGTTTGTAGTAGTTACACTAATGTCTCGTTTAAGTGTTCTGGGTTCGCGTCAACGGGGCACGATTAGTAAGAGACACCTATCAATGATTGTTTAGTCTTCGTATTAATTAGTAACTACAACATGAGCACTACATTTGAGTTTAGCAATTCTACAGGCTATGTCGGTAACTCTGGTTCTCCTACGGTAATCTTCATTTTTGATTCGACCACATAACAAACTCTGAGGCACTTTATTTTTTATTTTATTTTTGAGGAAATTTGGCGACACTTAAGAAGGCCAATATTTAGTTGTCTAATCTTTCATGTCAAAAATCCTCTTGGGGTGGCAAAAATGTCATCTACTTATCTCGCTACCGGACGACTGACATTCCTGACAACACGTCGATTAGTTATTCATAACTCTATAAAATCTATCCAAATTTGATTGGACGAAATTCTATTTCAGCTAGATACTCTCCATGCAGACTTCCACCCACATAAGTTCTTTCTGACGACAAATGTTGTATTTTCATTGTTTTCTTTTCGATGTGTTACATACAGAAAAGTCTGGTAAATAAATAATGTAACGTGTGCCTACAAAACTTTGTTGTATATAGTTATGGACACAATATAATGGAGCATAATACTTTACAACCACCTTTGTGGCTTGTTGAACATAATATTAAATCAAAAACAATGGTTGGCCTACCGCCATTTTTGATAACCTAAATATTCATAGCGCATACGTTGTACACATAAATTTTAGTCTAATTATCATTTTAAACGATCACGGGGTGGAACAAATTGTCATTTGCAACCGATTGGCTTATTTTATTCTCAACATAATTCAAGTTACACTAACGTCGAAAAATAATCTGAACGTCAAAATTATGGCGGAAACAAGGTAATTACGTGGCGTGGCGTGGCGCCTTATGACGCATTTGATTGGCTAAAATACGCGTTGTGATATGACGTAGGCTTGAACAGATTCATATGATTGGTGTATCCCACGCCACGCCACGACATGGCACAGTAATGAGTAAGCAGTTTTAGCAACCAGGTTTTTCCCATGGCTTCGCACCAGTGGCGAATACCGCAGAAACTTGTTTTTTCCATGACTTCTCACCAGTGGCCAATACCGCAGAACTTGTTTTTTCTTTTAACAAAGAAACATCTATCCATCCATCCATCGAAACTTTCGCATTTATAATATTAATAAGATCAGTAAGAAGTTTTGGGTTCATTCTTTCTTTTTTCTATACTTAAGTTTAAGATACAACTAACTTGCATTTTCTTGGTTAGGTACTTCTTCAAAGTTGTAATGATTCGATAAATAGGTAGGAATGATCAAAGTAAGGTGTCGAACAACCAACAAATAAGCTAATGATTATTCTAGCTCGTTCCTAAGTTGCTTCTTTGCTTGGTTTCTTTAAACTTTTAGCATTAGCCTTTGTAAACAAAGCTGAATATCTTACCCAAGCGGAGATGGAAGACTTTGTGAAAAAATACCTTACTCAACTTTTAAATGACACGGTTGAGTTAAGATAAAAAAATTGTACCATTAAATGAAATTTATGGGCCAGTTTGAGGTCATACTTTATTATTATTAAAAAAAAATACATTATAATAATTATTAAACATTATAATATTTTACTTTAAGCCTACAGCATTATATAAAAAAAAAAATTAACCATAATTTATTTTAGTAGATTCCTAATTTAAATTTCCTATGGAGAATTCAAATTTAGAATCTGCTTATTACTGCCCCGTTTCTGTAGCGCATTGGAGATGTTTGCTCAGAACCGAACTGACGGATTCCATGCGGTAATTCGTAAGAAAGTCGCATCACTGATGCGTAGAACACGGGGCAGTGACAACAGCATCCTGAAAACAGTAGTAGAGAGCCCTTACTCCCCTTTTCTGAGACACTATGTGGGGAGAATGGTCAGGTAGCTTTTTCCTCGCCTTATCGTTCTCTGTACATCCTGCCTCGGTCACCTGCTCTATTTGTTTTGTTTTATTTTTTTTATTTTCTAATCCTTGTTTGTGTAATACTAACACTAGTTATAAGGTATTGTTAACTAACAAAATGGACTCAATTGTTGTCTGAATAAATTAAATTATTATTATTATTATCTCCTTTATTCATATTCTTTCTTACTGTCTACATTTTTAAATATTTTTATAAAAAATCAAAAAAAAAAAACATTTAAAAATATAGAAAATAGAGGCCCCTCGGTATCGGGAACAGGGTCCAAGCTACCGGCGGTCAGGGCTATTATTATTATTTCCTTTATTTATCTTATTACATTTTTAAATATTTGAAAACTAAAAAACATTTAAAAATATAAAAAATAGAGGCCAACCGGTATCGGGAACAGGGTCCAAGCTACCGGTGGTTAGGGCTCCAGAGACAGGAACCTCCTCACAATGCAAGCCGTATCGAGGAGTACTGCCTTCTGTATCAGACCCTTGATCCAACCGCCCAATGACAGCCTCGACAGATGGTCGTCGAGGCTCTTGGCCATCAGGCCGTTGGCCGTAACGACAATCGGCACAATGATCGCCGAGACGGATGGATTCTCCCGGACGGTGGCATGTCCGACATATGTCAACCGTCCCGTCCTTCATTATATGTCTGCGGTCGGATAACTTCGTCCATAATTGCACAGACAAAACCTTCAGTTTCCCCGAAAAGGTCGCCAAAACGTAGCCAGGATACAGATGCTGGGAAATCTACATCGGGCCCATGGAGAGCCCGATAGAAGCGCCCGTGTAGCTCCTTGCCTAGCCATACCTCTTTGCGTTCATCAGTCGTTAGTATTAGAGGTTTGCGCCAGTTCTCTTTAGCCATGGACAACGGAGTGAGTCCCTTGTCCACTGCGACCACATCCCGGTGCATACCCACTTCAGCTTTCAAAAAGTATTCTCTGAGGCTGCACATCTCGCGGTTGTGAAGAGTCTTGGCGTTTAAAAAGCCTCGACCCCCACACTTCCGCGGGATGTACAGTCTCATCACCGATGATCGTGGGTGATGCATCCGGTTTGCGGTCAGCAGTGTCCGGACCCTCCTATCGAGGCCGTCGAGCTCGGTCTGAGTCCATTTGAGTATGCCGAAAGAGTACATCAAAATCGGCATGACTCAACTGTTGAAGGCGCGCACCTTATTTCCGCCTGACAAAAGGCTGTTTTATTATTATTATGTCCTTTATTTTATTCAATTTCTTATTTTATACATCTTTAAATATTTTAAAAAAACACATACAAAAAAGAAAAACATTTAAAAATATAAAAAATAGAGGCCAACCGGGACTAACTAGACTTAGACTTATTATAAGATTTGAGTAAGTATCGGGAACAGGGTCCAACCTACCGGCGGTCAGGACCGGTAGCTTGTACTTTGTAGCCAATCGGAGACTCGGAAAGGGTAGAAGGATTAAAAATGCAAGACTTCAGTAGACAATGGAAGGCAGGAGAAACCATAGCATCTGGTGGTTGCCCGTAGGAGCCAAAACAAACGTGACCGCTCTCAATGACGGTCGGGAACAACTGAAAAACTGCGCAAAGAAAGACGCGTGGCGCGAGCGGCCGCACCCCTCCCGCGCCCCGCCAACCCTTCAATGACTGTGGACAGCACCGAATGCTAACCCTCTTCTGTCTTCATATTTATTTACAAGAAATAAACACAAAAATTACAAAATATGTAATTCACATATTAAACAAATGGACAACTAAGGTTTTATTTTACCAATATTCAAAACAAACAGTACAATTTATATTTCCTTAAAGCAAAGTAAGTTTATTATTATTATTATTAGTTGCTAATCAGCTCAGAGATTTTTTTTTTATTTGGTTTTTCGATATAAGGTTTTCTAATAACACCTATCTAAAATTATGAACATCGTGAAGTTGAAAATTATGATCGCGTTTTCGTTTTTATAAAATGCAAATGAAGGTTGATCCAATCGAGATTGTCCCAGTGTTTATGTACAAGAATCGTCTTACAATTTACGAGAGCGATAACGTTGTGAATCGCATGAAAAATCTTGCACCACTTGTGGACAAGCAAGAGAAATTCTAGGTTTTGAATAATGGGAGGTAAATCGCTGGTTCTTTCACTATTATAAGGGCAAAATAGTTGTTTTTTTTTAATCCAGGTGATGCAGGTTGCTTACGTTAGGAACCTTAATATCATACTAGTTGCCAAGAAATGTTTTAGGCTTCTTTTAAAGGTATTCAAATTATATGTGTATTCAAGAATAAATTTGATTTTTCTGGGAATATCATGATTTTGTTTAGGCAAGACACAGTATATGAAACCAGAAGATAGGTACTAGGTACCTACGTATCTTAAGGCGCCTATTTGCCTTTTATTGCCGTCAACCTGGTACTTGTCAAAACAACAAATAATTCAATTTCAAAACCTGTATTTTTACCATAATTGAGCTAAGTAGTTATTCGCTTAAGCACCTAGTACCAGATCATTTGTGCTTTCCTGGTAGTTTAAATAAATAAACTTTTAGGCCAGTTGAATTTTAAAACGTCTATCTATATCAATTATTACGAAACCTTTATGCTCTTCTCTATGTTTCATCGTGGAGCGCACCCACGATGAAACATAGAGAAGGAGACTTTAGGTGCGCTTCATGAGGTGCACTACAAATTGGGTGCGCTTTGATGTGTCCCCCGAACAAGAGTGGGTAGCAACACAATTATAATAACACCTTTTATAGTTCAAAATGAAAAGATATATTCGGTCTCTTTATTATTTTAATAGGAAAATAGGTTGAGGTTCAGAATTCCTGGATACTGATATATGTGTAGGAAGGGGAGGATACAGATAAAAAGATGAAAAGATTCGCATTGTGGGGAAAAACCATGGCCCACTTTTTTACTTACTCAACCCAGTTTAGCAGGAAACTAGCGAGTATGTTAAGTTATATTGCGTTATTTTTGCGAATCGGTTTTCGCTCTGAATATGAACTGAGTTATATTGCCTTAAGCTTCTGCGTTAGTTGAGAACGAAGTATATGCAAAGGTTAGAAGCTGTTGCCTACATACTTTTATTACTGAAATGAATCGTAAATATAAATATGATATTCACACAACGATTCAACACAACAAGTTTGACCCTTATATTACGATGGGCATTGTAACAGACCACCGTTTCCTGGCTTTGCATATTTTTTAAAGCAATTATTCCTAGTTATTAAACGCCATTTAAAGAATCAAACAAAAATCACGATGGTCGGAGATAAAAACATAGATACATTATGTAGTCCTAGTAACATCTTGGATAAATGTTATAATTTAACTTTAAATACATCCTTTACACAAATCTAAACGCCGGACTTCTACTCAGAAATTTCAGATGAAAAAGATGCCTAAACTGAGAATCTAACTCAAGCTCAGTAGAAGCTCTTATGCTTACAAAATCAAACGAGGCAATATATTAAAATCTGTTAATAAATGGAAAAGTCCGAGAGAAGAGTTATCCTCAGGTGACATCATCACGATTTCTCCTATAAGGAACAGGACCTCCGCTGATCCACTAATAAATGATACAAAGTACCGACAAGTTCCTTATCTCTAATAGTGTTGACTCGTTTGTTCCCAACATAGAGCACGGAATAACTACGTCAGCAAAGCACTACAGGCCTCATCTATCTATATATATAAATAAATTATAAAAAGTCGATTAAAAATTTTATCATGTTTTTTGGTAATCGAGCTGATTTGGCTAGTTTTTGTTTCAAAAATGTTTGTCCGAATATGATCTTTATGGTTAACATGTGGAAAAGATTCGCGGTAAATTGGCATATTTGGGAAAAAGGTGGAATTGCGTTTTTATGAAATTTTTGTATGAACATGTCAGACTCACTGACAGGCGTGATTTGTATAGAAAGTTTTGAAAATCCCGTTTACAAAACAGTGCGTCCATTAGAACTTGTCCCGTAATGCGATTGGTAGCACTGTTACTATTTATATTAGTAGTTTCAATATTGAAACTAAGGCGTCAAACAGACGAGCAGCACTTTGCTGTCGACATAGCAAACTTCAACTGTCGATAGAGGCAACTACTACTGTCGACAAAAGCACCTGTTGTACACTGCCTAAGCTTGGCAAGCTATGGTGCCAACATGACGGCAAGAGACAAGTTATAGTGAACGGTCTGTGGTGGCCGCCGAGAGGTCTCTATGCTCTGTGGTCCCCAACAAGATTGTGTTTACGTAATTTTATCTGATGCACGCTTTACGATTACCGCTAGCCTTTGACATGATACTCATCTGCTCGGTACATAATGTTACTCGTTTGTTTTCTCTCCTAGTTGGGTTAGTCTTTACATGTATCTTGGTTAATAAAACTGCCTGAATTTAATACTTCTACAGCGACCTATAATAAGATGTTCTCCATCGATCACCACCAAGTCTGCATGAGCTCTCAAACATATCCTACCTGAATCCAATATTGTTGTTATTAAAAAAATTATAGATTGTTATTGTTGATGATAACAATTGTATTGTCGTCCGTTAATTCAATTTAAGTGACTTACACACTCATCACTATACAATATTTTAATCCATTAGTCCGTGAATCAAAGTCAATGTTGTATAGCAAAAGTTATACTATTTCAAAGCACCTTTTGCGGACAAAAACGAACCAAAATCAGCTTCCTTCAACCTCCATCGTACCGTAAGCTTACTTACTGTTGCACTTTGAATTGCAATGCAAAAATTTGTGAAAAATGGACGTCAACTATCGAGGTGCCTCGATAGTTGACGTCCATTCTTCACTAATTTTTACGGCGCGCTATACATCCTTGCTACCTCGCATTTGATGGTTAAGCAGTCTAATAGCTAACGTGGGCGCACTATGCAGTTGCGGTACTGTTTGTTGGGGAGTCCACATGAATGCGTTAGTCACTCGCAGTGCCCGAATTTAGCTAGTTTAGTATTTATGCACACTGCGCAGTTTCGCCTAGTTATAATTGCGGGTTTAGTACTAAATGTACCTAATGGTCAGAACGTTACTGCGTAGCCGTTTTGTGTTCTGAATAGTCTCTAAATTTGTGGTACGAATGTGTTTTAGTACCCATTATAAATATAAATAAAATTGTATGTGTTTTAAACCATCCTTGTCTTTTAGGTTTCTTTATCTAGAGAGTGCCTGTTTTTGCCAGTCACTTACTTCAACTGTCAGTCACGATAGCTGTAACTTTGAACCGTATTATAGAATGTCTTATAATTAACCAGCTTAGCCATCTAAGGCCGTTGTTGCATATTTTGTAGGATATAAAGTAGCATTAGAATCAGCGATATTATAACTTTTTATTGTGAAAGATTTTTTGAATCTTTGTAGGTTATCAGATCTGTAGTTCTAGAGTAACTTAAGATATTATTTGTCTGTTTGATTGTTTGTAAGCAGACAAATAAACTCTTACCTCTAAAATTTTACATCTTTGATATATTAGTTAAGATAAATTATTCTACGAAATACATCGGAACATCAATTAATTATTATTTTAAGTACATCATAATGCGATTATCAGATAGCCTCTACCAAGTATTGATTTTTATATATAGGACACAGTCAATGGCTTTGGTAGAATCCTATGTATATCAATCACTTTGTAAAAACACCATTAGTAATGGCCCAGACATGTTATTTGTGTGGGTAGAAACAAGATAGATATCGATAGTTTTTCTACTAAAGCTGATATTACGATTGGATTAATATAAACCCACAACAACCCTTATTAATTACTAACATAGTTAAAAAATTCTTGTTACTTACAACTTTGCCTTGTATATGGATTTTTTTGTCTGAAATAAATGTTTTTTTATTAATTTCAAATGCAGGGCGAGCCGTGGGAGTATCAAGAGATTGGTTATCCGTTTTATTTTTATAATAACATTGTATAAAATGAATGGTTCAAAAGAATTATGCCAAGATCAGGCAAATATCTTTAGTTAATCCTTTTTAAAAGGTTAGTCTGGGGAATAGTAGATTATAGTTGACCTTGTCCTCGAAGCTGGGAGGCTAGCTCTTTGTTTTAGTAGTTTATATTTAAATGTAGTACATTTTTATTTATTCAAACCAGTATAGCAGAAGATTGACAAGAAGGCTTTATGTTCTTTTTTAGTTTTAAGGGATGAAAATACTATGTAGGTAAGTACTGTGTTCAGCATCATCATTTCAACCTAAAGTCGACCATACCTGAATACAGATCTCCTCCAAGTGTCGCCAATTCGACTAGTACTGTGTTGTTTGCATCCAACGCATTGCCACAGTCTTCACCAGGTCGTCTGTTTTGGGGAGACCTTCCAACGGATGTTGTTTAAGTTTTCTTCTTTACGTGTTAATTGAACTCAAATTCTATCCTTCTTGAATGTGGCCACCTGAACAGCTCTGTCGTTGGCCTCGTTCAAGTCATGGAAGATGCAGGTGGTTTTGCATATCCTGTGAAGAGGTTCCACACTGACACCTTGTTTGGGATGAGTCAAGGATACAGTACAATCTTGATCTCGATCGTGATTTATTCTCTATATTGCACCTGCCACTATTTGTCTTTGCATCACCCAAAGGTAGATTTTCGTATCTGTACTATTATTGTATTTGTTCAATGAGTAACGCTAGTCTGATAAACTCATAAAAATTAAATTCGTTCGTTTTTAGGGTGGGTCCGTTAACAGCAATTACCGACTGTACATAATTGTTATAGCACTCATATATTATGTGTAGCAAAGTTCTATAAATATCAAGTGGGTACAGAGATACATATAAACACAAAAAATATACACAAAATAATAATAAACAAAAGGAACAAAAAATATTTTAATAAAAACGAAACTATTCCCATGTTTACGACTGACTTTGCAAACTGTTGGAATACGTGCCCGTCCATTAAAGTTTCGCAGAGTTTGCTTACTTTTTTAGTCGCTTATATGCAGTCAGCGTTTTACATATTGTAGTCTGTGCACCAGCTGCGTAACAAAAGTAGTTGAGATATATTATTGAAGTTATCAAATGGTTTTTGAATTGTTTGCAAACAAATTATTTCTTAAAGAAAGTTCTCTTTTTAAGCATATTTTTAAACGGTAAACTTTTTTTTTGAATTATTGGTAAACTCTTATAATAACCGACCAGACTGTTTCCCACTGTAGAGAAAAAGCCTCTTATCATTCAGACAAGGTGCAAGAATTAATCACCAAGCTTGCTCATGCCAGGTTCGTAGTTTTAGACTTACAGTAATGAAATATCTATAAGTCCAGGTTTTCTTACCTTGTATAAATTGTGAACTGCAAGTTGATTAACCGGTCGTGTGATTCTCGCGTGGATCCATATCTAAAACACACGATGTCTAACAGTTACCTATATATAGATGCGAGGCTGGCGAGTGAACGGTTCTGAGTTGGAAATCTATTCGTTGAACTATTTGACTATTCCCCCTTCTTAGCACTTTAGCTTAATTGGATAGTCGCTTATATCTTCAGTCAGCGTTTTACATATTATTGTAGTCTGTGCACTAGCTGCGTAATAAAAGTCGTTGAGATATATTATTATTGAAGTTATCAAATGGTATTAAAATTGTTTGTGGGGAGATTATCTTGAAGAATATTTTGATATTTTTTTCATTTTTATAGCTATGTCAAAATTAAATTAGAGATTATGAGTTTCTAACTTTTTATTAATTTGTTAATGTTTTTGTACAATAGTGGTACAGTATAACGATGTTCTTAATATTCCTCGGCAATCATCGCATTTCCGTATATAAACGAATGCTAATTTCCATATCCATTAATTATTAGATATATCGAGTATAATAATTTGAATTCAGGAGGTGGAGCTCGTGGCTAAATTATAACAGCCGCACGGGTCGATCTTCAAGGTTAAGCAACGCTTGCCGAGGTCGGTCCGTGGATGGGTGACCATAACAACATACCGAGTTTCCTCCATGCCTCGGGAAGCACGTGAAGCCGTTGGTCCCACCTATCATTTGAAGATCTTTGAAAGTCTTTACGGGTAGTCAGAAGCTTGAGATCTGACAACAGTCTTGCCAAAGTGGTATGGTGTTACCCAGTTACTGGGTTGTGGAGGTCAGATAGGCAGTCGTTCCATGTAAAACATTGGTACTCAGCTGAATCCGGTAAGACTGGAAGCCGACCCCAACAACAATTGGGAAAAGGCTAAGCAGATGATGACGAATAATTTGAATTCAGAACTAACTAAACTATTGTTGTTTTGTTTTGATTTCCGTGTGATCTATATAGACCTGTAAAACTATTTTCCTTTAGCAGCTTGCCGCCTATTTTTATAATAAACTACATTAACTTAAAAGAGTATTAACAACTCTATGTACTTACAAGTTGATTGAGAGCGTCCGGTCTGCAGTACCAAGTGCAAAGAGCAACTGATAGAAATCCGACGACTGACGAAACACGAAGTTTGCCGAGGGATATTAAGAAAAATAGTTGTACTGTACATAATAGAACTTAATTCAGAAAATAATCAATCAGTGATAGATAGCCTTTTCCCAACTATAGTACTCCCCAATCTTCTTGGGGAGTACTTTAATGTGTATGTATGTGTATTTTAAGCAATTTAAAATTATAACTTTTTGTTAAATTTGTTGTTGCCACAATTTATATAATACACCTGCCATATTTTATCTTCACCACCCTTGGTTGACTGGTAGAGATCGTGATTGTACTGTATCCTTGACTCATCCCAATCACGGTGTCAATGTGGAGCCCCTTCACATGATATGCACAAACACCTTCACCTTCCATGACTTAACGGAGCCAACGACAGAGCTGCTCAGGTGGCCACATTTAGGAGGGTTGACTGCATGCCTAAGGCATTAAATCCGCTAAATTAATGGGAAGTAAAAAAATCTTCGGAACAAAATTTTGTGACAGACGACGGACAGACAGACGGCCACGTGAGTAAAGTAAGGTAAGAAGAGTAAAGTAAGTTTGGGCTCTAAGGGTACGGAACCCTGAAAATGCGATTGCTACATATTGAGGTGAGCTATTAGAATGAGTTATTAGGGTGAGCATTAGGATGGCTCTGAAACAGCTTAAAAACAACAAGGCGCCGGGTGACGACGGAATCACTGCTGAACTCCTGAAGGCGGGTGGAAAACCGGTCCTTAAGACCCTTCAGAAGCTGTTTGATTCCGTCATACTCGAGGGCAAAACGCCACAGGCTTGGTGCAGGGGTGTGGTGGTCCTCTTCTTCAAAAAGGGTGACAATGCCCGGCTGAAGAACTATAGGCCCATCTCACTTCTTAGCCATGTCTACAAGTTGTTTTCAAGAGTCATCACGAATCGTCTCGCGCGCAGGTTTGACGATTTCCAGCCTCCCGAACAAGCCGGATTCCGAAAAGGCTTTAGCACCGTAGACCACATACATACGCTGCGGCAGGTTATACAGAAGACCGAAGAGTATAACCTGCCTCTCTGCTTAGCGTTTGTGGACTACGAGAAAGCCTTCGATTCGATCGAGACTTGGGCTGTACTGCAGTCTCTCCAACGGTGCCAGATCGACTACCGGTACATTGAGGTGTTGAAGTGTTTGTACAGAAACGCCACCATGTCAGTCCGTCTTCAGGATCAGATCTCGAAACCAATATTTCTCCAGCGTGGCGTGAGACAGGGAGATGTTATTTCTCCGAAACTGTTCACTGCTGCGCTGGAGGATGTATTCAAGGTTCTGGACTGGAGGGGCCTAGGCATCAATGTTAATGGCGAGTACATCACTCACCTTCGGTTTGCCGACGATATAGTGGTCATGGCTGAGACCATGGAGAGCCTCAATACAATGCTCGATGACCTCAGTAGAGCTTCCGAAAGAGTGTGTCTGAAAATGAATATGGACAAAACCAAGGTGATGTTGAATGCCCATGTTACACCCACTCCTATCAAGGTTGGAGACTCTACACTCGAAGTTGTGGACGACTATGTCTACCTGGGACAAAAGATCCAGTTGGGTAGGGCCAACTTCGAGAGAGAGATCAACCGTCGAATCCGACTCGGCTGGGCAGCGTTCGGGAAGTTGCGCGGTGTCTTCTCGTCCAACTTACCACAGTGTCTCAAGACAAAAGTCTATGACCAGTGTGTGTTGCCAGTGATGAGATATGGCTCTGAGACGTGGTCGCTCACAATGGGCCTCATCAGAAAGCTTACAGTCACTCAAAGGGCAATGGAGAGGGCTATGCTCGGCGTTTCCTTGCGTGATCGAATCAGAAATGTAGAGATCCGTAAGAGAACCAATGTTACCGACATAGCTCGAAGAATTGCCAACTTAAGTGGCAGTGGGCAAGGCACATTGCTCGCAGAACGGATGGCCGATGGGGCAGGAAGGTTCTGGATTGGCGACCGCGAACCGGAAGACGTTGCGTTGGAAGGCCTCCCACCAGGTGGACCGATGACCTGGTGAAGGTTGCGGGGATCCGCTGGATGCGAGACGCACGGGACCGGTCAATGTGGCGACGCTTGGGGGAGGCCTATGTCCAGCAGTGGACGTCTTTCGGCTGATATGATGAGGTAAGCTAAACTGTTAATAAGCACACTGGCGAGCTAAAAGCCTTAAGTTCGATCCCCTCAGGGTATTTAACTTGAAACCACTCTTGCTATTTATTATAATTGCTTAGCTTTAGTCTTTACCTTAATTAGAAGAGTGAATAGGAACGTAAGTACCGTGCACTTTATAATCCTAATTACGATAAGTGATAAATAAACCTTAGTCCAGTTTATTTAGTATAGGCGAAAAAACTTCTTTCTGCAATAACATCTCGATGATCACATATGATCTTAGCATCATATGCTTCTCACAAAGTACTCTGCTCACCTCACAAATGACTAAAAGCGTGAAGAACTACCAATAAATAAAACCAAAATTGTGTGTGCAATTTATCGAGGCTCAATGAACAATATGTCGTAATGACATTACGCATGCCGATAAATTACGCCAACGAGATGAAAGTGGGTTCTTTTGTCCCTAAATATAATAGCAAACCAAACAAAAATAAGATTAAGGTTCATCAAGTTCAATCGCAAACACCTGTAACATTATTGTAGGATCGACAAGAGAAGAGTGAAAAAATATTTTGTGAGTAACTCAAATAATGCTGAAATTCAGGCCTTTTTGAATATCAAAATTTACAAGAGATAGCCCTAAAAACGCCCACTATTGCCACTGCCCAGAACTTAAGCTTACAAGAAAAATAGCGCAACAAATACCTCAAAAACAACTCTATATCAGCCCGCCTAGTTAAGTTATAAACGTTTCGTATCGAATCTCTTCAATCGTTAACGCCTTCTATTTGTATATTCTGACCACGTGACTTAACGTTCAGATGTGTCATTCCCATACATTGATTCGTTTTTTACTAGCGTTATCGATTGTAGATTGTCAACTTGGCTACAGGTGCAGATTCTGTCTCCATATAATTAAGTACAATCAACTACCGCAATGTAAGATCATATTTTAAATCGTGATTTTTGAGTATTGTCATAAGTTTCAACCTTATCATTGGGAAAAAGTCCTCCCTATTTAATAATTAATGCTATAATTAATATAATAACCAAAGCGTCTAGACATACTGACAGACTGATATTGTATCAGCAATAACGATTTTAAGAGACTTCAAAATTTACATATGGGATTGACAAGCTCTATAAAAACTTTTTAACAATATGATTAATAAAACTGGTTAGTAGATTCTTAATTCCAAACTTCTCTAAAGACTTTGAATTCAGAATCAACTAATCAGTATTTAAAATAATAATATAAAGGGTTTTCAATAGGCGTGGGTAGATTTTGGTGGCCCGTGGCTGCCATTTTGTTTTGGTGACATCTATCAAATCTTTTGTTTATTATTCAGTTACTGCCATATCACCATGACAAGTTACACGATTGAACAGCACGTTCAAATGATAAAACTTCTGCATGAGTATTTGAGGGTAAGGTTTAATCTTAAAATATATATAATAATTAAAAAAAGGGATTATCTCTCGCAGGGATGATATGAATTGGCCACTAAGGTCATGCGTTTTGATCCCGCTAAACTTTATATTGTGGGGTTGCTTGAAGTCGCAAGACTATGAACCATAATCGACCGATGCCCTAAAGGTGAACACACACACACACAAGCCATCGCTCAAATTTAGCCGGATCTATGCAGAAGAGTCATTGAAAATTGGACCACTCGGATCCGTGCCACTATAAATAGCCGAGCCGGGCATTTGAACAATGTCATATTCCACACTTAACGGCACAAGTGGGCCTTTCAATTAAAAAAAGAATTTTGTTAATACCTCACACACAGCTTGTTTTATTTCATTTCAACATCTACCTGCCCTTATTGAAAAAAACCCTTAATTTTTTATAAATAAGGACCCTAGTTCTTTGTATCTGATTCAAAATGTACTTCAAGATCATTATCCAAGTCTGCACGTACGAAGTCTTGTGAAAGTGCCACTAAATGTTATGGTACAGGATAATTACTTTCTGCACTATATTCAAAGTTATGTATTTAGCAAACTTGCTGAGAACGTGTCCCATCAAAGTATGGGGGAACGGATTATTTTGACAGGTGGTAATGGTACAAGAAGGACGGAGTAAGTACCGCATTTTATTCACTTAAATATTTTTGAAGGCAACTTCCTCGACTGAGTCGCCATAACAAAGGAAAAACGTGTGTGTGCCGCAGGGACCACGCATTTTCCGGCTTAAAATGCCACTCAGCCACAGTAAAAGAATTTTCGATCAGTGCTTCTTTACCAGTTACAAATTTATAACGAACATACAATTTTACCTCCTTTTTATATTAGTTAACTTCGTCTACTTGTAGCATTAGTTCTTCGAATATCCCCATCGCTCCAAAATATTGCAAGTTTATAGACCGAATTGCTTGAGAAATTATCAGTTTACCTTATAAACCACCCGTCTCTTCACCCCCTTAAGATTATTTCCATTATAAAAAAAAATTGGGATCTCAAACTATCTCCATACCAAACTTCATTTCAATCAGTTTAGCGATTAAGCATGGTGAAAACGTAACAGACAGAGTTACTTTTTCATTTATAATATTAAGTGTTGATTAGTATCCCAGCAGTGGCAATAGCAAGAGCAGTGGTGGCCCAGTGGTAACGGCCCCGACTAACGTTTCGGAGGTCTTGGATTCGAACCCAGACAGGTGCTTTACTTTGCGTAAATTATTTCATCACCACTGCTCTAAAACCGGTGAAAGAAAACATCGTGAGGAAACTGACATGTCCTAGAACCAAAAATTCAAAGACATGTGAAATCCACCAACCCGCACTGGGCCCGCGTGGTGGATTAAGGCCCATTCCTTTTCTCACAGAGAAGAGGCCTGTGTTCCTGCAGTGGGTACATTAAAAGGCTGATGATGATGATGAGTAGCCCAGGGTCAGACGGGGACGGGAACGTTCTTATTGGAGGCCAGATAAAAGTAAAAGTTTATAACTTGAGCAATGAACTGGTGAAATCATCAATTGGTATATTATTCTCAGATAAAGCATGTCAAAAATAAAAAATAAAACACTTTTTTTTTCACATATGCCTACATGGGCACTTATAAAACCCCACACGACGGGATTGGAAGAAAAATAAATTGGGCACCCACGATATGGCGCCCAAAAGCCACCGTTCTTCTATTATCAAATTTTTATGTAGTGACACTCGTAAAATTAAGACGAATTGATTGACGTACGAATCATCAAAATCGGCCAACGCGTTTGGTCTCTGGAGCGCCACATAGGTACAAACATATATAGACTGATAAACACATTACCCTCCTTCGGCAGTCGGGTAAAAACCAAGTTAACTGATGAACTCACGCAAGTCTTAAAACTGAATTGGTAATGGGCCGTCCAGTTAACACGCCATATAAACAGCAGTTGGACATTTAGAACTACGCGGTGGAAGGGACAAGAAGAAAAGGTAGGCAGGTGGAAAGAAGGTGTGCTGATGACATAGTAGAAAGACTGGCAGATTATTGGTAAAGATAGAGACATGTGGAAGAAGTCGGAGGCGGTCTTCACCCGAAGCGGGTTCCATATTTAAAAAAAACGAATCCATACTATCGGGTGTACCCCATTGTTGCGAAGTTCATTACCGCCCTTTGTTCGCATTAGGACAGATTCGCTTTAAGACAGATTCTCTTTAAGGCAGATTCGCTTTATGACAGATTCGCTTTACGGCAGAAGTACAGTGAACTCGATATAGCTCTATCTGTAAAACTTATTAATAAAACAAATAACAAAAATGATTTTTTTTGAAACGTAAGTGTACACATTCCAGAACTGAAATTTGATTTCATGTCAATTTTTATATATTTATCTGGATTATTCGTTCTGAATACTTCTTTGTAGCAACTAAATGTATAAGTAATTAATCCCATACATTGCTTTGAGAAATAGTCCCTGAATGCGAATATTCTTCAGATTCTTGAATAGCAAAGATACCTTCAGGGATCAAAATTTGTGGTAACAATGCCAATTACATATACATTTCTGTAATACGTTACGTTCTCCACCATCGACTTTTTCAGACCTATTTTTAGCTTTTTATGAGAGCGCTTTCCAATAGTGGTAGAAGCAATCGGTAACTTTGGCATTGGGATATACCTACGGCTTTAACTCTTTAGTTTCTGCTAACTCTTAATCACATCTATATTTAATGAAAACTGATCGCGCAATATAGTAAAAAACTACTTTTAATCTATAGGCTCGCGTTTGCCGACTATCTCGCCTGATGGTAAGCGATGATGTGGTCTACGGTGAAGCACGCTTGCCTCGAAGAAACCTATTCACTCTTGACTTAAAACCCCAAGGTTGTAGCTATCAGGGAACAAAGACTCCGGAAGGGAGTTCCGGTCCTTAGCTGTGCGCACAATGAAAGTATTAGCAAAACTCTTTGTGCTTATTAGAGGGATGTCCATCATGTACCGATGGCGCATGGCCGTACGTCTTGTAGGCCGATGATGGAAAGGGCTAGGCGGAATCAAATGGTGCAGTTCCGTCGCACACTCCCCGAAATGTAACCGATAAAAAACCGACTGGCTGGCAACTCGGCGTCGATGTTCAAGGCTCTGGAGCTTTGACGCGACCAGTGCATCGTTGCCAATAAGCCTCTTGGCCCGTCTATCAATCGATTCAAGTACTGCTCTCGCCTCTGGGATGGATCAGCCAAATACCAATTTGGCTGATCCATCCCAGACGCGAGAGCAGTACTCCATGCATGACCAGATTGGCATCATCCCATTTGGAGACCGCCTTCAAGGACAGGTTCAAGCGTTTAAACATGGCCTCCCGGAGAGACCGCATCTGAAGCCCAGAATCATTCTTAAGTAGCTTGTGCTTTATTAGGTACGAGTATATAAATTAAGGGTACAAAAGTTACGTTATCATCGTTTTGTGAAGCATTAATATGTAACGTGAATTATTTGATAAAAAGATCCTGGGAACAACTTTGAAGGTACCGTCGCCATAATAGCATTTCTAGTTTTTAAATTTGGTATAATGATTTGATATTTTCAACCCGACTGTACAATTTCTGCCGTAAAGAGAATCTGTCATAAAGCGAATCTGTCGTAAAGAGAATCTGTCTTAAAGCGAATCTGTCCTAATGCGAACAAAGGATTACCGCGATGTACGGTACAGCGAAAGTTTACTATCGCGACTTTCGCTGTGACGAAAGTTCTTTACTGCGATGTACGTTACTGCGAAAGTTTACCATTGCGATGTACGTTATTGAGAAAGTTAAACACTGCGATTTACGTTGTTGCGAATGTTTACCATTGCGACGTACGTTGTCGCGAAAGTTCTTAACTGCGATGGACGTTACTGCGAAAGTTTACCATTGTGAAGTACGTTGTCACGAAAGTTCTTTACTGCGATGTATGTTACTGCGAAAATTTACCATTGCGACGTACGCTGTCGCGAAAGTTCTTTACTGTGATGATTGCAGTTTCGATAACACGCTTAAGTGATTTAGGACATCTAGGAGCGTTGCTGATACTGGTGATAGTGGAAATATTATAGTGTTGGACATAACTAAAAAATGAGCAAAAATTGTAAGCAAATTTAATTTCAATTGAACCAAAAGATAATAATAATAAAATAAACATAAACAAAATTCATGTAGGTACCTATCTAAATAGACTTTTAAATGGAACAAAAGAAAAATCCACAGAAGCAAAATTCATGTAGGTGCCTGTCTTAGTATATTGCACACTAGATACTTAATCTACAGTACCTTGGCGACGGAGCTCTACAAAGGTGAAAATATAGAAAACAATTTTTCTAAAAATTAAACCTAGCTAGGTTGATTTAGCGCTCCTGAAAGGCCCTGCAAACTAAATTTCATGAAAATCGTTGGCGCCGTTTCCAAAATTCTGATTATATATATATTTACATATATACTGGAATTGCTCGTTTAAAGGTATCTACATAAATAAGACATAAAAACGTATAGTTTTCTCTCTGTAAATACACCTAACCTAAAGGCATACATCCTTTATATTAATAAGTTGGCTTAGATAGATAGGTACATGAATTTTGTTTATGTATATTTTATTACTATTATCTTTTGTTTCAATTATAATTAAATTTGCTTACAATTTTTGCTAATTTTTTAGTCATGTCCAATAATATAATATTGCCACTATCACCAGTATCAGCAACCCTCCTACATGACCTAAATCGCAATAGCGTGTTATCGAAACTGTAATCGTCACAGTAAATAACTTTCGCGACAGCGAACGTCGCAACGGTAAACTTTCGCAGTAACATACATCGCAGTAAAGAACTTTCGTGTCAACGTACTTCGCAATGGTAAACTTTCGCAATAACGTACATCGCAGTTAAGAACTTTCGCGAGAACGTACGTCGCTATGGTAAACTGTCGCAGTAACGTACATCGCAGTTAAGAACTTTCGCGACACCGTACGTCGCAATGGTAAACTTTCGCAGTAACGTACATCGCAGCTAAGAACTTTCGCAACAACGAACATCGCGATAGTAAACTTTCGCTGTACCGTACATCGCGGTAATGAACTTCGCAACAATGGGGTAAACCCCATACTATCATCTAGAAAATAACTAACAACTTACAATCAACTACCCACAACATTTGCAATCTAATTTAAATTGAAGGAAATAAAAGGTATTTTTTTATTTAATTTTATTCAGGTGCTTCTGTTTATTGTATGGATCCAAGAATAGTTGGATTAAGGTTAGATTAACGAAGCTAGGTAGAAAACGTATTGAACGGACACTTTATAAACGGAAAAGGGATAAAAAAAGAAGCCGGCGAGAGTTAATTTCCGATAATTATCTATATGTATTCCTAGGTTTTAAAATTGTTTCTGATCGCTTCTTGAAAAACTTTATAGAAAATAGCTTCTGCCAGCTGCTTCGCCCACGAGGATGTCCAAAATTATACCAAGGGAACTTACGCCCGGTATATTAATGCCACCCTGAACATGGTCTACCTGTATGCTAATTTTCATTCTTATCCGTTCAGCCGTAAAGACGTAAAAAGATAACAAACTAACAGACAAACTGTTAGAGTAACATTCGCTTTTACAATATTATTATGGATAATATGGACTGTTTACTTGGCTTGTAAATTCTTGGCAGTTAAATTAATGTAATCAATACTTATTTGTCTAATACCTTTAAACGAGCAGTTCTTGTATATATATATAATGTGAATCTCTGAAGCGGCTCCAAAGATTTTTATGAAATTTAGTATGCATACTAAATTTCATAAAAATCTTTGGAGCAGAAGAATTTTGTTTATGTTTATTTTATTATTATTATCTTTTGGTTCAATTGAAATTAAATTTGCTTACAATTTTTGCTCATTTTTTAGTTATGTCCAACACTATAATATTTCCACTATCACCAGTATCAGCAACGCTCCTAGATGTCCTAAATCACTTAAGCGTGTTATCGAAACTGCAATCATCACAGTAAAGAACTTTCGCGACAGCGTACGTCGCAATGGTAAATTTTCGCAGTAACATACATCGCAGTAAAGAACTTTCGTGACAACGTACTTCACAATGGTAAACTTTCGCAGTAACGTCCATCGCAGTTAAGAACTTTCGCGACAACGTACGTCGCAATGGTAAACATTCGCAACAACGTAAATCGCAGTGTTTAACTTTCTCAATAACGTACATCGCAATGGTAAACTTTCGCAGTAACGTACATCGCAGTAAAGAACTTTCGTCACAGCGAAAGTCGCGATAGTAAACTTTCGCTGTACCGTACATCGCGGTAATGAACTTCGCAACAATGGGGTAAACCCGATAGTATGGATTCGTTTTTTTTAAATATGGAACCCGCTTCGGGTGAAGACCGCCTCCGACTTCTTCCACATGTCTCTATCTTTACCAATAATCTGCCAGTCTTTCTACTATGTCATCAGCACACCTTCTTTCCACCTGCCTACCTTTTCTTCTTGTCCCTTCCACCGCGTAGTTCTAAATGTCCAACTGCTGTTTATATGGCGTGTTAACTGGACGGCCCATTACCAATTCAGTTTTAAGACTTGCGTGAGTTCATCAGTTAACTTGGTTTTTACCCGACTGCCGAAGGAGGGTAATGTGTTTATCAGTCTATATATGTTTGTACCTATGTGGCGCTCCAGAGACCAAACGCGTTGGCCGATTTTGATGATTCGTACGTCAATCAATTCGTCTTAATTTTACGAGTGTCACTACATAAAAATTTGATAATAGAAGAACGGTGGCTTTTGGGCGCCATATCGTGGGTGCCCAATTTATTTTTCTTCCAATCCCGTCGTGTGGGGTTTTATAAGTGCCCATGTAGGCATATGTGAAAAAAAAAGTGTTTTATTTTTTATTTTTGACATGCTTTATCTGAGAATAATATACCAATTGATGATTTCACCAGTTCATTGCTCAAGTTATAAACTTTTACTTTTATCTGGCCTCCAATAAGAACGTAACTGGTAAAGAAGCACTGATCGAAAATTCTTTTACTGTGGCTGAGTGGCATTTTACGCCGGAAAATGCGTGGTCCCTGCGGCACACACACGTTTTTCCTTTGTTATGGCGACTCAGTCGAGGAAGTTGCCATCAAAAATATTTAAGTGAATAAAATGCGGTACTTACTCCGTCCTTCTTGTACCATTACCACCTGTCATAATAATCCGTTCCCCCATACTTTGATGGGACACGTTCTCAGCAAGTTTGCTAACTACATAACTTTGAATATAGTGCAGAAAGTAATTATCCTGTACCATAACATTTAGTGGCACTTTCACAAGACTTCGTACGTGCAGACTTGGATAATGATCTGGATGTACATTTTGAATCAGATACAAAGAACTAGGGTCCTTATTTATGAAAACTTAAGGGTTTTTTCAATAAGGGCAAGAGATGTTGAAATGAAATAAAACAAGCTGTGTGTGAGGTACTAACAAAATTATTATTTTTAATTGAAAGGCCCACTTGTGCCATTAAGTGTGGAATATGACATTATTTAAATGCCCGGCTCGGCTATTTACAGTGGCACGGATCCGAGTGGTCCAATTTTCAATGACTCTTCTGCATAGATCCGGCTGAATTTGAGCGATGGCCTGTGTGTGTGTGTGTTCACCTTTAGGGCATGTAGTCGGCGGTGGGTGAGCTCTCTAAATCTACTTTATAGAACCGGCGATAATAATATGAAATAAATCACGCGTATATTTCACCTGAAATGTATGATTGTTGCTAGGCTTTGAAAATGGTTGATTATAGATAAGAGTATGTGAGATTTAGGTCTTGAACGTCTTTTGTTTTGTATTCTATGTGTCATTTCAGTAACTGTATTATAAAAAACGTCCAAGGTTTATGTTTAGATCAAGTAATCTTATCAACATCTGAAACAACTAAGAAAATAGGAACGTGGGAGACAATATTCACAATATTGTTAAATTATATCTTTTTATTAATAATCTCTACGTACAAGTCATACTGCAAGATATTTACTACCAAACCTTGAGGATGTGTATTAGCTATATATAACCAAATAATATTATTTCAGAGACGATACGGAACAAAAAGCACCATCCACTTTCCGCAAAGGAACAATGAAGGCTTTTACTTGTCAGAACACTAGTGGTGTAACTAAGAAAATCGTTATTATGTCTGACTTTACGCCAGTCTCCCACTGTATACTAATTACCTCTGAAACATACGAATATCCAGACATCCAGACATCCTTTTATCACAAAATCGGTAATTAACCGTTGCAGGCAGACACTGCAGAATAAAAACAATACTGTTCGCACACGATTAATCAATACACCAACCAGCCTTCGCTTGATGCTTCGGGCCAGACTGGATCTGAGGTGCCCAAAGTTTTTTGTGCCCTGGACCCCAAGCGACATTTTTCGGTTTTTATAGTTAACAGAGTGCCTTAATAATAAGTTTAAAACTACTCAACGAGTGAAAATGCAACCAGGGTATATGCGCTGCCAGCGACGATATCGTGGCAGTTGCTAGGTTTTGGGCCATACAAAATTACCTAGACTCCACAGTCCGTCTGTCTGTCTGTCTGTCATTAGGCTGTATCTCATGAATCGTGATAGCTAGATATTTGAAAATTTCACAAATTATGTATTTCGGTTGCCGCTATAACAACAAATAATAAAAACAGAATAAAATCAATATTTAAGGGGGGCTCTCATACAACAAACGTGTTTTTTTTAACACTTTTTGCGATAATGGTACGGAACCCTTCATGCGCGAGTCCGACTCGCACTTGGCCGGTTTTTTATTTCTCATGCACCCTTAAATTTATTTTTCTTTGTTACATACCCTCGCATGTCTGTATATACTCCTGGGGTCCAACACTTTGAGAATGACTGCTTCGGATGGTATAATACTAAGCAGAAGCAAATAAGAAGGCGATATTTCAAGGTTTTATTGCCGCTCTATTATCTATGTGTTACACATGATTATCTCAGAAACGACTAGGCTAGTCATAAAAGTAATGTATAGCTTCGGCCAGAGCTTATAAAATCGTGCGCCGTGAGTTATGAGAACTATTGTTTTGGTCATGGTTTGTTTAACTTTCAATGGTGCTCAATCTTTCATCTTAGTTGTACTTGCCCGACTGCCGAGGAAGGGTAATGTGTTTATCAGTCTATGTATGTATGCTTGTTCCTATGTAGCGTTTTATAGACCAAAAACTTTGACCGATTTTGATTATTCTTACGTCAATTGATTTGTCTTAACCTTGCAAGTGTCACTAGTTCAATTAAAATTGGATAATAGAAAAAGTGGATTTTGGGCGCCATATTGTGGGGGCCCAATTCTTTATCTTCCAATCCTATCGTGGGAGGTATCAAAATAAAGGGGTTTTAAGAGGTGATTTATAACACTTATATGTTTAAATGTGCCTAATTCGACAATAGAAATTTGAACTAAAAAGTTGTAAGAAAGCCAAAAGTTGTAAGAAAGCTAAAGAAAGCCACTCGTTGGAATAATTTCCGATTATTAATTGCCTAATTGATCAATTTTCGAATTGTGTTCGATGAAAGGTGATAAATTCTACCATTTGGTCAGTTTCCCGCCGTTTTTAACCCCCGCCGGAAAAAGAGGGGTGTTATAAGTTTGACGTGTGTTGCTGTGTATCTGTGTGTCTGTCTGCGGCATCATAGTGCCTAAACGGATGAACCGATTTTGATAAAGTTTGTTTTGTTGGAAAGGTGATTTTGTCGAATGTGTTCTTAGCTATGTTTGAATTAAATCTATAAAGTAGACGGTTTCTCAGCCATTTTCTGGTCGTCACAAAATAAAGTAGTGCTTCCATAACTTCGCCCCATTATGTTTGAAGCTAGTCTGACATATCTAACCTTTTTAGTGCATCTTTTTTTACCTGTCAACCGGACCTATGTCTTGGCAGTGATTTGGGATCTCTGCTAGACAAAAAGATCGGTTCAGAATAAAATAAATTATTTGTATTTTGTTACCGTCGTCGTTGGAGTAAAAGTAAGAAAAACCTTTTTAAAGGAGACATAGACTTGCTACAACATTGCTTTAGCCATTTGAAATTTTAAAGATTTAGACGTAAATAATAGAACTGCCACTTGAGTAAATGATAAATACTGCAACAAGCCATTAACAGTTGAAAGTAATAACCGCACTTCGAACGAGCGAAGTGAGCACATTACTGTGTTTTTTCAATTGCTCTGAATAATAAAATAGAATGGCACATAAAGATTTATGTTCACCACATTTTTCTTTAATTTCCAAAGAAATTAGGGAATGGAAAAAAAAAATATCGGGTTCTAAGGAATTCTCTCCTTTAGAAATAAACTTGTTTTCGTTATCGTTCATCTCCCCCGATCCGTTTAATCCCGTTTCTGTAATTCTAATTGGTTCGTCCCCTTATTACGGGTCTGCAGAGCAATCAATAGTCGTCAAACTAGCTCAACATCTGTGGGCCTCAATAAATAATCCCTTTGACATGTTACTGCCGCAATATATTTTTTGGAACTTTATTATTTTTATACATTTCTTCTAACCGACCCTTACTTTGGAATCTTTTGAGAGCAAGGTCTTTCGGGCTGCGAAATGTTTTAGCCATTTTTGTGATACAATTTTTAATAAATTAGCTTTGGTAAGCTTGGGTTAGGCTGTGTTGACGGAATTACTGAAAAGAGAATTATTAATAAGCCGGATGCCAGTAAGAATACTGGCAGGGGATACTCTGTAAAGACATCGAACATACCGAACATTGTGGAAACTTCTTTTAAAAAAGGTTAGGTTTTTGGTACTCGGGTATAACAAGATATATGAAAGTGAACGACGCAAAAGGAGCATTTCGGAACACGAGGCGTTCTAAAGTTTTTGTCTTGTCCCATGGGAAAAACGACGCGAGCATATGTTTGTAATGTTCGGATTAGAATCTTAACGTTTATTATTCAATCTATGAAGGTAGTTAAATAAAGATTTGAGAATTCACGAGTGACTGGTCTACTCTTAATTCACTATTTAATTCTTAAAAAAGTAAAGATGTTTTGGGAAGTCGGTTAAAAATGTTTGCAGGTGTGGGATACACCAATACAAGGAATACTAGAAGCAACACCTGTGATACCTAGTTACTGGGTTGTGGAGGTCAGACAGGCAGTCCGAAAACCTGACAACAGTCTTGTCTTGGGGTACCGTGATACCCAGTTACTGGGTTGTGGAGGTCAGACAGGCAGTCCGAAAACCTGAAACCAGTCTTATCTTGGGGTGTCGTGATACCCAGTTACTGGGTTGTGGAGGACAGACAGGCAGTCCGAAAATCTAAAACCAGTCTTGTCTAGGTGTACCGTGATACCCTGTTACTGGGCTGTGGAGGTCAGACAGGCAGTCCGAAAACCTGACAACAGTCTTGTACCGTGATACCTAGTTACTGGGTTGTGGAGGTCAGACAGGCAGTCCGAAAACCTGAAACCAGTCTTACCTTGGGGTGTCGTGATACCCAGTTACTGGGCTGTGGAGGTTAGACAGGTAGTCTGAAAATCTAACACCAGTCTTGTCTAGGGTTGCCGTGATACCCAGTTACAGGGTTGTGGAGGTCAAACAGGCAATCCAAAAATTTAACATCAGTGTTACCTAGGCGTGCCGTGATACCCAGTTACTGGGTTGTGGATGTCAGATCAGAGATAGGCAGTCGCCCGATGTTTAGTACTGGTACTCAACTGCGTCTATTTGGACTTAAAATCAAAATCAAAATTTTTATTTCGCTTATTAAATGAAGAAAAAATGAGATTGAGAATAGTTAGAGACATCCACATATTTGTGCCGTTTATGAGTTACCAGGGAAGCCGCATGCACAGAAGGAGCTAAAGCCAATTTTTTTATCTTCAACGTAGTCCTTGCTTTTATAATATGCTTTTTTAGGATGGACACGTTTGATGTGATTTTTGAACTTTCCATCGATCAGTTCTATAACTGACTTTGGCAACTTGTTATAAAAGCGAATTCTGTTTATAAGAAAAGACTTGCTAGTTTTCGTTAATCTGAATTTGGGTATTACAATTTCGTGCTTACTGCGTGTATTTAAATTATGTAAGTCGCTTCTAGTTTTGAAAAGCCCTCGATTATTGCGGACATACAAAATACATTCTAAAATATAAAGTGAAGGTAGAGTCAGTATTTCGATCTCTTTAAATTTTTCTCTGGGTCTCGCGAGGACCCATTTTATAGATCGCGGGGATTGCCCTCTTTTGTAATATTAAAATTGGGTCAACCTCTGCTGCTGATCCCAACAGCAGAATGCCATATGGCATAATACTGTGGAAACAACAAACAACATAGTATACTAACCTAGCTGTGGCTGCATCGGTTAGCTGCCTTATTTTCCTTACTGCATATGCAGCTGAACTTAACCTACCCGAAAGAGTTCTAATGTGCGCGCCTCACTGCTTTTGAATCGATAGTAATCCTTAAGAATACAGTTTCAGCTATAACTTCAAGATTTTTGCCGTCAAGATTTAAATTTAGGTCACGTTGTGGTACATTTGGTAAAGAGAACTTAAGACATTTAGTTTTTTTCGCATTCTGTAAAAGATTGTTAGCTGCGAACCATTTTGAGATAATAATCAGACTTTCGTTGGCCTGACCTGATCCTTATCTTTCCTATCGATAATTTGGCCATCATAAAAGAGAGGTCATTAATGTAAATAAGGAAGAGGAAAGGGCCGAGAATTGAACCTTGAGGCACGCCCATCTTGACCCGGAGGACGTCACCCCATTAACATTTACTTTTTGCTGTCTGTTTGATAAATAGTAAAGCACAAGTTCAGCAGCTTGTCCTCGGTTTCGGGGGCGATAAATCGATCTAGCTAGGTTTATTTTTTAGAATACGTCTTTTTCTCTATTTTGACCCGAGCAGAGCTCGGTCGCCTAGGTACTTAGAATGAATAGTGACGTGTTCGGTTCCGGGATCACCTTCCAATCAATTTTTTGCACCAATTTATTGTAAGTGAAATTTTAAATTAAGTGCCTATACGCTAGAAAATGAAGGAAAAAAAAAAAAAAATCGTGAGGAACGATGTCCTAGAACCAAAAATTCGAAGACATGTGACATTCACCTACCCGCACTGGGCTCGCGTGGTGGATTAAGGTCCATTACCTCTCTCACAGAGAGAATGTCTGTGTCCCAGCAGTGGGCACATTATAAGGCTGATGATGATTATGATGACTCTGGAAAATTGGAATTGTAATAATTATGTAGGTAGAGAACCTACAACATACATGTAACTTACGCAGCGATAGCAGTAAAATTGCCATAATAAATTATAACTAAATCCATTCAGCCGTTAATTAATAAAGCGAGAAAATTATCAGACAAACAAAAAATAAACGTGGAAAGGTAAAAAGCACACAGACAGTTAATTCGCATTATTAAGTATGAAAGTTTGGATTCGGTCTAAGCACGAATTATTAAAGAGCTTGGAATTAGGGCATGTTAGGGGCACACAAGACGGTATAGCCAGCCGTGTATAGTCCCGGGGGGATTGTGAGAGCCTAAGTGATTGTGTCATGTAGACAGTGTAGTCTCATTCTCTCGTTGATTAAGTTACCTGTGTACTACATAGTGTTACTAGAATTCAATCAATCTACCTAGAATTTTCCCAACTACATATGTTGGGGTCGGCTTCTAGTCCGTCCGTTAGTGATCCCTCTAATTATATACCTATATCTGTGCTTCCAGCATTGAGTAAAATCTATGAAAATATCATGCTGGACCAGATGTTGTCTCACTTCAATTCAAATGGGATCCTGCATAATCAGCAGTTTGGTTTCACGAAAGGTAGGTCGACAACGGACGCGGCAGTAAAACTCATCAGTCACATTCTGGAATCGTGGGAGAAGTCCCAGGATGCCATTGGTATTTTCTGTGATCTCTCAAAAGCGTTCGAATGCGTCGACCACAACACGCTGATATGTAAATTACACCACTACGGAATTCGAGGACAAGCTGCTGAACTTGTGCTTTACTATTTATCAAACAGACAGCAAAAAGTAAATGTTAATGGGGTGACGTCCTCCGGGTCAAGATGGGCGTGCCTCAAGGTTCAATTCTCGGCCCTTTCCTCTTCCTTATTTACATTAATGACCTCTCTTTTATGATGGCCAAATTATCGATAGGAAAGATACGGATCAGGTCAGGCCAACGAAAGTCTGATTATTATCTCAAAATGGTTCGCAGCTAACAATCTTTTACAGAATGCGAAAAAAACTAAATGTCTTAAGTTCTCTTTACCAAATGTACCACAACGTGACCTAAATTTAAATCTTGACGGCAAAAATCTTGAAGTTATAGCTGAAACTGTATTCTTAAGGATTACTATCGATTCAAAAGCAGTGAGGCGCGCACATTAGAACTCTTTCGGGTAGGTTAAGTTCAGCTGCATATGCAGTAAGGAAAATAAGGCAGCTAACCGATGCAGCCACAGCTAGGTTAGTATACTATGTTGTTTGTTGTTTCCACAGTATTATGCCATATGGCATTCTGCTGTGGGGATCAGCAGCAGAGGTTGACCCAATTTTAATATTACAAAAGAGGGCAATCCCCGCGATCTATAAAATGGGTCCTCGCGAGACCCAGAGAAAAATTTAAAGAGATCGAAATACTGACTCTACTTTCACTTTATATTTTAGAATGTATTTTGTATGTCCGCAATAATCGAGGGCTTTTCAAAACTAGAAGCGACTTACATAATTTAAATACACGCAGTAAGCACGAAATTGTAATACCCAAATTCAGATTAACGAAAACTAGCAAGTCTTTTCTTATAAACAGAATTCGCTTTTATAACAAGTTGCCAAAGTCAGTTATAGAACTGATCGATGGAAAGTTCAAAAATCACATCAAACGTGTCCATCCTAAAAAAGCATATTATAAAAGCAAGGACTACGTTGAAGATAAAAAAATTGGCTTTAGCTCCTTCTGTGCATGCGGCTTCCCTGGTAACTCATAAACGGCACAAATATGTGGATGTCTCTAACTATTCTCAATCTCATTTTTTCTTCATTTAATAAGCGAAATAAAAATTTTGATTTTGATTTTAAGTCCAAATAGACGCAGTTGAGTACCAGTACTAAATATCAGATCTGACATCCACAACCCAGTAACTGGGTATCACGGCACGCCTAGGTAACACTGATGTTAAATTTTTGGATTGCCTGTTTGACCTCCACAACCCTGTAACTGGGTATCACGGCAACCCTAGACAAGACTGGTGTTAGATTTTCAGACTACCTGTCTAACCTCCACAGCCCAGTAACTGGGTATCACGACACCCCAAGGTAAGACTGGTTTCAGGTTTTCGGACTGCCTGTCTGACCTCCACAACCCAGTAACTAGGTATCACGGTACAAGACTGTTGTCAGGTTTTCGGACTGCCTGTCTGACCTCCACAGCCCAGTAACAGGGTATCACGGTACACCTAGACAAGACTGGTTTTAGATTTTCGGACTGCCTGTCTGTCCTCCACAACCCAGTAACTGGGTATCACGACACCCCAAGATAAGACTGGTTTCAGGTTTTCGGACTGCCTGTCTGACCTCCACAACCCAGTAACTGGGTATCACGGTACCCCAAGACAAGACTGTTGTCAGGTTTTCGGACTGCCTGTCTGACCTCCACAACCCAGTAACTAGGTATCACAGGTGTTGCTTCTAGTATTCCTTGTAAGGATACACCTGCAAACATTTTTAACCGACTTCCCAAAACATCTTTACTTTTTTAAGAATTAAATAGTGAATTAAGAGTAGACCAGTCACTCGTGAATTCTCAAATCTTTATTTAACTACCTTCATAGATTGAATAATAAACGTTAAGATTCTAATCCGAACATTACAAACATATGCTCGCGTCATTTTTCCCATGGGACAAGACAAAAACTTTAGAACGCCTCGTGTTCCGAAATGCTCCTTTTGCGTCGTTCACTTTCATATATCTTGTTATACCCGAGTACCAAAAACCTAACCTTTTTTAAAAGAAGTTTCCACAATGTTCGGTATGTTCGATGTCTTTACAGAGTATCCCCTGCCAGTATTCTTACTGGCATCCGGCTTATTAATAATTCTCTTTTCAGTAATTCCGTCAACACAGCCTAACCCAAGCTTACCAAAGCTAATTTATTAAAAATTGTATCACAAAAATGGCTAAAACATTTCGCAGCCCGAAAGACCTTGCTCTCAAAAGATTCCAAAGTAAGGGTCGGTTAGAAGAAATTTATAAATATAATACAGTTCCAAAAAATATATTGCGGCAGTAACATGTCAAAGGGATTATTTATTGAGGCCCACAGATGTTGAGCTAGTTTGACGACTATTGATTGCTCTGCAGACCCGTAATAAGGGGACGAACCAATTAGAATTACAGAAATGGGATTAAACGGATCGGGGGAGATGAACGATAACGAAAACAAGTTTATTTCCAAAGGAGAGAATTCCTTAGAACCCGATATTTTTTTTTTTTCCATTCCCTAATTTCTTTGGAAATTAAAGAAAAATGTGGTGAACATAAATCTTTATGTGCCATTCTATTTTATTATTCAGAGCAATTGAAAAAACACAGTAATGTGCTCACTTCGCTCGTTCGAAGTGCGGTTATTACTTTCAACTGTTAATGGCTTGTTGCAGTATTTATCATTTACTCAAGTGGCAGTTCTATTATTTACGTCTAAATCTTTAAAATTTCAAATGGCTAAAGCAATGTTGTAGCAAGTCTATGTCTCCTTTAAAAAGGTTTTTCTTACTTTTACTCCAACGACGACGGTAACAAAATACAAATAATTTATTTTATTCTGAACCGATCTTTTTGTCTAGCAGAGATCCCAAATCACTGCCAAGACATAGGTCCGGTTGACAGGTAAAAAAAGATGCACGAAAAAGGTTGGATATGTCAGACTAGCTTCAAATATATTGGGGCGAAGTTATGGAAGCACTACTTTATTTTGTGACGACCAGAAAATGGCTGAGAAACCGTCTACTTTATAGATATTTTTCGTTGACATACTTTCGTTTCTGTTCAAACCTTAAAACCTATTAAGGACAAGTAAAATTTCAAAATTTAAAAAACCCCCGACACATTTATTTTGCGAAAACACCCCGATTCAAACAGTAAAACGCCCATATCTTTTGAACTGATGAACCGATTTAATTCAAACATAGCTAAGAACACATTCGACAAAATCACCTTTCCAACAAAACAAACTTTATCAAAATCGGTTCATCCGTTTAGGCACTATGATGCCGCAGACAGACACACAGATACACAGCAACACACGTCAAACTTATAACACCCCTCTTTTTCCGGCGGGGGTTAAAAACGGCGGGAAACTGACCAAATGGTAGAATTTATCACCTTTCATCGAACACAATTCGAAAATTGATCAATTAGGCAATTAATAATCGGAAATTATTCCAACGAGTGGCTTTCTTTAGCTTTCTTACAACTTTTGGCTTTCTTACAACTTTTTAGTTCAAATTTCTATTGTCGAATTAGGCACATTTAAACATATAAGTGTTATAAATCACCTCTTAAAACCCCTTTATTTTGATACCTCCCACGATAGGATTGGAAGATAAAGAATTGGGCCCCCACAATATGGCGCCCAAAATCCACTTTTTCTATTATCCAATTTTAATTGAACTAGTGACACTTGCAAGGTTAAGACAAATCAATTGACGTAAGAATAATCAAAATCGGTCAAAGTTTTTGGTCTATAAAACGCTACATAGGAACAAGCATACATACATAGACTGATAAACACATTACCCTTCCTCGGCAGTCGGGCAAGTACAACTAAGATGAAAGATTGAGCACCATTGAAAGTTAAACAAACCATGACCAAAACAATAGTTCTCATAACTCACGGCGCACGATTTTATAAGCTCTGGCCGAAGCTATACATTACTTTTATGACTAGCCTAGTCGTTTCTGAGATAATCATGTGTAACACATAGATAATAGAGCGGCAATAAAACCTTGAAATATCGCCTTCTTATTTGCTTCTGCTTAGTATTATACCATCCGAAGCAGTCATTCTCAAAGTGTTGGACCCCAGGAGTATATACAGACATGCGAGGGTATGTAACAAAGAAAAATAAATTTAAGGGTGCATGAGAAATAAAAAACCGGCCAAGTGCGAGTCGGACTCGCGCATGAAGGGTTCCGTACCATTATCGCAAAAAGTGTTAAAAAAAACACGTTTGTTGTATGAGAGCCCCCCTTAAATATTGATTTTATTCTGTTTTTATTATTTGTTGTTATAGCGGCAACCGAAATACATAATTTGTGAAATTTTCAAATATCTAGCTATCACGATTCATGAGATACAGCCTAATGACAGACAGACAGACAGACGGACTGTGGAGTCTAGGTAATTTTGTATGGCCCAAAACCTAGCAACTGCCACGATATCGTCGCTGGCAGCGCATATACCCTGGTTGCATTTTCACTCGTTGAGTAGTTTTAAACTTATTATTAAGGCACTCTGTTAACTATAAAAACCGAAAAATGTCGCTTGGGGTCCAGGGCACAAAAAACTTTGGGCACCTCAGATCCAGTCTGGCCCGAAGCATCAAGCGAAGGCTGGTTGGTGTATTGATTAATCGTGTGCGAACAGTATTGTTTTTATTCTGCAGTGTCTGCCTGCAACGGTTAATTACCGATTTTGTGATAAAAGGATGTCTGGATGTCTGGATATTCGTATGTTTCAGAGGTAATTAGTATACAGTGGGAGACTGGCGTAAAGTCAGACATAATAACGATTTTCTTAGTTACACCACTAGTGTTCTGACAAGTAAAAGCCTTCATTGTTCCTTTGCGGAAAGTGGATGGTGCTTTTTGTTCCGTATCGTCTCTGAAATAATATTATTTGGTTATATATAGCTAATACACATCCTCAAGGTTTGGTAGTAAATATCTTGCAGTATGACTTGTACGTAGAGATTATTAATAAAAAGATATAATTTAACAATATTGTGAATATTGTCTCCCACGTTCCTATTTTCTTAGTTGTTTCAGATGTTGATAAGATTACTTGATCTAAACATAAACCTTGGACGTTTTTTATAATACAGTTACTGAAATGACACATAGAATACAAAACAAAAGACGTTCAAGACCTAAATCTCACATACTCTTATCTATAATCAACCATTTTCAAAGCGTAGCAACAATCATACATTTCAGGTGAAATATACGCGTGATTTATTTCATATTATTATCGCCGGTTCTATAAAGTAGATTTAGAGAGCTCACCCACCGCCGACTACACAATAGATAAATAACACGGCGTGAAACTATTTTATTGTAAACTGATGTATGTTGGGTATTTGGTACAGCAGAAAATAGTCAGACGAATGGAGTAACGTGTTTTTGTTTAATTTGAGTATATTTTTCTGTGAAAAACGTGTGACTTCCTCGTAGGGTTAGTGGTGCAGTGTTACTGCGTCATCTGAGGAATTTTTCATTCATAGAACCTCACCCACCCCACCACCTTCCCCTTCTTCTAACAATAACAAACACAACAAAAAAAGAATTAGCGAAATCGGTCCAGCCGTTCACGCGTGATGCCGTGACAAAGGGAAATAGGGTTACATTATTATATATATAGATCAGCCGTAGACTAAATTATCTATTATTTACTTATTTTCGTTGCGCAGATCAAAGGTCATGTCTTAAGTGCTACTGAATCAATCGGGTCGTTGTCTGAAAGTAACTTTTGAATAACACCCTTTGAGTGATCCTCAAATACGAGAGTGAATGACAAAAGAAATTTAGGAAGTATTATTAATAAAAGCAAATCCTTATAAGTGGGAGAGATCATAATACAAAGAAAAAGAACAATGAATAAGTTTTATCAAACGATGTATGAAACCCTCCAAACTGAACCGGCTGCCAAAAGAGAAACACTACAACCCGAAAGCCTTCAAAACAGCAAAAAGTATTTTTAACACAACAAAAAAGGAACATTTCTTTTGTTCGTCATGAATTGCTAAAACCGTAATCCTTCCTCTCAATATTCTGAGTAAAAATGGCCTTTTAACGTTCTTAAGATGCAAATAAGATGCAAAACGTCAGGATCTAGTGTGTTGATTTGTATAGCAGATGATACTTCATCCTGCTTCCGACAGTTGCTGCCTGGAAAGAGACTAAAGCACCTTGTCCAAGATACATTCAAATTAAATAAGGCATTCCTCGTGGGACCACTTAAGTCACTTCGCGAGCGACGACAATTTTAAGGGTTGCATTTCCACGTTTGCTATATTCTTAGTACTGTATGAAGTGTCAAAACAGTTACTAACGCGTTCTTAATAGGCGAGTAAAGTGAAGAGGCAAGCAGGTCCTAAAATACTTCTAGAACGATCTAATTTGAGTTGTCAGTGTACTTAATGTTGGCACTAAAAGACAGAGGAAAGTTATAAGCAGAAAGCATATTTTTAATGAACGTCCTTTCTAAGGAATAGGTTACAATTTGGACTTAACAATAAGAACGCAGTTTTGAAGAAATCATAGTTACTTTCTAAATGTTATACATACAGGAGTAACGAAAGAAAAACTTAGTGAAGAAACTTGAAACTTGAACCGACTGTAACCGCCAACACGTAGTGCGAAAGTATCGTTGCTTAAGTAGTTATGAATGTTCATTCTTTGTTTGTTTGGGAGGATGTTATTATCCAAAGTTATCATATCAGGCTAATCTATTTATTCGAAAAGTCAACTAGTTATACGTTTCACCTTCTGTCATGAACGAAAAAGTCTCTGTTGAAATTCGCACCTCATATCAAGTTTTAAACCATTCTGCACTTAATTTCAGCAAAAGCCTTCTTAACAATGTAGGTACAACAGTTTAAGCTTCCATTTAAAATCATGTTAATCTGTTTAAGACGACGTCACTCGCTTTGCTCGCATTGTCTGACTCCACGCAGCGTTCGCTTGATTTTGTTCAGAATGGCGGAGTATGGGCCCGCGTCCGCTTGTCGCACTGCATCTACTCCAAGGCGAGCTTCCAAAACTTTGTATCTGCCCTGGCAATCTGCCAACACAGACTCCACTTTCCCGGCAATCACAACTTAACATGAAATTACAATTTTTATGCTGGTTAACACTCGAGAAAAAGATTCTTTAATTTTGTGCGTTAGAAAACATGTAAGTGATAAAAAGAGCGTGTTTAGTACGTACATTTTCGTTACTTTTAATGAATCGGGATGTGTCGAGGTTTTTTATCCTTTTTAAGGGTTCCGTAGCCAAATGGCAAAAAACGGAACCATTATAGATTCGTCATGTCTGTCTGTCCGTCCGTATGTCATAGCCATTTTTTTCCGAAACTTTAAGAACTATGCTGTTGAAACTTGATAAGTAGATGTATTCTGTGAACCGCATTAAGATTTTCACACAAAACTAGAAAAATACAATACATTTTGGGAGTCCCCATACCTGAAACTGAAACTAAAAAAAAAATATCTTCAAATCCATACGTGTGGGATATCTATGGATAGGTCTTCAAAAATGATATTGAGGTTTCTTAAATATTTTTTTTCTAAACTGAATAGTTTGCGTGAGAGACCGTTCCAAAGTGGTAAAATGTCCCCCCCACCCCTGTAACTTCTAAATTAAGAGAATGATAAAACTAAAAAAAATATATGATGTACATTAAAATGTAAACTTCCACCGAAAATTGGTTTGAACGAGATCTAGTAAGCAGTTTTTTTTTAATACGTCATAAATCGTAAACCGCAATTTGCCAAGTACGGAACCCTTCGTGCGCGAGTCCGACTCGCACTTGGCCGGTTTTTGTAACTTTGTCTGCATATGTAACGACAATATGGAGCGTGATTTTTCTATTCTATTTGGGCGCCGAATGAAGATTTTTTTTTCTTCATGTCTTTGATCTTATGTCCATTGATATTATGTCCATCCATACTAATAATATTATAAATGCGAAAGTACTTCTGTCTTGTTACCTTATCACGCTTAAAATGCTTAACCGATTTAGATTTGGTATGGAGATAGTTTGAGACCTGGGAAGGACATAGGATAGTTTTTTTCCCAAAAAACATCCTTTAGGCGGTGGAAAGGGGGGTAAATGTTTGTATGGTGAACTAATAATTTCTCAAGTAAGGCGGTTCACACACAATATTATGGCGTGATATAAAAATAGGCTATTCAAAGTACTAATGCTAGGCAGATGAAGTCGCGGGCAACAGCTAGTGGGAATATAAATTATGTACGATACTTTGTTCAACGCCGAACCTTCAAAAAAACTATTTTAATTAGGGTTTCTTTAAACAGAGCTATCTATTTGACAATATAATTAAATGTGTTTGTGGCCTTCAGACATTTTACATTAACCATGTCATACAATCGTATGAATCTACCGATAGGTATAATTCATCAGACTTGATTCAACATGAGCGAATCACGACGATTGCGTTAAGTCACGAACTCACGGGAACGAGACACACTGAGAGACCGCCATACAAATGACGTTAGTCGCGACCATCTCTCTTGTCACATATCGAAAATGGGTGCGCCAAAGTTCACCTAAATTTTCAACTCCGATAATTGGAAATCCGAAAATTTTCTTCCTAACATTTTTCATCCTAACAATCACAATTCCTAACTACTCTGTCTCTAATGTTCATAATTCAAAAGCATTCAACTTCATAATGTCAGTAGCAATAAACATTTATTATACTTTTATTTGTTTTCCTATATTTTCTCAACATAACTATCTTTTACACTATTATTCAAAGTCATATCTTTTTTGTTTAGATTTCTTTTTATTCATAATAATCAGTATTATATACATTAATTTTGCGTTACTTTATTTTCACATAACATTTTTAACATATAAGAATAACAGGTACCATGGTACAAGTAGTCAAATAAATATGTACATGTTTTCATATACACATTTCAATTAAATTTGTTTAATATTAGCGGCTATAGCTTTCAAATAATCACCTTTATTTGGTGTATTTTGCTTTAAAATTAAATATATATTTAATTCTATCACAGTTAATTTTGATATTAAGCTGATATGACTTATGAAGTCATGTCATTGTCTTATCAGTCATGTCATTCTATCATATTTGCCGTTGATTTGGAAGTTCACTTTATTTTTGTAGGTAGTACCTACTCATAAATAGAAAGCTATATAAAAAATTTCAAGACTCGGCAATGTTATGTTTTTTTGTATGTTTTTCCTGAGGTAAAAAAATGAGAATTCGTCCAAGAGCGAGCTAAGCGAGCTCGGGAACTTAGGGCACCCCGACACGGATAGGTTAGGTTCGAAGGAGATGAAATTAAATATATATTAATTCTATCACAGTTAATTTTGATATTAAGCTGATATGACTTATGAAGTCATGTCATTGTCTTATCAGTCATGTCATTCTATCATATTTGCCGTTGATTTGGAAGTTCACTTTATTTTTGTAGGTAGTACCTACTCATAAATAGAAAGCTATATAAAAAATTTCAAGACTCGGCAATGTTATGTTTTTTTGTATGTTTTTCCTGAGGTAAAAAAATGAGAATTCGTCCAAGAGCGAGCGAAGCGAGCTCGGGAACTTAGGGCACCCCGACACGGATAGGTTAGGTTCGAAGGAGATGACGGAAGCTGAAGTGAGCGAGCAATTCACACGCCCAATATTGTTTATCCACTGTTATTCGTTTTTTTTCATATGTAAATCCATGTACGTCTAATTTTAATCCTCCGCGACTGGTTTTAAATGATTTTAAATATTTTTTCTCTATATTAATAAAGCATTAACACAAACATGCACGTAATAATAATACACCGACATGAACTTAACAATATACACAACTCAGTACGTTATGTAAAGCATACCCAAAATAATAATCATCCCTCAAATTAAAACTATAAATATCATCTTCTACCCAAATATATTTTTTATTACACTTGGTAAATGTTTCTTTCTGAGTATGAGTGAAAATATTATGGTAATTATGTTTAGGGATAAAAGCGTTATGATAAAAAACAGTAGCCCTCTTACTAATAAACGCGGAATAAAGTTATACCAGGTATACTAAGGTATACCCATACATTTTCATAGGTTTATACCTGGTATAACTTAATTCTGCGTTTATTTGTAAGAGGGTAAGTTGTTAGAGGGTAGGAGTTTAAATATATTTACATTAATGATATTATTAATTACAACTTTCGGAAACACGAGTGTTATGAACATCGCCGGTAGCACTACAAATAGTATGAATGAAAACTTTAGGATGAACATTTTTAGGAAGAGTGATCATTCGGATTACAAATCGTTAGGAATAACAATTTCGGGTAAAGAACTTTAGGTGAGCCAATATGGACCCATCGAAAATATTAAGATTTTCCTCAGTGATTAACTACGAATCCATTAATGGTGAATAGGCAAAAAGCATTGATAAACGCTATTGCTATACACCTTGAATACGTCACCACATAAAACCAATCTTAACATTAACTCCAGGATATTATTAAGTAAAAACAAAAGCCTAAGGTAATTAAGGTAGTTTGTGGATTACGAGAAAGCCTTTGATTCGATCGAGACTTGGGCTGTACTGCAGTCTCTCCAACGGTGCCAGATCGACTACCGGTACATTGAGTCATGCCAGTCCGTCTTCAGGATCAGACCTCGAAACCAATCCTTCTCCAGCGCGGCGTGAGACAGGGATACGTCATTTCGCCGAAACTGTTCACTGCTGCGCTGGAGGATGTATTCAAGGTTCTGGACTGGAGGGGGCTTGGCATCAACGTTAATGGCGAGTACATCACTCACCTTCAGTTTGCCGACGACATAGTGGTCATGGCTAAGACCATGGAGAGCCTCAGGAAAATGCTCGATGACCTCAGTAGAGCTTCTAAAAGAGTGGGTCTTAAAATTAACATGGACAAAACCAAGGTCATGGTGAATTCCCCAGGTTACACCCACTCCTATCAAGATCATATTATGTGTTCAATGAGTACAAGCAAGGAGCTAGCAAAACACAATAAAATTAGCCTTTTACCCATAAAATACTTTTATTTTACAACAGGACATTTTAATGCTTATTCTAGACTACATGAAATCACGATATTGAAATTGCAAATCTTTTGAGAAAAAGGCAGGATTCTAGACCTAAGTACATTGATTTTTGTAACTCAGAAAAGCTTTGAATATCTAAATACTTATTCTATTTTTCGGCTTACAGACAATATTAAAATACCAAAAATATCCATCAACTTTCCACGTTGACATTCAAATTTTGGATATAATCGACTAGCTTTTGACGTAGCCGCGTCCCGTGGTGCGGAAAACTTATGAATATAAAGCTCACAAAGCTTCGCGTATCAAGGACATGGCAGGAAATCATTCTGCTCAGGAAGGGACACGCCATTATGAGACATCTAGTTCAATGGCCGTCTAAGTATCCATATTAAAGAAACCATCGAAAAACTAAGCCATACCAATATAATCATATGTCTCCCAACCTATAGACAATGTGGTGATTACACAATAATATACAACTCACGGATTGAAATGTTTAATAGTCTTTTGTATCTTCATAATACAACATATGAATATGCTTATTTACTGGACTCGAACGCTGACTTACGTTATGATAACACAATGTTTTCGGGTCGTCAAGGTCTCCTAAACGACACAGGCATGAAAAACGTATTTACGAATCTCAAAAAGACTATTTGTGAAATCCAAGTGGAACATAGTAGTAATACTGACACGAAGGCTACATTTGAAGACATATCAAACCAGTTTTTTCTATAATTATCTGTTAATAATGCACCAAAACATCGCAGGATTAATAAATAAGGCAGACCAATTACTCTTGCACCTACTTGATCTCCAAAACCGCATAGACGTTATCTGTGTGACCGAACACTTCATGGAAACTGGATATGAAGACTTTCTCACTATACCTAATTATAAATTGGCAGCATGCTACTCCAGAGATACAAAAAGAGGAGGAGCGTGCATATTAATAAAAAACGACCATCAGTATAGAGAGCTTGAAGATATCAAAAAACTTTCAATTCAGGGAGTTTTCGAGTGCTGTGCAATCGAATTAACACAGCATGACATTATTGTTGTATGTATTTACAGAATACCTAAATCAAGTAATATTGACACTTTTTACTCAAAATTAAATATTCTCTTACCCAAGATCTGTTACAAAGCGCGCAGGAATGTCGTTATATGTGGTGACTTTAACATTAATATTTTGAAAAAAAATAGAACTTCCCTTGAGTTTACCAACTACCTATTAAGCTATAATCTGAAATTGCAAATTAACCAGCCCACTAGGTTACAAAGCGACACATGTATAGATAATTTTGCGCACAATTTTTCGCAAAAGTGTGTCCACTATGTAATTGACCTTAACATGTCAGATCACACAGCCCAAATCTTAAAGATCCCCGTTAAAAAGACTTGTACAATAAACAGTTGGAATATTACAGCGCGTGATTACAGTAACGGTAACCTTATGAAATTTAGATCATGCTTATTTCCTTTATCGTTTTGTGATGTTTATCAAACTGATGATCCTAATGTAGCGTACGATAATTTTATGGAAGTATTCCAGCTGTTTTATGATTTATGTTTCCCCTTGATCAACAAAAAAATAAAGTTAAAAAGGAATCCTTATTGGTTAACACCTGGTATAAGACGATGTAGCAAAAATAAAAGACAACTTCTCTGGCAACTTCGAGCAAAACCTAATAGCAATAACTTAATTAAATTTAAAAATTACTCACGCAGACTTAAGAAGATAATAAAACTAACACAAAAGGCAAAAAATAACCATAAGATAATGACATCAACAAATAAATCAAAAGATACATGGAAGATCATAAATGAAAATAAACATTGCCCTTCCTATGAATATATCACAGAAATACAAAATAACGGGGTTACAATAACGAACCCCAATGACATAGCGAACGCTTTTAACGATCACTTTGTAAATCAAGCAGAATTACTTTCAAAGGCCTCAGGATCTGCGAGCTATGAAATCCCGAATACGTGTTGTGAATCGATGTTCTTGGCCCCGACTACACCTAATGAAGTATATCGCATAATACAGGATTTAAAAAATAAAGTTAGCGTAGGGTATGATGATATCTCAACAAGAGTATTAAAATTTGTTTCCGATGTATTAGCTGGCCCCATTTGCCACATCATTAATGTTAGTATCTGCTCTGGAATCTATCCTGATAAACTAAAACCATCTATAATTAAGCCTCTATTTAAAAAACATGACAAAACTGACATTAATAACTACAGACCCATTGCCCTAATACCAGTAATATCAAAAATATTTGAGAAGGCTATTTATCACCGTATGAATTCCTTCTTCACGAAACACAATATCTTAGTAAAGGAACAGAAGGGTTTCAGAAAAAATAAATCCATAAATATGGCTATCTATGATTTTCTTAATATTATAATGACAGATATTAATGAAAGAATTCCTATTAGCGCTGTATTTATGGACATGACGAAGGCATTCGATCTAGTTGATCATAATATACTATTAAAGAAACTTAATGCATGTGGAATGAGGGGTAATGCACTTTCTCTTATACAGTCTTATTTAGAAAATAGAACGCAATATACGGAAATTAGACGTATTTCTAAAAAGGAAAAAAAAGAACTCAAATATATTTCAAACAAACGTAAAATCACTTTTGGCGTACCACAGGGCAGCGTATTGGGTCCGCCGTTGTTTTTAGCTTACATAAATGACTTTCCAAAACACGTCGCTTTTCCTATGGTTCTTTTTGCTGATGATAGCACAATAATTGTAAGAAATGATAAAAATAGAAACTATGAAAGTGACATCAAAGATGCATTGCAACAATCTATTGACTGGCTTGAACATAATAATTTAAAATTAAATTTGAATAAAACTAAAATTATGCAGTTTCGACAATATATAACCACTCCTGACATAAATATAACTTTTGACAATAACAGAATTGAAGAAGTAGAGCATATAAAATTTCTAGGCTTGACAATTGACTCTAAACTAACTTGGAAACAACATGCATCAATTCTTATAACAAAATTAAGTAGGTTCTCCTTTGCTCTATATAAACTTAAAAACATCGTTAATCAGGCAGCTGTTGTAGCTGCGTATTATGGCTATGTAGATTCCATACTACGTTACGGAGTAATTTTTTGGGCAAATTCCTGCGAGAAAAATAACATTTTTAAAGCACAAAAGAGGTGCATTAGATCGATATGTAGTCTTAAATCCACGGAAAGTTGCAAACCGCATTTTAAATCTCTTAAAATACTCACATTACCTTGCCTTTACATATACGAGACCGCATTGTTCGTCAAGAAAAATATTGAACTGTTTAAAAAAGCTTCAGAGCAACGCTATAGATCGACAAGACAAGAATATCGTCACGAATTATGTCTAAGAGCCTCGAAGACCGCCCTTATGCACAAAAGCATCCTCTGCATGGCTCCGAAAATATTTAATAAAATACCAAATGACATTAAAGATTTAAACTTGACACAATTTAAACGGAGACTAAATATTTTTTTAATTGATAAATGCTACTATACCATTGACGATTTCCTTCTTGACAAAATGTAATAAACTAAATGATAATTATTTATGTATGCTTATCAATTAAAAAACTTGACTGTAATTAATTGTATTCTGTATATTTATTTTAATAATTAATTGTATTGTAAATGTTTATTATAAAAATTGATTGTATTGTTAATATTGACATTTTGTTAATTTGTGTGAAATATTGATTTTAAATTATTATATTGTTAAATAGTGTATGCCCTAATGGGTAGTTTTTTGAGTCACCATAATCTAACTTTAAGACCTACTGTATCACCAAAAAACACACGAATAAATACTTTGACTTTGACTTTGACTTAAGTACTGACATTTGGCAATGGTTGTATCAAAGCCCATTTCAGAGGCGTTAATTAGGTTGCTAGTGATTTTGGACGACTTTTGTTTTGGCGGCCTACTTGATGGTCAAAAACCGCTGCAAAAAACATTATCCTCTCTCCGAAACAGTCGCTTAACAAGAGACATTTCAGAGAGAAATCTGAAGTGTATCTAATAAGGTACCTACACTGGTACCGCCATAAACAGCCTCCTTGCCTACATAGGGTCTACGTTTCCTAGTTATGGTGCTCCCACACTGCTGTTAAAAATGTTTATAAACATTTTCTAACACTAACACATAATACATTATTAACAGTATCTCATTTTGAAGTTAATTAAAATGTTTGCTTTGTAAATTCAATTTAATTTAAATGTTGATATTGTATTTTATTTTTGTATTGTTTGTCTAGTGCAAATAATTTTGTACACCTTATATTAATTATAAGACCTTCATACTGTACTCATGTTTTAAAAATAAATAGGTATATCTTATCTTATTTCACTCGATGGTAAGCGATGATGTGGTCTTTCCTAGAGGAACAAGTAACCTATTCACTCTTGACTTTAAGATTACGTGTAAATATACAACTTTTAGTTAACCTCTACTTATAATTATAATAATATAACATGATTAGTGTACTTATCTAAAGCCAAATAAACATACCAGCTATGTTATTGTATAATGAGTATAATTTTCTTGCTTTTCTTTTCACCCTCAATTTCGACCCGTTAAGGAAAGTTTTCTAACAGAAAAAGTCAATTAAAACTTTTCCCCGACCTTTAAATTGACTATAAATGAACTCAAAGCAACGTGTTTGCCTTCAATTTGCTTAGGCTGAATAATGTTGGGCATAAATATTTTAGCTAATTAAGTATTCATCAGGCTTTCCTTTTATTGTCTAGCCTATTATTAACTCTTTGGGAATGGATGCTGAAATGCTTGAAAATAAAATCAAAGTCAAATTTATTAACCCCCGCCGGAAAAATAGAGGTGTTATAAGTTTGACGTGTTTTGCTGTTTATCTGTGTGTCTGTCTGTGGCATCATAGCTCCTTAACGGATGAACCGATTTTAATTAGGTTTTTTTTTTTTGAAAGGTGATTTTGTCGAGTGTTCTTAACTATGTTTGAATAAAATCGGTTCAGCCGTTCAAAAGTTATGGGCGTTTTACTGTTTGAGGTTTTTTGTTTTGAAGATTGTTTGACGTTTTTAATTGAGGTGATTTCGCAAGATAAATGTACCTTGGGTTTCATAAATATTGAAATTTCACTTGTTTTAATTTTTGAATGTAACAAGTAAAATTTAAAAAACCCCCGACACATTTATCTTGCGAAAACACCCCGATTCAAACAGTAAAACGTCCATAACATTTGAAGGGCTGAACCGATTTAAGATTTAAGTGGCAAAAGAAAAAATACTGTTCAATATATTTAGGTTATCTTACTGACGGACTAAATAGATATTTTTCAACTACCCTATTATTGGTATGTATCAGCTGTCACCGAGTCATTTCAAATACATAATGTTTATTATAATATCGAATCCTAACGCACTATACTTCATAAAAGATATCTTGATCTCTGCGACAGCTGTCAGTATCAATACAGTAACAATAGCGCTTGACAGGCTAACAATAACGTATACGTCAGTTTGACATATGTCGCAGAAATCAAGCTATAATTGATGAAGCATAGTTAAAAATATTGAAAATAAAATAGTTACGTTCTTACTATTAGACTGTATCATTCCACTGCTTGAAAAAAGCCTGCCAGTGACTGCCATTTATTTCAGATTAAGGCTAATGTGGAATTAAGTAACAAACATACACAGATCCATCCAAACTGTCGCACATATAATATTAGTAATGTAAACCTTAAAGTAATGAATAGGTAAACCATGTAACGCGGTAATTCATATACCACAATATATAAAGTTCACTTCCATTTAATTACGTATCAGTGATATTAATTATTATATACCTATCAGTGGCTAACAGCCTATTTTGAGGACAGTATTCAAATAATAAATGCATTTTGTAATAACTGTAGGTACATGATTAAGTACTATCCATTTAATGATTGTATAATTGTGCTATGTACATAATTGCACTATTTTAGAGAGCAGTGGTAGCTCAGTGGTAACGGCCGTGGTTTATGCGATTGTGAGTTCAAACCCGGGCGCGATTGTGAGTTCAAACCCAGGCAGGCAATTTACTAACTCATCAACTATGTCACCACCACTGCGCTCAAACTGGTGAAGGAAAACTTCGAAAGGAAACTGGTATGTCATAGAAGTTCGTATTTCCTGATGGCTCTTACCTTACAGTAGGAGGAGCCTATGATTAATGAAGACATGTAACATCAAACCATTCTGGGCTTGCATTTATTACGGTCCACTCCCTCTTACGGAGAGGAAGCTCGTGTCCCAAAAGTGAAAACATTACAGGGTGATATTGCAATATTTTAAAACTTTAAATGAGGAGTGGAAAATGGAGTAGAAGTTTACAATTAGTTGAGTGTACAATGTGGCTGGCTCAATAGTTCAAAAATGGCTACATGGTGACTTCATAACAAACCGTTACAAAAAATAAATCGACTGCCAAAGCAAAACACTAAAAAAGCAAAAATAACTTTCGTTTCGAAAGTCAGTGTCATTGGTATCTCTTACTTTTTTTAAGTTTTATGACACCGACTTCCGAAAAGAAAGTTATTTTTGCTCTTTTAGTGTTTTGCTTTGGAATTCGATTAATTTTTTTGTGAAAAAAAATATTTTCTCTTTTTAGTTTTGGTACATACACCATCACTACGGAGTAAGCAAGTTCCATAGTAAGGTACCGAAAGGATTAACATAATACCCATAATAACTCAATTTACACATTCGCGCTGGAAGTCGATAAGGAGTTCAGTTATAATTTTATTATGTTCCATATCTTGACAACTGCTGAACTGATTTTGATAACATTTGCACTATTCCCTAAGTAGAGAGACACTATTGCATTAAAAATAATGATTACGATCCGGTTACTAGTTTTGGAGAAATGCGTGGACAAACATATCTACATACACCTATGAAATTTGGCACACGTGTTTAGAAGCGCACATACAATAACTTATGTGAATATTGTGCAATTCCAACAATATTACATACATACGTGTCTAATTGATCACCTCCCTTTTTTTAGAAGTCGGTAAAAAGTATTAGCAGATGCTGATATGCTGTTACTAAATATATTATTGGGACCCTTAAGTTGTCATCATAATAATCAAAATATCAACTAACTCAAGGTACATTCCACCTTTTTTACCCTTTTTCTACTCCCGTAATATATATGTAAAAATGGAGGATGTATTTACATTTTTCCACATGTCCTAACAAGTTAACAATTGTCTTGCCTGTAATAATAAGCTTCCCGTGATAAAATTGTATTATTTTTAAAAAGCTGTTTTTATTTTTTGTAGGATTTACCGACTCCAAAGGATTTTTTTTAAGAGACTAAAATTAGGCTGTTGACTGTATTTCACGCATAGTTATCCTTTCTATTAATACTATACAAGTATGTTTGTTTATCAATGCTTCAAAATTTGGAACTTGATCTAGGCAAGCGTACTCCATCGTCGACCAAATCATCGCTTACCTTCAGATGTAATATTGGTCAAACACAAGCCTATCAGTAGTAAAAAAAACTTAATAATTACAATGATGGTATATAATAATATATACTGAGGTAGATACGTTTTACCGAGGTTTGCGCGGCAATACAAACACAAGCTAACTAGCTTGAGTGAACTCAGTCCGTCCTGCGTCTGGCCGCGACACGAACGTACGTTTGAACAGTATGTTTATCGCTGTTTGACAACGGGGTGATATTTATATCTCTGTGATATTTTAACTTACTCAGTGATAGAAATAAAGTTCTAAGTTCCTTAAGTACTAGGTAGCTATAGTAAAATATCGCCGTGTTTTTATTTCTTTATAATGAGTATGAAGTCTCTACTGGTAAAATCTCATTGGATAACTATTAGTACATTCCTTCTAGTGCTAACCAAGAGCTTCACACAAAATACAGCTTCATTATTTTTCCACAGTAAAAATTTAATTACTTAAAAAATGTTTTCTAATTAATACTTTTTGAACTCCTTGAGCGCTATTAATCATCTTAGTTTAAGTGGTATCGATTTCTTATTAATTGTGATAGCGCATTTATAATTTATGGGTATTTAAAATCATAAAAAAATTATACAAATATCGTCCACTTGACGAATATTCTAAAATACTCTCACAGTTTTCAACTGCTAATAGCATCACCTGAATTATTCTTAATTTATAATAAATAATAATAATTACTTTTCAAGCACAATGTTTTTCGAAACGTCAATGTTATCAATTGAAAATTTTATTCTATCTCTCTATAATGCTCACAACCGGATCTTTGTGTCCCTGAATTGGCTGCAACTCCAATTGAATAGCGTTAAAGGTTAAGATATTTTTGTATAACTATCTCTTTCACTCACTAACGTTTGTCGCATCGTCCTATCTCGCTTATGCAGTATACTCGATGACAAACTGTTTCATGCGCAATGTTTGGCAGAGCCAACTTCAGAGACCCAAAGATCCGCTGTAACTATTATACTTCTGAAGGTATTCCAAAGAGCAAAAAAATTATACTTTTTGATAAAATTGTAAATGCTTAAAAGGTCACTTGATAATATTGACATTTTGGCTTAGCGCGACTTTTTAATGTCTCGATAAACTTAGACCTGTCAATTCCAAAGATTACTGAGCTCTTACAAATGATTGCAAAGGTGAAGGATACAAAAATAAATTTACTACTCATTTTAAACATAGCATATAATATACGTCATGACATGACGTTTGAATATCTTGATAAACTCAGACCTATCAATTCTAAAGTTCCCTTACAATGATAGAAAGGGTGATATTGAAACAAAAAAATAAATTGAATATCTATCTTAAACATGGCAAATAAGAATAAGTATCTCCTTATACCTGATTTTCTTTGTTAGGAAAAAAAATACAGAATATAATTTTACTGCCGCATGGTCCTGTAGTTTTCTAATTGCCGAACAAAACAGGCCCACTAATCGAATCGTTTGGGCGGTAGTCTAAAAAATATCGCTAAATAGAATGAATAAATTGTTTCTTTTTTATATTTGTTCGCTTTTTTTCGGGCTGCGGGCGTTGTGGTACTTTATAAATAAACTGTAAAGTTGAATATAATATGAAATGTTTCGATACTATGATTTGCATATTTGGAATTTATGATTCGAATGTGAGTGTTTCTTGAATAAGCTTTGTTTGTGATCGTTTTGATGTGTCGAGGATTATGGAGGGTAGATGTAAGGAGAACGATCTCATATGGGGCGAAAGTTGCAAAAGTGTCCAGCTTTATACACTAAATAATAGTTTAAAAACCCTCCAAAATGGCGGTAGCGTAGGCATATGGCGTGGTATGAATGTGGCAGTTGTTAAGGGATTGAAGTAAGGCGAGTTAGAAAATTTAATATTTTAGTGACTATTATGGTGAAGTCTTCATAAAAGATAGCTTGATCTCTGCGACATATGTCAAACTGACGTATACGTTATTGTTACGGTATTGTTAGCCTGTCAAGCGCTTAGCGAGTTTGTAAACATAACCTAAACTTAGTGTTTCAAAATATTGTTACAAAAATTTACCCGGTGGCTACTGTAGAGCCACCTTTATTTAGTAAATTTTCAAGGCGCGAAAGTTAAGTAGATGGCTAAATGATACTGCGGCTTATAAGATCAATTTAAATATATTATCCGGACCAAAGGTTTAGTAATACAAAGGAGCGAGGGAGCACACGCGATGACCGCTAATTTCAGTACTCGTACTGAATGCTCTACTAATATCAATTAGTGAAATGAGGTAAAAATGCACGAATAAGCATTAGTGCATTATTATTAGTGTATGGTTTCACCGTACACAAGGAAACTTTTTCATACACAGAGATCTCCTTTCCTCTACCCTCCATATCGGGGATCAACTGAACTAAAGTCGTGACAATCTAAGAAGTCGGATTTGAAAGCTATAAAAATAGCTACTTAATAATAATTAAACTTGTTGATTACGAATTATACTATTACTCGTAGTTATAGCGTACCTATGGGTAACATAGTAATTAATTTGGATTGTGAATTAGTTTTATCAATTTCTTACGTACAAAGTTATCGTGACATTTAAAATGAGAAACGTCATTGGACTTCTTAGATTGTCACGATCATAGACTGGTATTATATACAGAGTCATGATTATAATATAAAAATGCTTGCCATTTTTTTACTAGTAACAAGACCAAGAAGGGAATCAGAGGGTAGGAAGGTATCTATCTTTATTTATAATTATCTCGACACTGATTAGAAATTGTATTGAAATTTTGAAAAAATAATCTGCTAATCAATTGCTAAAAAAATTAGTGATTTCTTTTATTTTTAACTATGTAAATTCTCGTCTTCGAATTCGCAATTCAGAAACCGGGAGTAAGTAGAGCTGTCAAACAACGTAGTAAAAAAAGAGACATTGTCGTACACCTGTGTGGAAGAGATTTAGTTCAGACTAATTTGACAGCCACTATATTTTGTTTTTTTTTTATACTCTGCTTGAAAAATGGAGCAATACTTGCACACTGAATAATTCAGTAGCCGATTTCATTGAAAAATTAAGCCATAATTTTATATTAGCTCGAAATTAGAATACAATTACGAATAAACAAAATTAATTACCCACGTAACACAATGCAAGCGATCGCTAAACTTTATTGCTTGCACAATCCGCAATTGCAATAGTATAATGCCATTATCCGAATGGTATGGCGAGCAATGGATATAGAATACATATGGACGCTCGGATGATGTAAGCTTAGGACGTGAATCATGGTACCGGACACGGATTGAATTAGTGCTGCATTTTTATAGTTTATCTTAATCTCACCCCAACCCAGAACAACAAAAAATTATTTAAAATTGATGACAGTAACTACACAAGGTGTTATTATGTAATTATAATAGTATCGATATAGGTATACAATACAGAATGTATTGCAAACTTTTATAAAATGGAAAAACCTTTATGCAAAGCTTATTAATTTGCTAGAATACAAGCAACTTAAAAACACAATATTGTTCTTCTGTCAAGATTAGAAAGACGTAATGCATTTTATTACAAAAATATAAAAAAGACTTGTAGTTATATCTAAGATAAAGACTACTAGTGAAAAGTAAATGTCTCTATGATATTTGATTTGTAAACACTCCAGTATAATTTAAATTCATTTTTGTAAAACACAATCCTTGCCTTTTAAATCTTTTTAGCATATCAAGCGAGATTATTTCGTTTGTGTTATTTGTGGGCGTTCATAAAATTCGTTAATCAGCAGTGTTGTGATGTTACTGTTGTATTCAAAGTGCTTTTCGAAATCACATTTGATACAAAGTACATTAACGTGATACGATGCCTAGATATCCCAATTGTATTTTTAAGTCAGTTGTATATTTTACGGAATATATAGTTACCGTTTTCAAGATTAACTCTGTACATAATTATACATAGAATATACAGGATTGGTATGTAAGATATTACGCATACTTAGTGGAGGCATGTTCAGCAGTGAACGTCTTTCGGCTGCAATGATGGTGATGAAGTATGATATGTATATTCGGCATGATCCATATAAACACCAACAATATGCTTGCCGTGGCCTGAATCAAGTCGTCTTGTCAAGTTTTACTTCAGCTTGCTGGATCCGTTCACCCGTCAGTAAATCCCAGATGAACGCAAACTATTGAAATCAAATCTCGATTCGTTATTGACTACCAACTTATTAATGTCTAATGAAAACAGAAAGATATGGAGTCGTTAAATAATAATAACTTCAAGATTGCCAAAGTTACTTGGGGAATTTCTTTATACGTTCAAAGACTTACTGCATAGCAAGTAATTTATATGTGCGCTTAGAATTTTACGATCGAGTAAATTACTTCGCGAATATTGTTCACGTCATTCCGCGATATTAGAACTCTCGCAGTTGACACCCGGGGTATATAATACCCAGCTCATTTACATCAAATGTTATAACGTTAGATTTTATGGACGAGTTCTATGGTATGCTTTTAACATTTCTACGTTATCGTCAATGTGTTCCTATGCCAATCTAGTGTTTTCAAATGACTACTAAAATTTAGGGGCATAGATATACTGGACATTAGGCTATTCTACGATTAAGCCATTTTATGTAGGGCCCACATAATAAATAAAGAGAGAATTGGGTGATTCTCGGGCTATAAAGTGTGGTCGTTTCTTCGCAACAATACATTTTAGGTGTAATTTTCAGTGTGCGTGAGGATGAATGGATCGTTGGCTTGTTTTGTTGCGTCGATATATCCAATTTGTGGCCGACTGTTTTCTAACTTTACGTACTAGTAGATTTACTAATTCAGAGGCCGATTGTTCTTGGAATAATGTCTGGCAGACTGGAACTATATTTCTGTATGCGTTAGGAAAAAACGACTAGATTGGCAAGCAGCGACAATAGGGTAGTTAACAAAAAAAAAACTATTTAGTCCGTCGGTTAGATATGTTAAAAATATTGGACTCGTATTTTTTCTTTTGCCACGTAAACACAAAAATTACCACGAAACAGAGTGTTGAAATATCGTGTGATGTCACAGTGCGCTACACTTTATACTGACCAAGTGACGTCACAAGACCCCAATTCTGAACTTTGATGCGCTTTATCTTTGTACATTTTTATTTATTTGATAGAATAAAAGTATGGGTTTAATAATATTTGATAATCTCTCTGACGGACTAAATAGAATTATCATTTTTCTACCCAGGAAACATCCCAATTCATACACTGACACCATCACACCAGCAAAATGACGGCATGCTGACGTAACCCTAAAATCGTTCATTTTAACGACCAATGGGGGCCCGTGTTCATAACGGTAGCCTGAAATGTGTGCCTAACATTCATATTTGGTTGGGTATAAAAATTCTTGCGAATGAGTTCTAAACGATCTTGTTGATCGTATTTCTTATGTGCTTAATGGTCTTTTCACGCATAATATGAACGAGCCAATCATTCACGGATGACCTACTTCCATACCCAATAATAATAATGATTTTATGGCTCTGTGATGAAATGCTCATTTTCTTAACTGGTTATATAAAATTTGATGGAGAGGATAATGTGAACTAGATACATAATAACACAAACAAATGTTAGACACAAGATATGCTTAAGATAGCCTGGCGACGAATTATGTCTGTTTCCTCAATAAGATCGCGTCCATATTCCGGCTCATTATTTATTTGGCACACACCCGTCAGGATATCTCCTTTGAAGGATGCTGCGTATTCCATATGGACGTGGATATATATGGGCATGAATATAATAGAATTAGTGGACGTTTCTCTACTTTTTTATGTTTGAGCTATGTGTAAAGAACAATGGCTCTAGTCTTGGCATGTTCTTGCATATTGCATAATAATATGTAGAGTTCTTAAGGAGATTGAGAAAGACGATTCATCTATTTTTTTTTATAATAATCGATACTGTCCCATTGCTGGGCAAAGGTCTTCAATAAGTTCTTCCATGAACTTTTTTAATGTGCTTCCTCGAACCAGTCTATGAACCTGTATTTTTAGGGTTTCGTACCTACAAAGTAAACAAAACAAATATAAAGGGAATAGATAGCTAAAATGTTAATAGATAAGGAAAATATTTTTATTTGTAATAATATTAAGCGCTATTCCTCTCTCCTAGACACTGACTGTATCTAGAATGTTGCTGTGCCCGACAGGGTCCATAATTGTTTCTGTAACTTATATTTACCACCTGTGTGTACATTATGGATGCAATAAATTTAATTTGAATTTGAATTTGAATTTGAAAGTTAAAAAAAAGATCAATTATAAGATTACTCTCTTGTCCGTCTGTCTGTCCGTGTGGCACCAACGATTTTCTCAGGAATGGGTGGACCTAGTAAATTGAAATTTATGCCAAATGCTGAGGTATATAGTCCCTACTAATTGTATAATCAAGTTCCTGTGTCAACACGATAAAAATACATGGACAGATTTAGATTTTTGCGAAAACTTGTAAGTACGAAAATTAACCTTGATTTTCACTTTTATTTTTCAGAATTTTCCCTTCACTTGTGTTGTAAGACCTTGCTTTTAACCATAATTGACAATTCTTGGTCAACCGGAAGTACCCTATAGGTTTTGGGTCGTAAACCAAAAGGTATATGGTATTGGGTATATGGTAGTTCCCGTTGACCTAAGATCACGAAATTTGGCAAAAAGTAAGGTTTTACAGCACAAATAAAAGAAACATTAAAAAAATAAAATAATTTAATTTTGTAAACCTAGCTCAAGTATTTCTATCATCCACGCCCTGTACTACCACACGTTAGCAAATCAATCATTACAGCACACACACACACTTAAAACTTAGGCACCAATAAAAATTATAACAATTATTATGGCGGTATAATGGGTAGGTACGGAACCATCGGCGCACGAGTTCGACTCGCCCTTGTCCGGTTTTTTTTAATACACTGTAGTTTTGCGCTTGCCCACTATCTCACCTGCCTCCCTAGCCAAGTTACAAACGTTTGAAAATTGTATAAATCAAAATACAAGTTGAAATCGTTCGTTGAAAACGATATTTTTGCACGTGCCTTGATTGGAAACATTAAAAATAACGTTTTGTGTTAAATATGTATTTAAGTATTAATACTGATATTATTTCTAGGATAAGTAAGATAAAAAAGCTAATTATTCTCAATAACACTGATACTCCATATCGAAAAGACAAAACAAAAACAACCACTGTTTTTATTATTAGAAATGCCTTATTTTTAGAAATTACTTCAGAGAAGGAAAACGGTGACGTGATTACACAAAACATGTACCTATATTTGTATCTTGCGTATTTGTGGGTCAAATCTTGTAACTGAATTTAAAAACAGTTATCCGCAATTGCAATCCTGCATACACGGTTGGTTTTGATCACAATACTAGAAGTGACATAATTGAAAAGCCAATATGGCGGTCTCCCAAAGATGGCGGACAAAACTTTTTTTTGTGCATTTTTTATATCAAATGAAAGGATCTTCTGAGAGAAATATATGTCGCATCAAGGCTGGCCGATAAATGTAAACCATCGGAAAGTCAGGATGTATTCCTTTAGGTTAAGACATCGTGTGTGGGCAGGTCGGTAGGTACAATCGTGCAAATGAAATCACATAAATTATTCGATACAGTGGGTTTATTCAAATATTCACAGTTACAATCTTGCTTACTAATATTACGGATCGACACTGATTCTACGACGTGTTAGCTCTAAGGCTGTTAGTACTCAACTGCAATATCCCCCCCACGCAAGTGCTTATAAAAAGCGTGCGAATGCGTAGTTGCTCTTGATTGCAGCCAGGAGCGTGCTTGTTTTAACTTCCGTACTATTGACTAAACCCGACATATACATATTTTTTATTTATTTTTTAATTTTTATAAAATTAATATTTTTTGCGACTACACAATTTAAACGGAAAATATTTTTGTGTTCACCAAAAATCTAAAGATACATCTAAAATACTGATCGTGCACCAAAAATTAGTTGATCTATGAATAAATTATGGTCAAAGAATCAGTCCAAGAGCGAGCGAAGCGAGCTCGGGAACTTAGGGCACCCCGACACGGACAGTTTAGGTTCGAACGAGATGACGGGAGCTAAAGTGAGCGAGCAAAGCGAGCGAACTCAGCTCCCGTCGTCTCGTTCGTGTTAGGTTACTTTTGACCCTGCAGACAGAAATAGGAGCCCCGCGCAGCGGGGCTACGTCGACTTATATGAGGCCCCAAGGTAGAGATGAAGTGCCTCTATGACCTCGAGCAAGAGGTCTTATACTCCGTCAAATGGTACCGCGGAGACCGAGAGTTCTGCCGGTACTCCCCCGGGGACGTACCTCCGCTCAAGATATTCCGGATACCTGGCATAGAAGTTGTCGTAAGTTTTAAACTCCGTGTTCCGTTTTCGTGAAAGTTTTGGTTGTACGGACGGTGAATAAATTAGGGATGTGCCGTATCGAGAGAAATGTTAATTGCCTTTTTATTTCGTTCAGGGATGGACAAACGCTAAAAGTTATGTTCATGAATAATTTCACCCTTTGAAATATTAACAATGAATCAAAATTCATAGTGTATTTAAGGCGTTTTAAGCATGCTTTACTAGAGCAAGACGTACACATGCGCCAAAAATTTTCCAAATACGTTACGCACATGACAAAAATCTAACAAACATGAAAAGGTATATTGTGGGTGCCAAGCATGCGGGTGGATCCTGCGTGCATGCAGAAATCCATCAGACACTAAAACATTAATTTTAACCGACTTTAAAAAAAGGGGAAGGTTCTCAATTCGACTAAATGTATTTTTTATTTGTGTTACTAGCTTCTGCCAGCGGCGTCGCCCGCGGGGGAAATGGTTACTTCTAGGCAAGCGTGCTTCACCTTCGACCACATCATCACTTAACATCAGGCGAGATAGTGGTCAAACGCAAAAAAAAAAAAAAAAAAAAAAAAAAAAAAAAATTTAAAAAAAAGATCTCAACTTTAAAGTTCGCAGCAATTAAAGTTCCGTGCTAAGATACTGATCCAACTTGCCCTGAAAAGCTGCGTTTCCTCACCGGGCTTTGATGGAGTTTATAATATCTTAACAAAGTTTAAGTTCCAACTTCTTAGAGCGCGACGCATAGAAATTTTGGAGTATTTTAGGTGGTTGTTTAATTATCAATTTGCAGTGTTATCGTAGGCTCTTTGGAAACTTACTCGAATTATACCTACGCTGTGTTGACGTGAACCCAATTTAAGCTAGGAAGGTGATTCGATGTCTAATTTCGAATCTGCAAGGTCTTTATCAAGACTCTTGACCTGGATTTACTTTGTTAGCTTGTCTGTAAGGTTGAAATGGTTATTGCTTTGTTAACTTAATTTGTATGTGTTATAATAAGTAGTTATTTTTCTAGTAGGATAAAAACAGAAATAGTAGACTCGTTTTATATTCAAACTAGTTTCTGCCAGCGGATTCACCTGCGTGAATTTCAGATATTATCTCTAGACAACGTGCTAGCAGAATAAAAAGACTTAACCCAGGACAATGTCTACCCGTGTGCCAAGATTCATTCAAATCCGCCGGCTTAATACGTATCTTTTGCAAGAGCAAAACGATAGCAATCAAACGCTTTATGTCATAAAAGTCGGAATCACCTGCAGTGTAGGTATGGTAGGTCCTACACAATCGTTTGCAAATCGCACGCTGTTTATCTAATGAACTTATTTATAAAAAAACCGCCAAAAACTCTAAAACTTTTGTATTGAAGAGCAATTATTGTGTAAAAATCGCTATCGTTTTGCTCTTGCAAGATACGTAATAAGCATGCCGTTCAGCCATTGAAGCATAAATAACAAACATACAAACTTACAACCATCAATTGTCTGTTACTCATCAAAATTAATAAAAGTAAATATATTTATTTGTGACTCGCACAAGAGATACAGAAAAGAACAATAACAAATAAACACACAAAAATTAAAATAAAAGTATCCCGCGCGAGACCAAAAAGGCTTTTAACTCCTTAACATAAGGAAAAATGTTTTTTGTAATAAAAAATGTGACTAATAAATGTAACAAGTACCATCAATCCTTAATCTACATTATATGTAGGTACCTCATTCTATGGTTACATATCAGGTTAATCCTTTAAAACGAACGAGAACCTCTTTTAAGAATTTTGTACCCAATTTCCAGCAAAATAACTTGTATGTCACATAAAATAGAGTTTCAATACGTGCGAAAACAGACGCTGAAACTGCGACATAAACAATACTGAAAACGAAATAGTCCTGAACAAGAATATGAGCTGTTAACACTTCACAAATTGCTTTCACATTGATCAGCATGGAGCCGAGTTTTCAATACAAAAATTATTCTTTGCAATATGTATTCCATTTTCTCTCCAAAATATATTATTTAAAATGAGACACATTTGTTTCAAAGTGTCGTTTTCCTGGGAAATACCGCATAACGTCAAACATTATGAAAGAAATGGTTTAAAAATGGTGGATGCAAAAAAATGGCTTCTGTTTGGAGGTCGGACACATAAATATATCGCTGGACGAACCCATTAATGTCTAGTCTAGACTATAGACACATACTTTACTCGTTTACTGTCTAATTAGGCGGGAATACATTTGCACAATATTAATTGAAACAAAAAAGTAAAGTTTCTCTATCAATACAAAATTGATTATGGTTTTATTAGGTATTCGCTTCTAAAAGTCAATTAAATAAATCAGATTAATCTAAATGTTATCAAAACATTAAAAACCAAATTTATTTTACGTCGCGGACCAGATAATTACGCTGTCAATATCAGCCGAGCCAACAAGTGAATCACTTTGTTTCACAATTTGTTAGTACAGGCATGTAAGATTAAAAATGTAACCCTTTTTTGTCGCGTTGAAGTCCTCAATAATACACGTAGCGAACAGATCCCATAGACGTGCTACTATGTATATTTAGGCACCAGCCCGCAATGAAGCAAGTTGTATTCACATCACGAGGTCGCCCACCATGTGACTGACACACACAATTCAGCCGCCATGAAATAAAATTTCCGCAGCCATTTCTCTTTTAGTAAGGCACCTCAACATGACAAATTATAAAGTATGGAATTAAGTTTTGTAACTTTCTTCTACGCCATTCAAGTCCCCGTCTGAGTTTACAAACATTCCACGAGATATAATTATAATTTTAAGTAAAGCCCCCACACAACATTTTCGTATTATTGTAATTCATTACTTCCCTGTCTGCGAGGCAGAAGCGCCATTTTTTCCTCAAACCTACTCGAGCAGCCGTAATATGGAGGGATGTGTGTGTAACTGCAAAAAGATTTGGACGAAAATTAAATTATAATAACCATTTCCATTTTGGGCAAATTAAAAATTTCCCTCTAAATTAAAACCTCAACGGGCACCTTTGTTTGAGCTATTAATTTCTTTTGGTACTCTGGTTCTTGACCTTACAGTGTGTTCGAGGAACGGAGCTTTCATGTTGGATAAATACCGTGAATTCTTGTGTTAAGGTAAACTGCTAAATATTTTGTGCGCTAACTTATAATTAACGATCATTGTGTGGCCAAATAATAATCCTATAAATTGCGGAAACCATCTAAAAATATGTATAATAGACAACATTTATCCAGTGAAAAATATAATTAGTTCCAGTGGTTGCGTTTGAATAACGTGACTTAGCACAAATTCAACATAACGTGGGGCTGTATTCAGCATTTTAATACATCATGTCTGCATAATTGCGTGTACGTAACGTTCACGGTGTGATAACGGGGCAAACATTTATATATTTTATCGCCGCTTCCCACGTCAAGTTTCTCGAGTTACCATAATTACGGATCCAATCGTTTTTATGGGGGACTATCGGGAGTGCGACCTAACAATAACTATGTAGGCCGTTATCATCTTTATCTGTTGCCGACACTATCCGCGGTGTTGTTTTATATGGGCAATTGTTATGCCAACTGTATGTGAGTACCAACTGTATGTGGCCATGGTTGGGCGCTTGAACCTGTCTTTGGAGGCTGTCTCCGAATGGGGCGATGCCAATCTAGTCAGTTTCAATGCTGCTAAGACCCAGGCGTGTCTTTTTTCCGCAAAAAAGAGCTTATTCCACCCGGCTCCATCTTTCCGTGGTGTAACCGTGCCGATAACGGACCATCTCGACCTTCTTGGTGTTACGTTAACATCAACCCTCAATTTTGGTCCTTTCATTGAGGCAAAGGCTCAGTTGGCTGCAAAAAAGTTGGGGATCCTTGCAAAGGTGAGACGGTACTTCACGCTTGAACAGCTGCTCAAATTGTATAAAGCGCAAGTTCGGTCATGCATGGAGTACTGCTCTCACCTCTGGGACGGATCTGCCAAATATCAGCTTGATGCACTTGAGTCGATTAACAAACGGGCCAAGAGGCTTATCGGTAACGATGCACTGGTCGCCTCAAAGCTCCAGAGCCTTGAACATCGACGCCGGGTGGCCAGTCTGTCGGTTTTTTATCGGTTACATTTCGGGGAGTGTGCGATGGAACTGCACAATTTGATTCCACCTAGCCCTTTCCATCACCGGACAACAAGACGTACGGCAATGCGCCACCGGTACATGGTGGACATCCCACCCATACGTACAAAGCGTTTTGCGAATACTTTCATTGTACGCACAGCTAAGGAGTGGAATTCCCTGCCGGAGTCTTTGTTTCCTGATAGCTACAACCTTGGGGTCTTTAAGTCAAGAGTGAATAGGTTACTTCTAGGCAAGCGTGCTTCACCGTCGACCACATCATCACTTACCATCAGGCGAGATAGTGGTCAAACGCGAGCCTATAGATAAATAAAAAAATAAAAAAAAACAACTCATTTTATGCCCACATGGGCCACTTAAATTTTATCGCAGGGCCGTAACATGGCTTCATTACTGAAAACTGTCTGGCATCCTCATTCAAGCCTATAACACATACGTTCTGTAGGCATTAATAAACTTTTTATCGTGAAGGCTATCGTTCGCCAAGGGATCGTTTGTCGACTGACGATTAAATAAGGGATAACGAGGTAGCTTCTTTTTACGGGGGATAATTGTATAATGTTTTTACTTGAATTTATTGATGTTTAATATTAAATTGATACTGCAAAGTTAAGTGGATTTTTTTCCAGAAGACTTCAGTATAATTTTGTTGTCATGGTATAGTCGTGTGACTCCTTGTTGCTCTGCAGGAATGAGGAAAATGGTTTGAGTATAGTTTTGAGTGTTTGTAAGAGACCAAAGACACGGTAGTCTAGAATGGGGTTGACTGAGACGACGACTAATACAGAAGTAGGTAAGCATGTCGTGCTGACCTCGAAATATATTCGGATAAGGGCAAGAGAATGATGAAATATTAAAATTGATTAATTTCCGACATCGGTGCCTGTTATTGTCAGTTTATAAGATGCTTAACAACGAGCATGATTTGCCAGCCAAAATTTTGGTAAAAAAAGTAGGTAGGTACACCCTTTTTTATTAGGGCAATGAAGGGTATGAAATTGATTATAATAATTAATAACAGTCGGAGGATACATCTGGTTTTGATGATTTACTTCTTCATATTCTTTTTTAATTAATTATTTTATTATATCGTCGTGATAATATTATCACAACGACATCAAGCATTATAAACTTGATGACGGCTACGTATTATTACAGTAGTTCACAATCAAATCGTAATTAAACGACGTTATGCTAAGCATTGGTATTATGCATTATTTAATAGGACGTGCTTCTCACATTGTTTCAAATGCGAGAAGCATGAATGAAGAATGAAGCATTGGTGCAGTAATAATGGGTATAGTAGTTGTATTAGGAGCTCGTCATCATCATTTCAGCCGAAAAACATCCACTGCTGAACATATGCCTCCCTCAACTGTCGCCACATCGACCGCTCCGTGCCACTCCATCATGAGCGGATTGGATAATTCTTCCAATTTGAACGACGGGTCTTGAAAAACTTAGAGCCGGTTGTATGGACAGTTTCCTCGAACCCTTTGTTTTAATCGTCCGCAGTGATCCCTCTGCTCTCGAAATTATTATGGAATTCGAGCTGAAAGCTGGCGGGGTTTTGAATCTAGAACTGCGGTGGACGGAGCGTAGACTTCATTATTCAAGACCTTTCCAGCTTAATATTTAAGTTCAATGTGCCTCATACCATACGGTGTTTACTTCTGGTTTTCACCGAGTTGATCACAGAGACATCATTGAATATACGCTTCTTCGTCGACATGATGAAGTCTATTTCATTTTTCGTTGCACTATCGGAGCTCTGCCAGAGCCACGTCCTATGTTGACGCTTTCTGAAGAAGGAGTTCATCATGTAGAGGCCTTTTCATAAAACTGGCCACTAGGTGATCCCGGTAATTCTGTCGTCCAAACCCAAATTGCCCCACTCGCAGCACATCATCGTCTCGTTTGCCCAGTTTCGCGTTTAAGTCCCCCATGACCACGGTGAAGTGAGATTTGTGATCATGCAATGCTCAGCAATTGTCCTCATACATGGTCTCTACTTCGTCGTTGGGGTGTGCCGAGGTTGGGGCGTAGACCTGTATGACCTTTAGCGAATATCTTGAGGATATGCCGAGTATAAGGTACGCCACCCTGGTCAAAACACTCTCGACCTTCACTACGTTGGTCACAAGAGACTTGTGGACGATAAACCTGATACCACCCTGGGACTGCCGATCACCCTCTCGGAAGTAGAGCAAGTTACCGGATTTATGGACTCCATCGTAACCTGCTCGATTTTTCGTCAAGTTTGATGATCTTCTCTTCGGTCCGGAGTGTACGCGTGTTAAATGTTGCCTGCGCCAGCCATCAGTTTGAATTCTAGTTGCCGGCTCTCGTCCGGGGACTCTTCGCACCCCTTGCCACGCCATAGCCTCGACCGCTACCGTAGTCGGAGTATTCGGGCTGCCGGGCACTAGTTTTTTACCGTTTTTTTCATTTTATATTTATTTCGGTTTGGAGGGTTTGCCGTAATCATCACGCTTTGCAGGCGGGATGTTGATCACAGTTTGCTGTTGCAAGTGCACAGAGAACGCTGCTGGCGTGTCCCTTAGTAGGCTCTTAAGACACCCACGGGAAGATATGGGATGATGAAATTCTTTACGTTCGACACCATACGGAACCATCTCGTTATCGCTTGTAGATGACACTTTGTCTAGCTCAGGCAAATTGTTCCCACTTGACAACAATTCACCAGTCGTTACCATTTAAGAAAACATTTATCATGAGAACACCTCATTCATCAAAAGCAAACGACCACTCGTCTCCTTAATTACCTTCACTGCGCCCTTGCGAAGAACCCATACAACTATCATTACATTTTATTAAGCTCCGTCAGACTGACACGCACAATACGTGGTTTGCGTGGGATCAGGTGGGCTCGTACAGATTGTATATTTTGTATGGAATCGATTTAATTAGTATCGTTAAATCACATTTTGAGTTTGTCGCTATCATTTCGCGGATACAGACTCGCTTTCAATATGCTTTTAAGTGAATTGGTTTGATTGAATAACATTTAAAAAAATAGTCCAAGAAAGAATGGGTAAAGAATATTTTGATATGTGAGAAATTATACAAAAGAAAAGGGAGTCAGCGAAAGCATGATTGACTGATGATTGACGAAATGGAAGAAGAAACTCCAAATAACACTGAACAAAGGGCAGGAAGATGACGATGGTTTAGATTGGTCTGTTTTAATAATGAAATCAGTGAAGTAATTTTCTACCTTATGAGATTGCTCTTGTCAATGGCATGATAAAGCAGTTTTACTAATAACAGTAGGTACTCAGAACATACAGGAGCACCTACTGCAGATAATAATTATAATAATACCACGCAATAGCAATTACGGCTAAAGACGTTACAGAACTACAATAGGGATCAAAAGTCATAAAGTACCTCAGTGATGAAACGATCATATTTTCAAGCTTCAATAATAATATGAAGAGACAAGATGTCTCATACAAAGTTCTCTCTCTTGAGAAGTCTGTAGTTTGTTCTTAAGAGGCAAAGTGAACATTCTTGATCATAACTTGTTTAGACAAAGCAAGCTTCTTAAGCAGTCTAGAATTATGATTTATATTGAGCTAACGTGTGGAAGTAGTTTTGAAGATATTTCAGGTGAAAATGTATTTCTGTATACGGTTAAAATTGTTTGGTTATTCTGTCCTTAAGGCAACCGAAGGTGTGTGAACGCTCTTGGGAGACAGAGTTGTCTCCCCTAAACCTTTCAGTATAAGACAAAATATAGGTACTACGTGATAAGGTCCTTCCTTGTCTGCCTCTTCTCAGATGTACTTTTGGTCTTAATTTAAAGGGTTTAAATACCACTAAAATAGAGAAGCTTCACGCTCTACCAACAAACATAATTTGACGACACGGTTGGCGCAGTGCTTGAGTGATCAGCTGTTGCGGGTTCGATTCCCGCACGGAACAAATATTTGAATGGCCCACAGATAGTTGTTCCGGGTCTGAGTGTTTGTGTATTTGAGTTTATATGATTGTAAACGCACCCAGGATACAGGTGAAATTCCTAAAGCGGGCCAACGTTTTTTAAAAAACAAAAATAAAAACTCGAATATGAAAAATGCTAGAGCCAGAAAAATCATATTAAATTCCACCCTAATGTCAAATATAGATAGAATGTGATTACAACAACATGTACGACGTACAAAAGACCGAAAAAAAATGCTTCTGGTAGAATTCTGAAGGGATTAAGTCTTCCTTTATGTTGGATTTCCTCGTATGTCTACCGCCTACTGCTGTACTAATAACTTCCTCATATTGTTATCAATCTGTCTTCCAATATGACATATTCTCCCTTCCCCCATTATGTCATTGTTCCCCCAGGACTAATAAGTTTACTATATGCTCTGCTCATGTTGATAGTGATTCAGATTTTCAAGTTGAGCCGCAGACTGATGGGTCTCGACGATGAGACAAAGCCTTTTTTATAGATAGAAATTGTTCTTCAATTATTATCCAGAAAACAAAAATTACGCGTTGTCGGATTGAGGCATCGCGCTTGTCTTTGGAACCTTTACAAATGAAATGTCTTTTGAACACACAAATATCAAGAAATTTTTTAGCAAAAACAATTAAGGATAGAAAAGTAAACAATAATAATATTATTACTAATGTCAACCTCCACTTTTATTACTAGCGAACAAATACAAATTCCTACTAAGTAAAATAGGTAATATATTTCATAAATTCAGTTGGGAAGAAAATTAAGTTGGTGCTTGAATTTCGCTATGAGTAACATACATATTTCTGCTCCCGTCGGCACGTTTATTAATTCCAAGTAGCGTCAAAACATTTGAGTTATGTTGTACTATCAACGTCGCGAAGTAACTCATAAAATTCTTCGTCAATAGTTTTTTACAAAGTAAGAAAACCGACATAAAAAGTGAAAAATATCTTTAGTGTCGGAAAACTGTTTTCGTCTTTAGTTCTATCAATAATAAAACGAAGTTAGTATAATGTTTTATAGAATATTATTATATTGAAAAAAAAAATATTTTCGTTAAATTTCGCAGCGCGGGTCATGGTAGCAATTTTTTCCAGTTGTAATCTAGAAATTTCTAATAATTTCATGAACGCTTGTAATTAAAATAGTTTCAGCGTGTTTCTGTTTTCTTTATGCTAAAAATTGTCCTGTGCTTGTTATTGAGGATATTTTAAGAATTCCATTCTAAACAGCATTTCTTTGAGTTTTTCCTTGCGTTTTTGAACTACTGCCCTTAAAAATTCTTCGTTAGAGTTGCTTATATATATGGTTATGATAGCAAACTCTGCACTGTCTTCCTCACTCAATGAAGTAAAGATGGAGCCATTGAAATCATTAATGAATGACATTTTGCCGATGACAGGCCGCCCGGCCCCAGTCTCCATTGAAACATGAGATCCATTCGCTTTGTTTGCTTGTTTCATTATCACAACGCATTGTCTACATTCAGTTCCAATTTCTATTGACAAAAGCATATTTGTCGACTATAAGGTGATAGGCACAATTGAATAATGCCTACTTTAGGCATAGAAGAAAAATTGCTGTCTGACAATAGACGGAAATTCGGAATGGTTTTGATTTATATTCTCGTGCCAGCTACGTAGAATCGATTAGGTCGAGAGTAGTTGTTAACTATGTGGATATGAAATTTAGAAAATCAACTGAAGGAATTGGTTTGGCATTTAAATTGGTATTTTTTGTTCAAGAACTCATTGATAGACATTGTGAGTCTGAAATCGATCAGTATCTGCTGGTAAACGCCATTTTCTGATGCATGTTAGGGAAATAACAGACAAAGAATCCCTTTACAAATTTCAGCTGGTCATTAAAATGTATTTTGAAAATGTATGCATGACAGAATACGGTAGTGTGAATCGCACAGACTCACTGGTGCAAAAGGTGTAGTCTGCAGTAACCGACTCACTATGCGAATGTAGAGGACAAGCTTGTGAGCTGAAACGTACTGAGCTAAATGCGAATTGAGATTAATAGTGACTAAAACACTGTACCTAAGAGAAATATTGTAGAAGAGATTTTATAAGTATCACGTTCATTGCATACTAGTTACCCGCCACAGCTTCGCTCGCGTAGAATTGGTACTTAAAATAAATATAAATTATATTAATAGAAAGAAAGAAAGAAAGAAAACATTTATTGCCACTAAGGAATGTAACAGCATAAACAAAACACAAGATTAAACACAAGCACGGTATTTCCAGTATGGCAAAAGGAGCGGGCTCAGCCGATGCTGACCAGTATGCAGCATGGATACTACGCTGGTCAACGCTGATTTTCAGCCCGCCCCCTTTCTTACTGCACTTATCATAACAAATCACTTGATAAATACCCAACCCACCCCCAATAAATACCCTTAACTAGCCTAAATACCAAATTATACATACCCACAATTATAACAGCTTATACAATAACTAATACATCAAATTAAATTCCAATTATTTAAAAAAAACACCAATAATAATTTTTCATCAAAATACCAAAAAAATAAAAAAAAAACCATAAAAAATACAAAAAAATAAAAAAAAGTATAATGCCTACCCAAAATAACAATTCATTACAATACTAAAAACAATAATCTATTAAAATACAGAAATTACTAATTCATTAAAATTAAAATACGATTTAAGATTAAGTACAGAATACTGTTTGTAGCCAGCCCTGCCGGATGAGACATGGTGTATGCGAGGACAGAGATAGCAGTACCTTAAGCATTTGTGATTTGTTTGCGAAGTATTATTGTCCTTACTCTCGCCCTGAAAGCTGACTGAGAAATGCTCTGCCTAAGCGGTGGAGGCAGATCATTCCATATTTTAGCCGCACTGTATTTAAAACTACCTCTATAAGAGGCCGTTTTGTGCTTGCCGACAATCAACCTGTTAAGCAAATGCCTACGTGTGGGTCGGTTTCGCTGGTCAAAGGCCACTTTGTCGAGAAGGTATTCTGGTCCTCCTATCCTTATAACTTTTTGCACAAGGCATGCTAGGTGCAATTCCCTTCGTCCAGCCATTTTTAAAATTCGCTTCTCGTTTAGATACGGTGTGATACGCGCCCGTTTAGGTATAGCGAAACAGAACCTCGCACAGGCGTTTTGAACTCGCTGAATGGCGTGGGACGTCTTGGCGAACAATCTCGGCCCATACACCGTATCGCAGTAATTAAACTGCGATAACACCAAAGATTCCACCAGGGTGATCCTGACCTTTTCGGAAAGGCACTCTCTTAGGCCATAGAGCACTTTAAGCCTGTAAAAGGCATTTCTGATCTTCATGTTTATATGGTCAATGTAGCGTAAATCGCAGTCTAGAAGAAGACCAAGATTCTTTGCCTTTTCCACTCTTTCAACCACCGCTCCATCAATATGTATCTCCGGCTCATGGCTGATCACTAGTTCACGCTGATGTTTACTACCCAATATAATATACTTTGATTTACTAGGATTAAGAACCAAATTATTTCTTCGTGCCCATTCTGAAACCGCAGCCAAGTCCTGATTTATGAGCTCCATGGCGCTTTTAGTTTCACTCGGGCAGAAGGAGTAATAAATTTGGGTGTCATCAGCGTACATGTGCACTTTACAGTGTTTTATAATTTTGCAGAGATCGGCGGTATACAAAATAAATATTTCCGGACTTAAAATTGAGCCCTGAGGCGTTCCTCGTTTAACATCTCTCACCGTGGAGGATGTTTCTTCACCGTTAACATTTTGTGTAACCACATATTGCTTTCGCTGTGTCAAAAAAGATGAAAACCAGTCTCGAGCCGACGGTGATATCCCATAGTACGCCATTTTTGCTAGCAAAAGGTCAACATTTATGCAGTCAAATGCCCTGGAGAAGTCTAATAAAACCAAGACTGTACTTTTGCCGGCATCGGACTCCGACAGTACATCGTCCGTCACATGAGCCAGTGCCGTATCAGTACCATGTCCGCTTCGAAAGCCCGACTGGACACTGGGTAACACACCATTACTTTCTAAATAAGACGTTAGCTGTGCACACACTGCTCTTTCCACTAACTTAGATGCAACTGGAAGAATGCTAATTGGACGGAGATCTTTATGGTTTTCAACCGTGCTACTCTTTGGCAAGGGCTTTACTTTTGCCAATTTCCATGCGTCGGGGAAAACATTAGATGTTAGCGACATGTTAATTATATTGCATAGGATTGGCAAAGTATAAGGTAACGTCATACGTAACATCTGTATTGTTATATTGTCATGTCCCGCAGCATTCGTACTTATTTCTCGGATGATTTTAAGAACCTGTTCCTCACTGCATTTCTCAAAGTTGAAAACACTGTCGTTAAACCTATTCTGAATGAAATAGTTATATGTATCCATATCCAGGCCAGAACTTCCCGGCACATCCAAGAAAAAATTATTTATATTATTTGGGTCATTTATATTATCCGGTATGTCAGGCAGCGATGGGCTACCATTTATCGAGGTACGTTTTAGATAAGTCCACATTTTATATGTGTTTTTGATATTGTCGTTTACATAATATGAGAAGAAAGCTTTCCTTTCACGTTTAACGGCAATATTTGCGAGGTTACGGAGACTTTTGTAGTAGTCCCAGTGGGCATCGTGCTTGGTCTTGCGTGCTTTTTTTAACGCAGCGTCCCGTAGTGACATCATCTTTTTTATTACATCAGTGAGCCACGGTTGGGGCTGCGTCTTTAGACGGATTCGACGCAGTGGGGCATGCTTATAAAAAAGAGCCAGCAACATCGTATTGAAAAGCTCAACTTTGTCATTTATGCTACAGGCATCCTTGGCCTGTTCCCATGATATAATATCGCGCATATGGGTCAAGTCCGCCAGAAACTCCTTCTCATTGATACTGTGTAGGCAGCGCCTATTCATAAAAGTACAGGCTATCTTTGGTCTTCTGATAGTAAATTCCGATATAATTAGAGCGTGGTCGCTAAGTTCAGGATTGTGATGTACATTTATATTTTTACATAAGCATGGAGTATCGGTCAGGATCAGATCTAGCAAGGTCTCCGACTGTGCAGTAATTCGAGTAGGTTCGTGAACCAATTGCTCCAGGTTATGATGCTTTAGAAAAGTAAAAAGTTCAATTGCGCGTGTATTTTCAGGTCGTAATAGATCGACATTAAAATCAGTCAAGATTATAATGTGGTTACAGTAGCCAAAAACACTTACCGACTCGCTGAGTGCCTCGAGAGCGCTAGTCACGGATACCGACTCAGGCCTGTAGGCAGTTCCGATTGCCACTCGCAGCCCGCCAGGCGCGCTGAGCTCCAGCCACATCTGTTCAAGCGCTGATGCTGGGTAAGATTTTACGCGAGTACGCAATTCGCGTCGCACATAGAAACCCGCCCCACCTCCTCTACCAGCTTTAAAGCGCGGTTTGTGCTTAAGCACGTAGCCAGGTATGTCGGGAGCATGTCTACCTTCACCATCTCTCAACCATGTCTCATTAAGCGCTAGAATGTCAGGCTTATACACATCCATCGAGTAGAGAAGTTCACTTTTGCCAGTATTCAATGATCTTACATTTATAAATCCCAAGGTTAAATTCATCACTTTGTTTCTAAGCATTTAAAAATAAAATTATATAAACACACAAAACAAATTGTACAAAGTCTGGCATTGATTCTTTGGCATGATAAACAATAACAAACACATAGGACACTGGAGGTAGTAGTAATAATAAAGCACATAACTCAAATGCAATGGTTATGAAATTAAAATGAAACAAAATGTCAAGACATGGCTGAGCAAAAATGTTATCAACAAACATACTATATCTTAAAAACAAATGCAGGTATAAATATAAAAACAAATGTAAGCGTGAAATTAAAAACAAATGAAGGTATAATTTATAAAACAAATGTAGGTATAAATAAAAAATCAGATTAACATTTGAATTTAAAAACAAATGAAGGTAGATATTAAAAAAACAATGTAGATATAATTTTAAAAACAAAAACCGGTACGAATTAAAAAACAAATGTAGGTATAAAATAAAAAAGAAATGAAAGTATGATTTTAAAAACAAAAGCCGGTACATATCAAAAAACAAATATGGGTATAAATTAAAAAACGAATTAAGGTATAAAATAAAAAATAAAGCGGAACATAATTGTTTACAGTATACTAGTCATTCTTTACTTTGTAACGACAACAGTTGTAGTTGTTGTTCACTTTTAACTAAAATGTACTGACTTTCAGGGTTCTTTTTGATCATAACACGACCGTTCGACGTCCAGCAGAAATTAAAGTTGTTAGCCTTTGTAAAGCCTCTTGCAGCGTAAAATAATTTCCTAGATAGTGGAGTGAGCTGCTCACCAATGTATACAGGTGTAGGTGGCACAGCCAGGCCCAAATGAGTTGAATTTAGTTTATTCCCGGGGTTCTTATTGTTGAATTGCCTTGCCGACGCCAGAAATCTACTCTTCAGAAGTGTATTAGAGAACTCAATACTGATGTTCGATGTCCTGCTTTCCTTCTTAGATGGCAACCTTGACACATCTCGAATGTCAGATAGTTGGACATTTGCTTCAAATTGCTTCGAGAGGCATTGCACAAAAGTAAACAAAGTTTGTTTATTTTCTTGAGGTACCTTGGGGACGTTCCGTAGTTCAACACCGGTTTTAATGCAGTTTCGATCCAAGGACTCAATTTTTTCTTCAAGAAAGCTAATTTTTGTGGACATGGTATTTCGCTCAGCTTCTAAACTCGTTATTTTTGCCTCTAGTGAAGTTAACTGGTTCGATATACTTGTAACCGATTTTTCGATTTCAAAACTGGTTTCCTTTATCTCTGTATATTGAGCCCTAATGTCCATCATAAGTGCTTCCAATCTGTCCAGCCGCTCGTTTTGTGAGATTCTCAACTCCTCAATTCTGTCCTTAAATTCATTCCGAAGCTCATCAGTTGGGTTAAAAACGTCACCAGGCCCTCGGCGGCGCTTGTTAGCATTTGCACGTTCGCGCTGGGTAGTGTTAGTTTGTTTACCTTCATCCGCACAACACACTTTTTGAGTGTCTTGCTCTGAGCTTAACGGTTGTTTATTTTTAGAACCCTTTGGTGATGTTTGAGGCATTTTGAATTATTCAGCGCAATAGGTAGCTTAACAAATTAGAGAATAAAAAGAAAAGACAAAAGCAAAAGACAAAAAGTGAAATTGTCTCTTGCTCGGATTCGAACATGCGACCCGTAGCACTACAATCCTTCTCCTACGCCGCTAGACCACATTAGTTACACTATGAGTTTCAAATTAGGTGGTTAGTTGCTGGTGTCCCGCGGTAAGTATCATAGACCTGTTTCTTGATTTGAAGGTCATTAGCCCGGTACCCACACAAAACTTGCACTTTTTCAACTTTTTAACCGTTTTCATAAAAATGTTTTCGTTGATAATTCGAGTAATTGTTTATGCACAGTTCTAGATTTTTCACTGATATGCTCGTTGACAAGCTGTTCGCGTATTTATTTATTGATTGCACTGTTTACTGTATTTTAAACAACTTTTATCGAATAAAATATACGGAGGTCACAAAAACACGTCTGCTCGCGACAGCGGCCGGGGGGGGGCTTTAATCCCTGTAGTATTCTGATGTTTAAGCTATATACTGTAAAGTTTCATCAAAATCCATTAGAATTTTTTTGCGTGAAAGAGTAAGAAACATCCTCACATTTATAATATTATTAGGAATACATTTTAATAGTACATTAATTTTAACAAAAGTCCTTAAAACGATAGAACTAAGGACTTTAATGTTTTTTTTTTATATTTCCAAGACTCTGTTGCTATGCACTTGAAGAAAAAATATTTGTTCTTACTACTAAAGAGAAATATGGCAATTGTATTATTTTCTTCTGGCTGCCGCTACTGATTTGGTCACGAAACTTAGAGCTAAAATTGATAAAAAACAAATCGCACTGCGTGTATTTATAGACTTAAAAAAAGGCCTTAGATACCGTGAGTCATACTGTACTTTTACGAAAACTCACTTCCATAGGAATAACAGGCACATTTTTTCAAATGCTCGAGTCTTATTTGGAAAGTCGCTTGCATGTTCTTAAGATAGGTAACACTATTGGTAGCTCTAAATTAATAAAATGTGGTGTACCTCAAGGATCAAAAGTCGGTCCCCTTTTGTTCCTTATCTATATAAACAATGTACACGAGCTAGGATTAAAAGGCCATATAAGATTATATGCTGACGACACTTGTCTTTTTTACTTTGGCAGCTCCATAGAAACAATAATAGAAGACGCACAGGATGACTTAGTTACTTTGGAAAGGTGGTTCTTAGACAACCTATTGACAATCAACACATCTAAGACTAACTACATAATTTTCTCGGCCAAGATCAAAAAGATCCACAATCACAATCCTCTATCGATAAATGGATGTGTCCTAAATAAGGTAAACACTGAAAAGTACTTAGGCCTTACACTTGATAGTCACTTGACCTGGCAACCACACGTTAAAAATATCTGCTCCAAGCTGTCAAGCCTTACGGGGGCACTACGTGGAATGGCTGTATGCCTACCTCCTAAGGTTCGGTACACTGAGTATAATTCGTTGGTAAAACCTGCATATTGAATATTTAATTGAAGTCTGAGGATATACTTCTAAATTTAACTTCCAAAAGCTTCAAATCGCTCAAAATAAATAAATTAAAGCCCTCTTTTAATATCACTACTTAACACCCACAGATAAAATCTATAATGACACTGGGTTATTTGGTGTATATGTCGCAGGGATATGATGAAAACAGGGAATTGATCAAATCTCTAAGCGATTTGATCAAATCACGGAGGATGTTAAAATAATAACACGTTTTTATCATTTCCCTAAACAAATCTGGTGATTTGACAAATCCCAATAAAGAAATCTAGTGATTTGAACAAATCTCAAAATTGGTTCAGTGAAATGACAAAAATAACTTTTCTGTAGTAATTTAAAGGTTTATTTTGTACTTTGCTTTCCGAGGTAATCGGCTGCGTTATGTTATATGGTCAAAGAATCAGTCCAAGAGCGAGCGAAGCGAGCTCGGGAACTTAGGGCACCCCGACACGGACAGGTTAGGTTCGAACGAGATGACGGGAGCTGAAGTGAGCGAGCAAAGCGAGCGAACGCAGCTCCCGTCATCTCGTTCGTGTTAGGTTACTTTTGACCCTGCAGACAGAAATAGGAGCCCCGCGCAGCGGGGCTACGTCGACTTTGTTACATGTTTTATTATCTTTTCACTGAATCAATTTAGGGGTTTGTTCAAATCACTAGATTTTTTTTGTGAGATTTGTCAAATCACCAGATTTGCTTAGGGAAATGATAAAAACGTGTTGTAATTTTAACATCCTCCGTGATTTGATGAAATCGCTTAGAGATTTGATCAATTCCCTGTTTTCATCATATCACGACGACATATACAAAATACACAAATACAACACTTGTTTACTAGTATTAAGGATCCTTACAAAGGAAATCCACACGGAAATAACATTCGAAAGGAACAGCAAAAAGCAAACGCGATCAACACGTAGAGCGAATGACCTAGTACAGTTGGCCGGACCTAGAACAAACCACGGCAAGAAAAATATTAAATATGAAGGAGGATATACAAGATTACAATTCCCTAGCAAAAATATAAAAGAGGCTAAAACTAACTTACAATTTAAATCATTATTAAAGAAACACATCTTCGACAGCTCGAACTTAAATAAATAAAATAGTAAAAGAAAAAATAACACAGTAAAAATACTGTATTGTAAATAAAAATTGAAACACCTATTTTTGTATAGTGTGCATGGTGCTTAACAACAGCGCTAATAATAACAGCGTACTCGATGTCGCAACGACAGTGTATTCGAATTGTTTTTGCAATGTACCCACTCATCATAATCTGTTTTGTTATAATATGTATTTACAAAGTTTTAAACATAATCGAATGTGCGTCATGTGCTCTGGACTTTCTAAGCATTACAATTGTTATTAAATCCAAACTTTGTTTCTCGTTAAGCGATTATATGTTAATCTTTTGAGAAATAAATGATATTTAAACCGAAATATAGTTATTTAGGCAAAGTAACATACATATTCACCTAATTATAGCGACAAGCTTTTGCACAAGCCGACGATTAACTGCGGGCACCATATGCAACCATTTAACGCGAGGCACTTTTACCCCATAATTATCTAAGTAGGCAACATCGGTTAAACATACAGTGTTGCCTACAATAATGATGTCACAGGGTTGCCAGCTCTTTGTTTCTTTTTTGTCCTAGATTAAGTAGCGTCTGTGAATTTTATAGTAAGTTTTTCCGTCACGAAATAAGGTTGAATTGTTCAACGTAAGCCGTTGAACTGTTGAGCTGTTGAGTTGTACGAAGTTTTTGTTCCAAACAGTTTTAATTGCTCCTAAATCTCGTTTAGTTTAGATAAATCGTTAACTCTGCGGAGTTTTTCTGTAAACTCAACGCATTCTGGATGTTTTATGTTTGTTCTTTTTTTATTTAAAAACTAGAACTCGTTTTAAAATTGCCAGTACTATAGCTGAAATAAAACCTAACATGTACATTGCGTTGCCAAATCTCTTTGAACTAGAGCACATAAAATCTTCCCTTTTTACAGTAACTAGGATATTCTAACTTATTTAGCTAGAAATCTGGGACTGTGTCCAACAATTCTTAGAAAACACATAGAAATGACGTTTTTGACACAAACTAGACTTACATACTTTTCGTAACCACCATTGAACGGGAAAATAAAAATCCTCTTAGTATATCAACCCTAATTTTATCAGATGGTGGAAATTTTTTAAGTATCTTTATACACGAAGCTGCATAACACCACGCCTGTACACTGAATGGGGAAGCAGACGAGTTTTTTTTTTTTTTAATAACTTTGCCCCACACTAGGAATTTCTTCCTGTATCGTGGGTGCGTTTACAAACAAATAAACTCACATATACAAACACCCAGAGCCGGAACAACTATCTGTAGGTCATAGAAATATTTGTTCCATGCGGGAATCGAACCCGCGACACGCAGCGCAGCAGTCAATCGCTCAACCACTGCGCCAACCGTGCACCCAAAAAAGTATAATGGACAGTTATGTTTAAAATCACATATACCTAGGGGGTAACCCCATTAGACACACCCGTGTACAGAGAATCTCCTATGCTACTGCCAATTTTCTAATGGAAAAACACGATAACAATTTTCCTGACTCGGGGAACGAACTTAGTAAGTAAAGAGGTTCTCGCTTCTTTAAAGATAACACTAGCATCTACGGTGGTACCGGTGGGGTTTTACTATCCAATCGGAATTTCACAGGTCGATCTGTATTATGATATAGGATACTTTTTATACTGATAGTAATCAATATAATTATCACGAGAAATATGATTTCGATTGTTTGTTTACCTATTTCGCCCGACGTTTCGGCCGTGTTGCAACGACCGTGGTCCCGGGGAGACACCAGTCTCAATCAGTCAGTCAGTCAGTTTCAATTATGAAACGCGAAAGTTTTAAAGTTAATGATAGTAATCAGTATAAAAAGTATCCTATATCATAATACAGATCGACATGTGAAATAAGTTTTACGAGTCCGTTTAACCGTTTAGGTTAGTGTCCGACCGAAACAGGTTTTTACAACCGAAACCGAAACCGAATCTTCCTTACTAGGATCATGTTTTGGGGGCAAAATAAAGAAAACGCTATTATAATCAGTCAGTCTTTATTTGTTTATCTTCAACTTCAATAAATCACACGAAAACTCATATCAAACAAAACGAACTGCAAAAACAAGCCAGTCACGACGTGAATGGGCACGTGGACGCGGCAAAATGTTTTCGTCGCTTACTCGCTTGGATGGAATTTAACGTGCCGAACAAGACCGATCACAGCGCGAGAACTCCCGGATGGAGTTTCGGTTTCGGTCGTAGTTTCGGCAGGTTTGCCGCCGAAACCGAAACTCGTTTTTTTGCCGAAACTCGACCGAAACCGAAACTGAACTTTCAGTCGGACACTAGTTTAGGTGATTTTCATGCCTTAATATAGCGGTAACAGACAGACAGAGTTACTTTCGCAGTTATAGTATGAAGTATGTAGGTATACTATTACGTAACCTGTGAGTTACGCTAGTCGTTAACATCGTGTGACGAGCCTCAGTGTCTTAGCATGTCATTCATAATCCGTTGGTGCTGAAAGGGTACTTAACGCAAGCATTTTTAGTTAAATATTTGATCGCTCTTTCGAGTTGTGAGTGCGGTTAAGTGAATTCTTAATAATTAAATCAACAATCGACTGTTATTATTATTTGACATTCAGCTAAAATTTTCACTAAGATATAATGTTTTTTTATTTATTTTTGTATTTCGTATTTGTTTCGCATGTCAATTAATTTTATTATATACTTTTTTAATATTCTTAATCAATTATATTAAGCTGTCTATGCTTGGCTATGAAAAAGCTGTGGTTGTCTGTAATTGAGTGTGCATACAGGATAACGATGATGTGTACCAATTTTTATATTTTATGTAAGTTTTATGGTCGAAGTCAAATATATTTATTCAACTAGGCCAATAAATGGCACTTTTGAACGTCAAATAAATTAAAATTAAAATTTACAAGTAATAGAAATTGATTCTACTGTGCATTCGGAAAGTAGATTATTATGGAGAAGAACGCACAAGAAACTCCATTCTAACTCTTTTTTAAAGCGAATGGGTTTTTGCTAGGCAAGCGAGCTTCACCGTCGACCACTTCATCGCTTACCATCAGGTGAAATAGTGGTCAAGCGCAAGCCTATAGAGGATAAAAAAATGGTGTTTTACAATATTTACTTAAGTAAATACATTAATAAATTCATATATGTGAGCACGATGCACCCAGAATAGCTCCACACACTATACTGCGTACAGGTATAAAGTATTTAAAAGCATTAACAGGAACATTAATTTATTTGATAAGTAGGAACATGGTTCTCACATACTTACAATTATTGCAAACATAGGTAAAATACCTAATTCAACAACAAAGGAACAGTGTGTGAGTCAATTTCTAAAAAGAATTTTAAAAACGGTTTCTAAAAAAAGGTTTTGTAACACTCGTTGGTGATCCTTAAATAAATAAATAAATCGACGACGATTTGATTTTGATACGAGTTAAATTCTTAAACATGATAAAATTTTCTATATAACACCCATATTCTATGTTTTTAAGGTAACTTTCGCCCCTCTGCTTGACTCATTCTCTGAGAGTCGAGATCTCGATCTTTTCTGCATGAGAAGAGGCTTTTAACCCGTAGTGGGACAGCAACCGGGCTGGTATTATTATTATTAGTAACAAACAATAACTGCCAATTTATCTGAGGGACGCTGATTCAAGGTAGAGGTCTGGTTGAGGAATTGACTTAGTTTATGGATGAGAATGGAATATTTATTAAATTTGCTTTTGTTCTCTGCCTAACTATGGTGTTTTCGACGGTAGAATTTTCTTGCCCGGCTATTAATAACAGCGGCAATAGGCCCGCCAAAATAGAAGTCGGATATCTCAAAAATAACAATAAATTGTTTCGGTGAGGGTCTGTCGTTTATCATAATTATCCAGCTGAGGCGCGATCACGAAAGGGAGTGTGATTCTATGAGGGCCTTATGGGCAATTAAATGGTTAGGCTAAGGAAAACGGCAGTATTTAGAGGAGAATATAATAAGTGCTTGTTGTCGAGTAATAATTTGTTTGTGTGGAAATGAAAGAGTTCATCTCCGAATTGAATTAACTCTTCTTTTTTACCCGACTGCCGAAGGAGGGTAATGTGTTTAACAGTCTATGTATGTATGTATGTATGTATGTATGTATGTATGTATGTATGTATGTTTGTTCCTATATGACGTTCCAGAGACCAAACGCTTTGGCCGATTTTAATGATTCATTTCAATCGATTCATCTTAACCCTGCGAGTTTCATAGGCTACATTAAAATTGGACAATAGAAAAATGGCGGATTTTGGGTGCCAAATTGTGGTGGCCCAAATTTTTTTTTTCTTCCAAACCCATCGTGTGGGGTATCAAAATAAAGGGTTTTAAGAGGTGATTTTAAAAATATATAACACTTATGTTTAAATGTATCGAATTCGAAAAAAAACTAACTAAAAAGTTATAAATAAAAAAACTTAATTCAAAAAATCAAAAAACCCGACTGCTTCAAAAGCGAACTAAAAAGTCTTAAACAAGGAAAAGATCATGCTCTGCAGGCGGAGGATACACCAGATTTTGGTAAGCCAGCCCGTGAATATGTATCCTCCGAATGCACAGCATGATCTTTTCCTTGTTTAAGACTTTTAAGTTCGCTTTTGAAGCAGTCGAGTTTTTTTATTTTTTTCTTTAATTTACTAACTTTTAACTTAAAGATAAAAGTTGCAAGACAAACCATAAATAAGCATGTTTTACAAAATTGGTAGAAATTTATCTTTGGCATTGCCCCGCCGCACTTTTCTGCAGGAGCCTTTATAAATATTTATTTAATACAAGCTTTCGTGACTTCACTTTCTCCATAATAATTATAACATGTTAGTATTAAATATTTTAATATGTAGATGCTTAAGACAACATTTCATCAATTCTCAGATCTAACAAATATTAGCCTATCTCACGAATATGTTTTTTTTTAGAGAAATAATAAAACTAGATATTTTTTGTTTATAAATGTACTCATAAACATGTTATGTCTACACTGACACAGCCGTTGTTCTTCTATTTCTTGTAAAATGTAAACTTTTTCTTATTTTATACTCTTCATTCTGCATACCGAAATGTTTAAATTCTTCCTTTCGCTTTATTTTTTTAGATTTAAAATAGTCATCGTTTTCTGAAAACATGGGCAAATATATTTTTGAACTAGCTATGTTTTAATGATGGGTGTTACGTATGCTGTCCAGTGGTCATAAATGGAGTCTACATTCTTAGAGTTTTAGTAACTTCTCTCCACTCCAATCGACTTAGTCACGTTGCACTGCGTTGCATGCTTTCGTACAAGCTAATTCATGATGGATTCAAATTGGAAGACATTACTTGAAATATTGGCATTAGATTATAGGAAAAATACCATTCAATATTGAAACAAAATTGAGTTAAATGAAGCGTTTAATGAGACACACATATTTGTCTAGTAGATTTGACTGACTTTCAATGAATTCAGTAACAGAGAGAGAGAGTTTCAATGACATAAGTGCAAGTTACATACTCGAAATAGTTAACCTACTCGAAGATGTGCGGTGCTTTGAAACAAGCTTATGAGATTATATTTATAAAGCAAACTAAAGTTAGCCTGCAAAATTTCACTCTTCCTGTGTTGACAATGCTGTAAGTGTAAATCTAGCATACATACTGAACTTTTTTAGCTACATGATTATCTGAATCTTTTAAACCCTTTCTGTTAGTTAGTTGCAATACATTATTTATTGTATTTCGGTGTTGTCTCACGGCGAAGTCAGATATTCTTTCTTCATTCCATTCCTCCCGGTTATGTGCAATGTATAGAAGTCGAGGTCATCCTGCCATATTGCCCGGGGTCTGCCGCGATGTCACCTGTATTTTGTGTGAGCCACACTGTGGTAGATTTAGCCCATCATTCGTTCGATACGCGGCAAACATGGCCGGCCCAGTCGCACTTAAGTTTGACTGATTTTTGAGTGACTTTGGCGATTTGTGTTTAACAATCAATGTTTAACCATTTTCTTTATTAGCCTGCAGTATTCTAAAAGGCCTCTGTATCCATTCCATCTTTCGCAAGCAGCGCATCCACCTTGCAGTTTCAACTGAATCTATCCCGTTTGTCCCGCCATCTCTTTCAGAAACCTATCGAATTATATTTTTGTTGGGTCCACAGTTTGTCGAGTAGCTTTTCAGCCCGGCAAACTGTGGGCCCAAACAATAATAAAATGTTATTTGTCCCAAAAAATCAAATTCCTAAATAATTTTAATTTTCATTGTATCTGACTGCAAAGTCTTCATTCTACATAACTAGTTTACAGAGTGCCTTTTTATTCGTGTCACACTATATTCTCAGGGCTGAATTAATTACGAAATGTGTCAAGTCAAATCTACGGACGACATAACGAAGAGAGACAAAATTCACTTTTTATCACCGGTACATGTCATAATTAAAAGATGCATTCTTTTGTTTTGAACATTTTATTATAACAGCATTTCATGAATTTTAATTGAATAATAAAAACTGGGACGTAATAACAATTGCAATTAAATTCTTTCATCTTCCGTGACAGGTTGTCGTGAACAATTTTATTGAATTTAAGATTGCTGATGCCTATAGCACTATTATAAACTTAAGTGGCAGTGGTTAGGGTAGTAGGATAGAATGGATGGTTGATGGGCTGAAAAGTTCTGTAGTGGAGACCGCGTACCGGAAGACACTGCGTTGGATGGCTTTCCAACAGGTGGACAGATGACCTGATGAAGGTAGCGAGAGTCCACTGGACGGGAGACACATGGGACCGGTCAAAGTGGCGACGCTTGGGGGAGACCTATGTCCAGCAGTGGACGTCTTTCGGCTGATATGATTATAATGATGATAGCACAATTATAGAAATTGATACATTTAAACTGGAGGGGCTCGTAGCTAAGTAATAACAGTCGCACTGGTTGATCTGCAAGGTTAAGCAACGCTTGACGAGAATAAGTCTATGGATCATCATGTCATCATAATGTATCGAGATTCTTCAGTGCCTCCGCCGTCGAAGCCGTTGGTTGGTCTTGGCTGTCAATTGTACTCCTTGACAATTGTTACGGGTGGTTGGAGCCAGGAAATGTGACCACAGTCTTGCCAAAGAGGTGTTACCCAGTTACAGAGTTATTGAGATCAGATAGACAGTCTTTTCATGTAAAACTCTTTCGAATCCGGTTAGAATTTTGATGATCGTTGAGTGAGTCAGTGAGTCAGCCAGTGACGAAATTAAGAAATTTTGATTTGCAATAATTTCTAAAGTATAATTTCGAATTAAATTAAATTTGGAATTTTACCTAGTTATACTATGTTCTCTTAGTCACTGAAAACTCAGGCTTCTAGCTTTAACATCAACGAAGTTACAGGTGGGTCGAAAATATCCTGAATGTCTTCGAGAAAAGGATGGTAAGGGCTTTGGCAATGCCAAAGACCAAAGTCGCACAAAAATCTTCATAATTGGCAATGAATTGTTAAAAAAATCTGCCCTAGTAGTTATTGCCGTTTCGAATGCCGTTTATTTTTGAAATGCCTTTGAATAAATTTAATTATGTAAATGAATTCAAATAACCTTGTTTGGAACTATAAATGTTTACGTATTTACTTATGTAAGGCTTTTCGCGTAGAAACGTTTGAATTCTGTTATTTTAAGAATTCTATTAGGTTTGATATCGTTCTTTTTCTATAATTTGTTTTATAATTTATGGACCTGGTAAATTAATTTAATATATTAGCTTTGAGGGATTAAAGTCGCAATCTCGTAAGTTAATTAGAAACAGAGATTCAATAAAATTATTCACCCAGTAAACAACTATAGAATAGTCGATTGTTTTTATTCGTATTTCATACTAGCTTCTGCTAGCGGCTTCGTCCGCGTGAAAATTATATAATACTAGCTGACCCCCGCGGCTTTGCTCCCGTCAAAATTATAGCCTATGTTACTCGGGAATAATGTAGCTTTCCATAGGTGATATAATTTTAAAATCGGTCCAGTAGTTTCGGAGCCTATTCGGTACAAACAAACAAAATCTTTCCTCTTTATAATATTGGTATAGAAAAATATGGGAACCGATCACTTTTCCGAATTATTTTTGTTCGAATTTCATTTTACCGAAAACGATTGACCGTCGTCTTTTTGCTATATGCATTATTTGACATATTTTCAGATTATCGAAGTATCATGTGGCATATTTATTATTTTACCGAACTACATTTCGCCGATTTACAATATAACTTTTTGATTTTTGCCGAAGCGACTTTTAAACTCTTTTCATTTGCCATAGTTTTCATCACACCGAATCAATATTTTACGGAATATTATTTGGTCACAAATATATAGCCGCTTACTTGGTAGCATTTTCACATAAAAAGCCAATATGTTGTGGTACAAAATTTAGAAACAGAAACGAATCGCTGCAAAACCGACTTCACGCAGTTTTGAATTAGTCCAAGAGAGAGCGAAGCGAGCTCGGGAATTTAGGGTACCCCGATAAGGATCATCTCCTTCATGTTAGGTAACTTTAGACCCTGCAAACAGAAATAGGAGCCCCGCTCCGTCTACAATTTTTTTTTCCTTCTCTCTCACTTAGTATTTTGATATGCATATAAAAAATAAATACTTCGAACAAATGTTATTTCGGCTAAGTGTAACTTCGGTAAAAAAGTTTTTCGACCAATCGAAACGTCGGGGTAACGAAAAAAATTGAATCGACAATAGGTCAACTGAGACAGTGGCAGACGTGACTTTACTGTTGACTGAAATATAATAAAACGAAACGATAATAGTTGAAAAGTTTTAGGTAAAATGAAATTCGGTCAAATATTTTTCGAAATTATGATAGGTTACCTAAAAATATGCTAAAGGTCCTAATCCAGGACAAGGTAAATTTGTTCAGCCGTAGAGACGTGAAAATATAAAAGACAGACTTAATTTTGCATTTATAATATTTGTAACGATTTTTGTCTATTGCTGCCCAAAACTTTAGACTGATTTTCTAGACTGAAGGGGCATCCCTTCAGTCTAGAAAATCAGTCACCAAAATGTAATGTTGACGTTACATTAAATATTCAACGAATTAAAAGTTAGATTGTACAAAATTCAGTTACAGACGGTACCCAAAGTTCTAGATTGTTTATGTACCCTTTTACCTTTTCAGTTGTTTGTAGTGCCCGACCGAAATTTCGGTTTCGGATTTGGCTTTGGCTTCGGCAGGCTTCGGCTAATAAAATCACTTTTGACCAAACCTTCGGCATCACCCACAATGGGCCGAAGTTTGGGCGAAGCCGAATGTTTGTAGCATGTCCCGAAAATTAACGAATTAATACGAATGCGCGAGAGTGCAATGGAAGAGGCAACGGGCGGTGGACATATTCACATCAAAAACAATATATAAAAACCGGCCAAGCGCGAGTCGGACTCGCGCACCGAGGGTTCCGTACAAACCTCAGCTTAAAGGTATTATAGACCTGAGTATTTGATATGAATTTCAATTTAATACCTCTACGCGTTCATGAGGAAAGGGGTAGTAAGTTTAAAATTATTAAATATATTTTTATTATATAATTTAACTAAAAACTTACGGTTTTCGCAATTATCCCTTTATCTATGCTATAAGACGTTGCTTCGTACCAAATTTCAAGATTCTGAGTTCATGGGAAGTACCCTGTAGGTTTTGGTTCCCTTGCGAGTGTCGAAAATTGGCGGAAATTTGCGGCATAAATGGCTGTATCTTTGATTGTGTTGGCTTAGAAGTTTGATTTTTTTTCACATTTTTAAGGGAAAGTAGACCTGAGTATTTGATATAAATTTACTTCCACGCGTTCCTGAGAAAAAGGATCTTGACAGACAGACAGACGGACGGACGGACAAAAAAGTGATCCTATAAGGGTTCCGTTTTTCCATTCGAGGTACGGAACTCTAAAAATGCCAAAATTGAACTGTATTTCTGAGGGTTATACAAACTTCGGCTTCGGCCGAAGGCTGTGGTGATAGCCGATTAACGACTTTGTTTTCTGTCGGACACTAGTTGGTTGTTAAATCCCTTTATAATTACAGGTGCGTTATGCTCCATAACATGATCAAGAAGTCATTAATCTGACAACAATGGCGAAACATAAATCTAATCTGGTTTAATGGTGCGAAATGGCACTTGATATAGAGGCGAGTATTACCAATAATACGGAAGGTAGTTTAGGCAATATGCCGAATATTCGAAAATCAATCAGGAATGTTTGATTTATGTTTAGTGCAAAGGCTTGTATAAATGGAATAGCACCGTTAGGCCTGATACGTTTTAATAATTATTTGATAGGTTTACCTGCAAGCAAATCGTTGTTCCTACATTCGATTATTTTAAGACACACGCCTCGTCACGTTGGAGTATAAAATTGATTGACTTCCTTATCTCATACGCGTAAGCCGCAAGTTATTTGCATCTGCTGAAACTACGAGGAGACTGCGGAATCCGACTGACGTCAAGATTACACTTGCTCTATCTCTTCTTCCCATCCTTGATTATGCTGATGCCAGCTATATTGACCTTACTCAAGAACAACTCGATAAACTTGAGTGGCTTCAACATTTTTATATAAGGTTCATATTCGGTTTGCACAAATATGACCATGTTTCCGATTGCCGTGTGAAACACAAGTGGTTGCCAATTCGTCTTCGCTGGAACGCTCATATTCTTTTTCTTTTGTGTAATGTGCTCTTTACTCCTTCTCCCTCTTTAACTCAAGGATCGTTTTCGGTTTATCTGCTATCACACCAAATCACTTAGGTCATAGGATAACTTGCGACTTAAAATGCCAATGCATGCCACCACTTTCTTCGATAAATCTTTTACTGTCCTAGCTGCTCATCTGTGGAATGCATTGCTCGACCCAATAAAACACGCTAAGTTGTTGCCTGTATTTAAAATACTCGTAAAAGAACATTACCTGTCGCTGTGATTGTAGTTTCATTACCTTAGCCAACATTTACTTTCATTACCTTTACATGTTGACTATGTATGAATTTATGTATCTATTATAATATTTAACATATGTATGTATTTGTGTATCTAGAATAATATAATTGTATATTTAAAGTAAATATTCGTAATGTTATTTGTTATACCAATGTCAACCTTATTTCATGTTCAGGCTATTACTGTTTTTTTTATTATTATTATCGATAGGTTTGCGTTTGACCACTACCTCGCCTGTCTTTGTCATTCCAGGCTGCCTGGAAGAGATCGCGGTATGCGATAAGTTTCCTTTTCTTTGTTTTAACCTGGTGTAAAATAAAATATATATAAATTAATAAATTGGCTGGGAGTTATGCTGAACTGGCCCTTTTTGGCGCAGCCAAGAGGCACACTTTTCTACTAATTTCTGACATCGGACTTTACACTACTTTTTTTCTGTTTAGGGTTCCGTACCTAAAGGATAAAAACGGGACCTACCTTCTAGTAACAGTTACTGAGTTGTGAAGGTCGGATAGACAGTTGCTCCATGTAAAATACTAGTAATCAGCTGCACCCGGATAGACTGGAAGTCGAACCCAACATAGTTGAAAAAAAATAGCCAGACTGATGGGTTTTCATAGATCAATAATCAGTGAAGGTAGGCAATCCATTTGTCAGTCATACAATACACATAACAAGAAAAATAAATAAATATAACTAACAATATTTTTTCCAGAAGATCAGCAACAGGTGTACACATCCAAAAGACTCAGTAAAAAGTAAAAACCTCAGGGATCAAGGGATTAAAACAAAATTGCACGAAAAACAGTATTTTAGTTTTCCGAAAAACTCTTTGCTTTATAATTCTGGCGTCTACGTTTCAAGGGCGAAAGTAATCCATTTACGAAGACCTAGCTATCAAATAACTTTGATGGATGTGTGTTGCTGAAACCTTTATCCTTTATAAACTGGTTTTCTTTCTTTCTTTCTTTATACATACATTTTGAGCTGTTTTTTACGGTGTAGCGGGTAAGAGGTGGTGTTTTTCAGTTCTGAGTTTGCGACCAAAACTTATTTTGCTCGTCCTTTCGCTAGGTTAGGTTAGGCATTCAAAACAGTAATTTCCTCCACTCAACTCAAACAAAATGACAAGAGCTTATATTATTATTTATTGACATTAATCGAGAATATATTTCTGTTGCCATGGCAGCTGAGTCTGCTGGAGAGGACAGACATAGAATAGTTCAGTCTCATTCTTATTCTTAGGTCTCTAAGAATGAGCCAGAACTTTATTTTGGTTTGAACATTAATCTAAATAATTATATAAATCTTCCACCGTTCGAGACCGCGATAGAAGGCATGTACGAAGTTGGATCCTCGGTATTGTTCTCAAGTGGTTCAGTACTTATAGATATTTACATTATACAAAGGTCACGTTTTAGATAGTTATCTAATTGACTTTGACTATTAATCACTAGATTGTTTTTTACAATTTGTGTGTGAAAATTACTAACATAAGGTACGTTTTTGTTTCTCAATGTCAAATACATAAGGACGTTTTTAGTTTCAACTGTTTGTCCAATGTTTCAGTGTTACATTTACTGGGATCAATAGGATATTCTGTGTTGTCCTTTTAACCTAAAAGTTGACTGGTACAAAATGCCTTGTGGCATTAACAGCGTCTTTGTACGACTTACCTACCGTCCATACACACTAAATCAATAAACAGGACATAGTTTAGAAGTAAAAAAAATGCAAAGCAACATGTTAGGAAACAAAAATGCTATTGTTTTTTTAACTGATACAATATAAGATTTTTGCTATTTATTTACAGTAAAAATATTCTTACAAAATGTTAAGTCGCTTACAGCAAATCTTCTAGAGTGACGTTTCCTAATTTGGTTACCAGGATCGCAGACGTACTAATGCAATCGCTCATCCCTTTGCAGAGAAGCAAAACCAATTTTCTAAGAAATACTGTGTTAACGGATCCACCCCAAATTGACTTAAAACTTATTGATAGTCTGAGTGAAACTTTTCTCCGAAATGCAAGGATTGAAAGAAAAAGGGGAATTTTATTTAGGCAATAGGGGTTTTTCGTTTGGTAGTTTTAAGTGGAAGTTTAGTAGCGGTATATGTGAATTTAACGATCAAAAACTGGGTGAAGCTTGATAGATATCCTTTGCCATAGAAGGTAGTAAGTATGTTATGCGGTCAGATTAGGTTTTAATAGTTTTTGTTTCTATTATATTAAGTAACGATTACTTGCATGTACTGTAGGTGCCTATATTTATTATTATTTGTATACATATACCACAATCTCGTTCGGAGGAGCTCGTGGCTAGATAATAACAGCCGCACTGGTTGATCATCAAGGTTTAGCAACGCTTGACGAGGTCGGTCCGTGGATGGGTGTCAATTTCAACATACCGAGTTTTCTCCTTGCCTCAGAAAGCACGTTAAGCCGTTGGTCCCGGCTGTCATTTGAAGTTATTTGACAGTCGTCACGGGAAGTCAGAAGCTTGAGATCTGACACCAGTCTTGCCAAGGGGTACCGTGTTACCTAGTTACTGGGTTGTGGAGGTCACATGGCAGTCGCTCCATGTAAAACACTGGTACTTAGCTGAATCCGATAAGACTGGAAGCCGACCCCAATGTAGTTGGGAAAAGGCTAGGCAGATTGATTGACATATACCACAATCAACATGAACCAAATAATCCACTTTTGTACCACTTTTTTTTTTAAATACACACAAAGAGACTCAGCAGCTTTAGGGATCTAATAATTACGAAGATTATACGCTCTTACACTTACTCATATATACACAGAAAGGTTTGAATACGTAGGAACATCTGAATATAAACCAATCTATCCTCGTTTAATATTTCTCCATCCGACACAGGATCAGATAAGACTCAAAGAAAAGGATCCACATCTCATACATTCACTATGCGAATAATTACTCGTCTCCAATTTAAAAGGACTCATCTGCGATCCACCATATCTACATCCGTATGAAAGGTCTAATCCGTCCCAGATCTAATGCTTCCAGGTTCCCGTTATAACTCACGAATCCATATGACATAATCACGTGACATAATAACGTGACAAGTTGATTTTCGTTTGTTTATGTTGGTAACCGGTTAATGTATTGTTACTATTAGACACGACCTTTTCATGCTGATAATGGTGAATCAGGGATTATTTTCAGGTGGATAGGAGTACTTTCGTTGGATCAGTGGTTACATATACGTATATCAAGGTAATCTACCTTGTGTGTTGTATTTGTTTTAATTTAATGTGAATAGTTTAGACCGTGTTTTACTGCCGGTTGCTGTATTGTAGTCTGAGTTTGTACAAATACTTTTTTTCAAACAAAGAATTTTAAGTATTTGTACAAACTCTACCTGAAAACCTGTCAAACTTTAACATTAAAGTAGGGTATAACACGTCCTTAACTAAATATTTCATAAAGATACCGGCCCTTAGTCTAAGATCAACATAATGAGAACTTTTGTTGCAATAAGTGGAAATCTTATCACACAGTCAGTATAGTACAGTTTGAAAATATGGCAGTACTGAACAACGCAAAATTAACATTAACTGCTAATAAAATAGTACATTGTCCGGTGGAAAGAGAAGAGACCATAGAAAAGTAGGTATGTCGTAGCATAACCATGATCAGCCTATATTCGGGATGACTGACACCAACGTGAAAACAAATACCATGAATTCAGTTCATGATTATGGATAGTGTTGGCATTTTTCGTAGGTTTTGCACAAATTTGAAAAAAAAAGTCAAAAACACATTCACAAAAAAACTAATGAAAATATACTTCAAAAGCGCTATCTATCAGCTGATTTCCTAAAGTTCACGATAGAGGTTAACACCGCCGACTAGTACAAACACGCCGCGCCGCCCGTACTGTTTCTCTTTTTTTTGGATTAATTAGAAATCCAATTGAGCAATTTTAGAGCAAGGAATAAATTGACAAAAAATATCGAAAATCATGTACTGAATCTATGTTTTATCTTCGCGTCGGTGTCATTACCATTTTTGCGACACGTGCCTCCTCTCTGTGAGAGAGAGTTGGCTGTAATCTGCCACTTGGGCTCAGTGTGGATTATTAATGTCACATGTCATCGATTTTTAGTCCTAGAATTTGCCGGTTTCCTAATATTTTTCTTCAACCGTTTGTAAGCAGCTGTGGTGATGTCGGCGTCAGCGCCAAAATCCAAATTCACGAATTTTTTTTTTATTTATCTTACCGATTCTTTAAAATACGCAACATTATTTTTCCTAATTATTATTTTTCAAATTCTTATATTTCCAAATTCGTATGTTTATTAACTGTTTATTGTCCTAACACCAATTTTTTTCCGAATGAGTACAGTTCGATATAAAAAAGAAAATATACGGATTGTCATAGCAGCTCGTTAGTATAGCCTACATCCATTCTGAGAAGCAGACATGATTGAATTGGTATCAATATGTTGTTAATTTTAGCTCTCAGAATGGATGAAAGACTTTTATAAAATAAAGTAAAGAAAAGTCGATAACTTATGTCTACAATGTTACCTACTTAATTAATCATAATCAGGTTTTCAATCTTGTTATTACCAAAACAATTACATATAAACCTGGAACAATTACGTATGAATTCGGTATCTGTCATGTTTGAATTTTACGACGCAGTCACACAGTGGTACAGTTGCCCAGTTATTTGGCCTAGAAGCTAACTATTTACTTAATTGCCTATTGTTACCAGATTGAATATGTATGCTCTGATACATATTCAAGTTTCTATTTGCACAATCACTTATTTTGTGCTGCCATCTGAAATTGAGGACGAATAATCAAGTGTCTGTTGAAAGCTACCGCTCTGTTTTGTATTGGAGTGCTTTCTGTTTCACTGTCTTGATATTTGTAAAAAAATAGTTATTTTATTCTTCTGTTCTTCGTATAGTCAGGTACTCATGTGATCGTAGATACGTTATGGCAATTTAATACTGTTATAATACTGTTTTAAACATTTTATGCCTTTGTACTCTATTGTCTCGATGTGTTGTCTTTATGTTTTATATTGCGTGTACGTTAATTATAACATAAATAAATATATATGTTTGTTTTATTCGCCTGAACAACTGCTCAACTTATATAAAGCGCAAGTTCGGTCATGCATGGAGTACTGCTCTCATCTCTGGGACGGATCTGCCAGGTACCAACTTGATGCGCTTGAGTCGATTGACAGACGGGCCAAGAGACTTATCGGCAACGATGCGCTGGTTGACTCAAAGCTCCAGAGCCTTGAACACAGACGACGAGTTGCCAGCCTGTCGGTTTTCTATCGGTTACATCTCGGGGAGTGTGCGATGGAACTGCACAATTTGATTCCACCTAGCCCTTTCCATCATCGGACTACAAGACGTACGGCAATGCGCCATCGGTACATGGTGGATATTCCACCCATACGCACAAAGCGTTTTGAAAATACTTTCATTGTGCGTACAGCTAAGGAGTGGAATTCCCTGCCGGCGTCTTTGTTTCCTGATAGCTACAACCTAGGGGTCTTCAAGTCAAGAGTGAATAGGTTACTTCTAGGCAAGCGTGCTTCACCTTCGACCACATCATCACTTAACATCGGGCGAGATAGTGGTCAAAAGCGAGCCTATAACAAAAAAAAAATGTAGACAAACGGTCAATAATCACGGCTCAAGAGCTGGAAGGATTTGGACGAGGTGCTGAAGACTTTGACCTAGATTAAGACATAGGCTAGTGTTTATCCCGATAATTCGTTCCAGTGGGATAATTTTCGAATTTGACACGGGTGAAGGCATCAGCATAAGCTACTTTGTAATTAATTACAAACATTTTCTCCTCTCGTATCATAATGAACTTTTGCGATCAAATCTACGAATGATTATATGATTCTGCACAAAAAATAAGCTGAATACTATAAACGGGGTTTGAGTTGATGAAATTGCCACGTGACCCAGTTTAAGCAAAAGTTGGAGTTCTTTTGTAGGTCTTCCAGCAATATGCGGTTATACCTAAATAAATATATCATAAAAGGTGCTTTTAACTAAATAATAGAGTTTGTAAAATTTTCCCATTCTTTTTTTTAAGATTTTGGATTTGGATACTTGTACATATAATCTTAAGATACATTTGAACTTAAGCTGCCGTAGCGCATTTAAATACATACATTTAGTGTTTAGATACCTATTTGTTTTGCCTTTCACTCGTTTCTGTGTCTGCCTCTCTCTAATGTCTCGCTCTGATAGTGGCACATGTATTTGATCATTCGGTTCCCTTCATGATGGTTGAGCATAGTGGTACCAATCCATGCGTCAAGTTACGATTGGTCATAACTTAACTGCTTAGGCCTGCTTTTATTTACGTACTTATTGTTTTTTTGATATATTAAGTTTGTTTTAATCTAGACGCTTTTACGTGTACGTCTTTTTACACCGTTCTCACATATTTATTTTTACAGCAATAATGATATAACCAAATAATGGTTTGTAGTGAAAAGTGATTGAAAAGGGTGTCCGTGGAGTATTTTGCACTTTCTTCTCCATAGAGACCTACTGACGCTTGTGAATGTGCAACTAGATTCATATTTTGTTTGACAATTCAAAAGTTCATATATAAGGTTTAGTTGAATCAAAAATATTTCCATTTTGATTGAAAATCCAATCTTACTAATATTATAAATGTGAAAGTTTGAATGGATGGATGTGTGTGTTGATGCATGTTTTTAGTCAATCACGCCAGAACGGCTGAACGGATCTAGATGAAATTTAGCACAGAAATAGATTATTGTTTGGAATACCAAAAATGCCATTAATGTCGGAATAATGTTACCCTGCAATAAAAATAACACTTTGCCGCAGGCAGAAGCTAGAAAAGCAATCATATTTAGGCACGCATTCGCAGAGATTCCTTGTATTAGTAGTCTCAAATTAAACAAAAACAATCTCGACTTTTTGTGTTTAAAACTGTACTAAAACAGGTACACCTCTATGTAGGCACTTAATCTCCCCAAAGGTAATCTAACGTGATGTTTTCCTACACCCATAATCTCCCACGGATTAAGCGATTACAATTAGTGTTAAGCATTTGAAACTATGTTCGGGATAAGTGGCGGGTTTAACTCCGATAAAATTACACTAATGTGGTGTCGTAAACGCTAATTAAATAGACATCGTGTAGATGAGCAATAGATTCCAGTATTCAATTGCATCCAAACGCCATTTATAGAGATCAGGGATTATTATTGCTGGTTGTTGAACTGTTTGTTGAATTCAATACTAATTTGCCCATTACTCAGGAGTAGGAATATTGCATCACAATAATAACTGGTTTTATATGAGTAGGATTATGTATATGATTTAAAATAGTTTTGATTATCATGAGTGTAATTTGAATTAGTGTAGTGCAGTGTTTGTTCCAACGTAATTTTAATTGAGATTGCCGAAAAAAATTTAGTCATATGTTAAGCAATTTTTATGACCTCAGTCACGGCATACCCCATAAAAGGTGGAGGGACGAGCTAAAACAAACAGCCAGTGGTATTGATAGAAAACACCGGTAGTCATGGGGAAAGAGAGGCTTTTGGCCTATAGTCCCCGCACGTGATGATGCATCTAAAAGTAATCTGTACTGACTTAATTATTTAAAAATATTGCTCTGACTAAACATTTACTTATCTGTACAGAGAGAAGAAAGCAACGCAGAGAAGATAACAATCCAGGCAGCTACACAGACTGCGAGCGGTCGCTACACATGCGAAGTGTCTGCCGACGCGCCTTCCTTCCAGACCGCGCAAGTACACACGCACATGTATGTCGTGGGTGAGTCCATGTTCATTTTAGTTTTTATCAGTAATTAAGTCGGTTACACTGATCGATAGCAACCATACAGACCACTAGGAACAACACAGCTCACTAATAGCCACTGAGACTAATAGTAGCCATACATATTGCTAGCAGACACGCAGTTCGATAGTAGCCATACGGACCGCTAGCAGTGCACACAAATCGCTAGCAGCCACACAGGTTGCTAGCAGTCAATGGGACCGCTAGCAGCCCCACAGACCGCTTGTAAACACACATACCGTTAGCAGCTACACAGATCGCTATAGGCTACATGAACGGCTAGCAGCCAAACGGACCGTTAATGGTGCACACAGACCGCTAGCCACCACACAGGTCGATAGCATAAGCACAGATCGCTAGAAGTCACACAGATTGCTAGTAGCCACATAGACCGCTAATAGCCACACAGATCAATAGCAGTTACCGAGGCTGAAAGAAGCCGGCACACATAATATTAAGAATCATGATACACATTTCTTTCCCGGTAGGTAACGCATAGATTATCATTTTTTTTATCACAAAAGCCGTTTCGGTCCGCGGAAACATAGTGATAGTAACATAGACAAAAAAAACAATGGAAAGGTAGTATATGGTGCTTTTATAAACCAACCAATCAACGCATCAGATATTAGTGAGAAATATTTAGTTCTAGGTGCAAAAAAGTTGATTAATAGATGCATGAGTGTAGGTTCAATTTAGGCCAAACACTAAATCAATGTCATACAATAAAAAATCGCAACACTAGCGATTTATAACCCATGTATTTAAAACTTAAAGCTTAATAAATAACAAAACCACCATTCTTGAGATTCATGCCAATGAATTATGGCAACAATGTTACAAGCTTTTCCTGAAAAAAGGGTAAGACTTATCGTAAGATAGTTCAAAATAGGGTTAAATATACAGACCTTATCATCAAACAGTGGTGAACCCATCCAGAAAGGTAAAGTACTCAATATATTTTTCCTTTCTCGACCTAAACCACCTTTAGATACACAGGACGATAAGCTGTCTTCCAATCAGCCCTTTCAAAAGTGACAGACTTTATAGACTACAGTCTAAGGGCCTTATAGGACAGTAAAATACCTTACGGGTGACATTGTTTTACGCAAGCAATGCCTTCAGAACGTGAGGGTCCCGTATTTATAGCCCGATGGATATATTTGCAGCTAGGAATGCGGGAAAAAGCGTCTCGTAATAGATTCACCGGTTTGCTTTCCTAGAAAAAGACTTGCCACATAAATGTTGGTTTATTATCTTTGGAAACGGTTTTTATTCAGGTGGTATTTTAAATTGAAAGCCTTTATCTATACTTTAATATATCTATACTTAATATTATAAAGCTGTAGAGTTTGTTTGTTTGTTGGTTTTAACGCGCTAATCTCCGGTACTACTGCTTGAAATTGAAAAAAAAACAATTATTTTGAGAAAGGATATATAACATCACGCTACGACCAATAGGAGTGGAGCATAAATGAAAAATGTTGCAAAATCGGGCAAAACTATTCCTATTTGAGAGCTTCCGTTGCATGCGCTGCGTAAACGGTTTAAGTAACGAAAATATCATGTAAGACGGAATTGTACCTCTTTGAAAGTTCTAAAAAAAATCCGCGACAGCATGTCTATATTTTAAGATTTATTCACTATAACCTTTTTTATGCTAATCAAATTTGTTCATTTGCGAAGGAGTTTTATCAACATCTATAAAATTTGATAAAGCTGAAGAGTTTGTTTCTATGAAGGGTAGGTAGGGTAGGTAGGTAGTGGTAGGTAGATACATAGGCAGTTGAAGGGAGTGAAACCGCGGGGTCAGCTGGACATGAATAAAAAAACAGCACAAAGGAAAAATGCTATTAAAACAATGTGTTGGCATTTCAAAGGTTACAAAAGCAATAAATTATCTTGAATTAATAACAATAAAAGTTAAAAGTTACGGCAAACTGAAAAACTTTTATTTTCATTAGTTTTCTACAGTTTTTATTTGCTTTAGTTTATATTAAAAACTACAAAGCATCCACGATGTCTGCAAGAAAAGAAGGCAATGTTTCTATGTCTTCGTATAAAGGGATTTATACGAAGTCTTATCTACATAACTGTTTGCTGAAACCCTTGAAATCGATTCTTCCTAAAAGTGTCTTGTTAACATAGTCTTTGCTCACAATATAAGCAAAACAAACTCGAGCCGTTTTCATAAAACGAAACAGCATACATTGAAGCTCAGTTATCTGATGTCGCAGTAGTTTTCATATACTTACCTACATAGGTTCATCGGACGGCATGACCCAATATACAGCGTGTGTGCTTTTGTTTAACTTTACGAATAAATCTAAAGTAGTGCCCTTGTTCCGTTTTATCGTACCAAAGCATCTTACTTCTATTTGCATAATAAAGGGATACAATATGGGCACCTATCAGCGATGAACAATATTCATTTTATATGTAAGCTTAAAGCCGACCCTTGTTCACGATAATCCGGAAATTATCTGTACTTGAAAATGAGTAAGATAGATCCGTTTTTGCCGTTACGGCTGTACGTTAATAACTTTTGGGCGAAACGTTCGTTAAAGTTGGATTTAATTTATTTGAATGGCAGTTTGGTTGCGTTGCGCATGCTTTTATGGGTTTGAAAGCAGTTTTTTTCGACGGTAATATGAGTTGTTAACATTGAAATGTTTTATTTTTTTCAACCTGTTGACAAAATATTGGAAAAATGATGTTGCACTATCCATACTCACCTAAACTAATAATATTATAAAGAGGTAAAGTTTTTAAGGTTGTAAGGGGTAATCTCTGGATCGACTAAACCGATTTAGAAAATTCTTTTACCAGTAGAAACAACATTATTCCTGAGTGACAAAGCCTATAATTTATTTTAAAAAAAATTAGAGATCCTTATAAAAATTGCAATAATGTAAACCAAAGAAGCAAAATTTTGCATTTTAAATTCATTCTTTGGCGTGCGCTGAGAAAACTTTTGCGAAGCGAACTTTACTAAGCCAACGGGGGTCAGCTAGTATTATTATAAATGTTACTGTCTGTCTGTTACATTTTCAACGGTTAAACCGTTGAGCTGATTTCGATGAAATTTGGTATGGAGATAGTTTGAGACCCTGGGAAGGATAGTTATTTCCCGAAAATCATCCTACCTGAGTACCTATGAACAATCGACCAATCGCATAGACGGATCTCCACATCGCGTCTTTCATCTCGCCATATGAATGGCCGATTGTTCATACTCATTGCCCTTTGCTTTGCCGATTCATTACGCAATAAGGCATCAGGACTGATTGCAAAAGCGTATAACTAACCTTGGTTCAAGTGCTGCAATTATAAGCTCCAGTTATTTGCTTTTAGAATTAACTGCAGCTTTGAGATGTCGCAATGATAGTTCAATCTTTAGCTCATTAGAAAGCATATTGTGTAAATAGACGCATGATGCATATTGTATAGTACAGCTATTTCATTTCTCTGTCTGTTGGTTCGTTACGTTTTCAAGCCTAAACCGCTGAACGAATTTTGATATTTTTAGGGTCCCGTACCTCGAAAGAAAAAAACGGAACCCTTATAGGATCACTTTGTGGTCCGTTCGTCCGTCTGTTTTACTCAGGAATGCGTGGAAGTATCAAGCTGAAATTTAAATCCAATACTCAGGTCTACTGTCCATTAAAGCTGAGAAAAATCAAACTTCTAAGCCATAGCAATCAAAAGATACAGCCGTTTATGCAGCAAATTTCCGTAAATTTTCGACACTCGCAAGGGAATCAAAACCTACAGAGTACTTCCCGTGAGCTCAGAATCTTGAAATATGGTACGAAACAACGTCTTATAGTACAGATAAAGGATAAATTGCGAAAACCGTAATTTTATAGTTACATAATAAAAAAATAAAAATACGGTTTATTCCCATCGGCCACCCCCCCTTTGCCACCCGGTGGCCGATGGGAATGATTTAGTGAAATTTCCTACCTTCCTTTATTCCCATCTGCCACCGGGGTGGTGGGCGATTCTCATGACATATGTCACATAAAACATCAACATTCACATGTTGATGCTGTGACCGGTTTACTTTGTTACTTGGATCCAACTAAAGGTGCTGGCCTTGATAACTTAATAATATCATCTAAATGTCTAAATAAATGCGCGCCTTGCATTACCCTACCTATTTCAATTTTGGTTTTTGGAAGTCGGACTCAAGGTTTTGTCCTCATATTATAGAAATCTGTTTTTATTTCACCCGTACTTAAGGAGGGGTGTTGGATTTCGTATTAGCTTATTATTTTCACTGTAGGGTAGAAATGACTTGCAAAATGCGTCACTATCCTGTCGTGTCCCATCCTTTTCCCTCATGCACACCCGGACTATCGCTGTCCTTGTCACCATCTACGGTGACGGTGTGAAGACTCTATTTGTCTTGTCGCGTGCTTCGACGAGAGCAGTGTTACTAATTGCCTGCTCCCTTGTTAATTTTATTACAAATTTACGATTGTGAACTGTCGCGAGTGCATTTACGAACTATTATCTAAAACACTACGTAAAGTGCGTGTATTAGCTGTGAAAGGCGTCTGTGCGCCCTCTCGTGCGCTGCCCTGATCCAGCAAAGGTCTCGAACCTTCGGCCGGCCGACGTTGAAGATTGATGGTGAATCTACAGGTCAGTGGTGTTGCATTTTCCTGCCAAATTCCTTTGTCCATGTACAATTTCGTCGTCCTAATTCGTGTCGTATTTTGCAAGGTCAGACTTACGCATTTTTCGACCCCGCTTCATACAGTCCACTATTTAATTAAACCAGCCCCCCTGCGTCTGGGATAAACGCAACCAAATTTAATATTTCCGCCCAAGTATTTGGTGTTAGGCGCCACCATTATTTTTGGTCACTTCGAACCGTATTAATTTTTTGGTCATTTAGGTCGCATTCTTTATTTAAACCGCATGGTCAGTTATAACTAAACGGTCACTGTACTACGTAATTAATAAATAGAATGTCGTTTATTCTTTGTTTTTTCCCCGCACCGACATCTATTGCTTTTTATTTCCGCACCCGCATTGCATAGTACAACACAACGTAAAAGTTATTTCTTTTCAAATTCATTCCATTTTGGTATTCCGCCATTTTGAATCGGTTCCTATATGATCGTTCTTTAGACAACTCGTTCGTTCGTAATTGTTCGGCGAACTTCAGCTCGCTTCGTTAGGTCACGTTCACATACCAGTACTTTGATATTTTTCTCTCACCCGCAATCATTTATTTTATTCTCGCAACTAAAGTTAGTCGTTTTATGATTATAACCGCTTATTAGTACTTTGTTTACATAATCGTATTGCCTACTTATCACCGCTATACTACATATATACAGTTATTCACAATGACTAAAGCAAAGAGGAAAGGAAGTGATGCAGATCAGTTCTTTGACACTACCAGTACTAATAAAAACCAGTTATCGTTATACGTAGTCAAACGCGATGTAATTTACAAACGCGTAGAAAATATTTTCGAACTTGCACAGAAAGCAAATAATGATCGACAATATTATAAGTCGTTTTGTTCTAGTGCTTTAAATATTGATACATTGCGTAATGATTATCAACAAGTTTTAGATTCTTATAATATGTTAAATTTACAGTTGAACCCCGATTCTGAGGTCGAATATGATTCCTGGTTATCTTTTGAAGAAATGTTTTGTTTTATAAAACAGCCGTCCCATCACACCGTGCCACGTCTTCCTGCCCGACCTACTGCCTGTTAAGCTGCCCACGTCGTACGAAGCCGGCCCTTAATTTTTATATTTCTATATCTTTTTTTATTAATTTTAGTTTATATTTATTTATTTTTATTAATACGCGCTTGGTCGTGGAGTTGCGGAAACCAGCCCGTTTTAACCTAACCTAACCTAACCTACTCAATAATAAAACCGAGTGTCCTGAATCTGAATCTCAAACTTCATTACAAAAATCTAATCCTCGCCTCCCGCCCATTGATTTGATGTCATTCGACGGTAATGTCAAGAAATGGCCATTGTTTTATCAACAATTTAAAAGCATGATACACGATAACACATCGCTCACTAATAGTGAAAAAGTATTTTACTTAGTAGGTAAATTAACTGGGCAGGCGTCGTGCGTTTGCGCAGGGTTGGCGCCAACCGCAGAAAATTATATTATTATTTGGGAGGCACTCGTGCAAAAATATGACGATCCTCGCTCACTCGCATCCGCATATTTAAACCAATTGTTACAGTTTAAACCGCTATCCATTGCTAGTTCTGATGGGTTAGACTCATTTATAAATAATTTTGATTCTTCAGTACAAGCACTTAAGCAATTGAAGCTTAACGATTTAACTGAATTTATTTTCTTGCACTTGGCTCTGCAAAAGTTGGATGCAGACACAGTTAAATTATTTGAAATTACCTATCGTAAAGATAAAATACCTCCTTATCATAATTTAATTGAATTTATAAAGGAGCAAAGTAAAGTTTTGTCTCGTTCTATGAACCTTAGTAAATCGGTAGCTAATAATTCTCAGTCTAACCAGCAGCGTCAAACTAAGCACATCCCTAAACCGTCCAAGTCTTTTGTTAATACAGATGTAGGGTATGGTCCAAGTGTAAGCGATAAATGCGCTTTATGTAATGAGAAACCACATGAACATTTATATTCTTGTTCGTCATTTAATAAGTTAACCCCGCGAGAAAGATATAATTTTATAAAACTTAATCATTTCTGTAACAATTGTTTAAGTACTAAACACAAGACTTTTTCTTGTACTTCGAAACATACTTGTTCTCATTGTTCAAAGCGGCACCACACCTTATTACATTTCAATCCAACACAAAATGATAAAACGAATTGTAACGTTGGCTCTGTGGTGCCCAATACCTCTAATCCTATTCCCGCTACCGCTCATGACTTGCCGCGCCCTACACCGGCCAGCAGTCATTTAGAGTCCGCTATGACTCATTCACTCGCCGCTTCTAATGACCCTACAACTATTGCAAATAATGCATCGGTGTGTACAGTTTCGTACGATCGAACAGCTCGTTATCAAACGACTACGTTGTTAGGGACCGCAAAAGTAAAGTTTGTTGATTCTTTAAACCGCACTCACTTTTTGAGATGTCTAGTGGATCCTGGCTCTCAGAGTGATTATATTTCCGCAACTTGTTGTAAGCGACTATCGCTTCCTATTTATACTCAAACCCGCTATTCGCAAGTTCAAGGCATTGGAGGAGCCTCACAAAAAATTCTCGGTGTTACTTCTGTTAAATTCACGTCTCGCTTTGATAATAAGTGCGAATATTCTATAAGGCCGATGGTAGTAGGACAGATTACGTCACAGTTGCCGGACACCTGTGTTGATACCGCGGCTATTGAATTTATTCGTAACTTACCGCTCGCCGATGATGACTTTTCGCAACCGGGAACTATAGATATACTTTTAGGTGTTAAATTTTATTGTGAAATTTTACTTTCTGATAAAATTAAAAGCTCAGATAACGGTATGCCCTCCGCCCTTGAAACGACTTTAGGTTACCTGATTTTAGGTGACGCTCCTATTATTTCTCCGCAACCCGCTACCCGCACATTGTGTGCTTTTACTTCTGATCCGCTGCATCAGATGGTTGAAAGATTTTGGGCAGTCGAGGAATTACCCTCGCAGTCATTTTTAAGTCCTGACGACCAACAGTGTGAAAATATTTATATTTCAACCACTGTTCGTAACTCCGACGGCAGCTATTCAGTTGACCTTCCTTTTAAAGAAGACCCAAATAATCTTGGCAATTCTTATACTACCGCTAAAAAACGTTTCCTACTTTTAGAAATATGACGATGTTATTCGTGATTACCTAAATAAGGGTATACTGTCCCGCACCGCACCTGAGGCATTAGTCGCCCCAGGCTTTTATCTACCGCACCATCCTGTAGTGCGCAACGACAAGGCGACAACCAAGGTTCGTCCTGTGCTCGATGGCAGTGCCAAGACAAGTACAGGCTTATCACTAAATGATGTCCTGTATACGGGTTGCAATCTACAGGCTGATATATTTCATATACTTTTAAATGTTCGTGTTTATTACATTGCCTTTTGTGCAGATGTAAAACAAATGTATTTATGTATTTATACAAATGCTCCGCACCGCAAATATCAAAGAATCTTATATAGATTTTCAGAAACCGACCCACTCGAGGTTTTTGAGTTCACTCGAGTCACATTTGGGCTCCGGTCTTCACCATTTTTGGCGCTCCGCACGCTACGCCAGCTCGCTAGCGATGAACGGCATAATTGGCCAACTGCGGCAGCCGTATTAGAGAGGGACATTTATATGGATGACGTAGCTTCATCTGCTTCTTCTCTCGAGGAAGCAGTCAAGACAGCTACTGATCTGATCCAGATCTTCAAAACTGGCGGGTTTGACTTAGTTAAATGGACTTCCAACTCACAGGAATTACTCGAACATATTCCCGAGTCGCACCGTCAATCTGAATGCATTTCTTTCGACGATGGAAATACATTTAAGATATTAGGTTTGCGTTGGTTGCCCGCTCAGGATACCTTTATTTTCAAAATATCAAGTCCCCTACCTGTTTGTACTAAACGCGCCATTTTATCCGCTACCGCTCGGTTGTACGACGTCTTAGGACTCGTCGGCCCTATAATTATTTTCGCTAAATTAATAATTAAGGAGCTCTGGCTTTTAAATCTCGATTGGGACGATATACCCCCTTCTCGCATTGTTAAAATTTGGCAACAATACTTAATAGAATTACCGCAAATATCTAATTTATCATTTCCACGTCATTTAGGTATAGAAACCCGTTCTACAGTTTCCTTGGTAGCATTTTCAGATGCGAGCGAATCCGCATACGGTTGTGTGATATTTTTACACGTCGTCAATGGCGATCAACCGCCTATTATTTCACTCGTGTGCTCCAAGTCGCGTGTCGCATCTGCTAAACCTAAAATCACTCTCGCACGCTTGGAATTAAACGGAATACTTTTAATGTCACGACTTCTTAAAACCGTTCATGACACTTTATCTAAACGACATAAAATTGAAAATATTTATGCTTTTTCGGACTCTGAAGTAGCACTCAGTTGGTCTGTTGCTTCGCCTCACCGATTCAACACTTATGTTGCCAACCGCATTTCTCAAATTCAGGAAAATATTTCACCTGAAAATTTATATCATGTCGCTGGCATAGAGAACCCCGCAGATTGCGTATCTCGTGGACTCATGCCTTCGCAGCTCATTCAACATGAGCTTTGGTTTAAGGGTCCATCCTGGCTTTCCTTGCCTAGACAAGACTGGCCTATACAACAATTTTTATCCAACCGGTCTTCATTACCGGAAGAAAAAACTGTTACGCACGTGACTCAAGTCACAGATAATGATAACCCGCTCTTAAAATTAGCTTCAGAGTGTTCCACTTGGGAAAAGCTGCTGGAAGCTACAGTTTTTTCGCTTAGATTTATTAAAAAATTGCCGCAAAACGATACAATTACCGCTGAAGATTTAAATACAGCTGAATTGGATATAATTCGCGCGGTTCAATCTAAATACTTTTCCGAAGACATTAAGAATATTTCTAAAGGTCAACCGTGTTCGGCCAAGTTACGGAAATTGTTTCCATTTTTATGTAACGGACTTCTACGTGTCGGAGGTCGCTTATCGAACTCGACACTAGACTATTCTTCTAAACATCCGATTTTACTTCCCGGGCAAGGACATGTTGTTAAATTATTAATTGAATTTTATCATCGCGACAATTGTCACGCCGGGCCGCAATTATTACTTTCGATATTAAGATCCAAATATTGGATTATTTCCGCTAGACGTGTGGTTCGACAGTACATACACAAATGTAATGATTGTTTCCGAGTTAATCCTAAGCCTACGTTTCCGCCTATGGCCGATTTGCCTAAATGTAGGTTAGAGCAATACAATGCATTTTTACATACGGGCGCCGATTACGCAGGTCCACTTTATGTTACTCCTTACCGCAAACGGGGCATACGAAGTGTAAAAGCTTATATTTGTATTTTTATTTGTCTCGTGACAAAAGCAGTGCATATCGAATTAGTTTCTAACTTAACTTCCGCTTCCTTTATTGACGCATTTAAACGATTCATATCGCGAAGAGGTCCTTGTAATTTCTTATATAGCGATAACGGGACTAATTTTGTCGCTTCTAAAAAATATTTTAATGAACTTCACGAGTTTTTACAAACCGCTGATTACTATCAAAGTTTTAGTCATGAACTCGCGAAGAACCGCATCTCGTGGCGAATGAACCCTCCTACAGCAAGTCACTTCGGAGGGATATGGGAAGCGAACGTTAAGAGCACCAAGTCGCTTTTATTTCGAACAATCGGTAATCAAGTTCTCACCTTTGAAGAGATGTCGACCATTCTTATTCAAATTGAGGCAGTGCTAAATAGCCGTCCTCTTTATGTTTTGAGCTCTGATCCATCAGAGCCATTAGCACTTACTCCCGCGCATTTTTTATCTACCACTCCACTAGAATGCTTACCTGCAGCCGACTTATCCGAAGAACGAACAGATCTGTTGTCTCGTTTCTCTTTAATGGATTCGATAGTTCAATCGTATTGGAGGCGATTTAAGTCGGAATATTTACATAACTTGCAACAACGCGAAAAATGGAATACTCCGTCTAATCCTATTACAGTCGGTACTGTAGTGTTGTTAAATGTAGATAACGCTCCACCTTTACAGTGGCCATTGGGAGTGGTTACCAATGTATACCCTGGTAAGGATGGTATTGTTCGCGTAGCGGAAGTAAAAACTAAAACCGGTACTTATAAACGACCAGTAGTGCGGTTATGCCCTCTTCCGACTCAATAACCATACATTCATATATCTCTATTATATATATTTTTACGCCCATAAGTATAAATTAGCTTATTTTATGTTAGTCAAGTTAAAGTTATAAGTTTCATTATATTTCTCCGTTCTAGTTAATCCTTGAAGTTGCTAAATATAGCGATTTTCTTAGTTTTCTAACCTTTTTTTGAAGGGTTTCTTCAAGGCTGGGGGGATGTTGGATTTCGTATTAGCTTATTATTTTCACTGTAGGGTAGAAGTAAGAAATGACTTGCAAAATGCGTCACTATCCTGTCGTGTCCCATCCTTTTCCCTCATGCACACCCGGACTATCGCTGTCCTTGTCAACATCTACGGTGACGGTGTGAAGACTCTATTTGTCTTGTCGCGTGCTTCGACGAGAGCAGTGTTACTAATTGCCTGCTCCCTTGTTAATTTTATTACAAATTTACGGTTGTGAACTGTCGCGAGTGCATTTACGAACTATTATCTAAAACACTACGTAAAGTGCGTGTATTAGCTGTGAAAGGCGTCTGTGCGCCCTCTCGTGCGCTGCCCTGATCCAGCAAAGGTCTCGAACCTTCGGCCGGCCGACGTTGAAGATTGATGGTGAATCTACAGGTCAGTGGTGTTGCATTTTCCTGCCAAATTCCTTTGTCCATGTACAATTTCGTCGTCCTAATTCGTGTCGTATTTTGCAAGGTCAGACTTACGCATTTTTCGACCCCGCTTCATACAGTCCACTATTTAATTAAACCAGCCCCCCTGCGTCTGGGATAAACGCAACCAAATTTAATATTTCCGCCCAAGTATTTGGTGTTAGGCGCCACCATTATTTTTGTGGTCCTTCGAGCCGGATGACGTGGAAGATTGATGGTGAATCTACAGGTCAGTGGTGTTGCATTTTCCTGCCAAATTCCTTTGTCCATGTACAATTTCGTCGTCCTAATTCGTGTCGTATTTTGCAAGGTCAGACTCACGTATTTTTCGACCCCGCTTCATACAGTCCACTATTTAATTAAACCAGCTCCCTGCGTCTGGGATAAACGCAAACAATTTAATATTTCCACCCAAGTATTTGGTGTTAGGCGCCACCAAGGGGTATAAAAAAGAGATTACTAATCTTGGGCCTATATGCAAGCTGTGTATTATAGCTAAAATATTTGAGAGGATTGTCTTGATTGAAAGAGATTGCATGTAGCAGAGATGAGAATGTTGAGATGGATGTGCGGAGTGACGAGAATGGATAAAGTAAGAAATTAGTATATTAGAGGAAGTTTGAAAGTGGCGCCAGTAACAGAAAAGTTGAAAGGAAACCGTTTGTCCTGGTATGGTGAGGAAGGATGAAATGCATGTTACTAAAAGAGTTATGAATATAGATGTGGATGAATGGAAAGGGAGGAGACGGCCAAAGAAAAGATGAATGGACTGTGTGAGGAGTGATATGAAAGATAAGGGCGTCAGTGATGGAGTGACGGGGGTCAGGATGGTATGGAAGAAGAAAACGTGTTGCGCCGACCCCAAGTAACATGGGACAAGGGCAGGAAGATGATGATGATGATTTGAGAGGATTGTCTATAACCAGTTATATCCGCCCGTGCTAGCTTTTTCAGCACGGATTTTTAAAAGGACGGTCTACCATTTCTAATTTGATTTTATTTAATGGTTTGATTACGGATGCTATGGATAACGGTAAGCAGATCGATGTGGTTTGCACAGATTGTAGTCAAGCATTTGATCGGCTCGACCATAATACCCTGATAAAGAAGCTAAGCTGCATCCGTGGGGACCTCTTGGTTCTCTTCTGACACAAGCAGTAGTTCTCAATAATTATATGTCTAGTTGGGTAAACTTGCCCAGCGGAGTGTCTCAGGGTTCGTTGCTCGGTCCTTTTTGGTTTGTAGTATGTGTGAACGATATCGATCAGAGCCTCCATTCATCCAAACTATTATGCTTTGCCAAGGACATGAAAGTGTTTGCCACTATTTCTATTTCTTTTTTTATTTCCATTTATTTCTTTTTTTAACACCTTAACTGCCAAGTGACCGACAAACAATACATTTTCAATTGTGTCTCATTGCCTGGCAGTTAAGGTGTTAAATGTCATAAAATTGTTGCCAACTCAAAAAAAATGTTGATGGTTTAAAATTCTACCAAAATCTTTCAACGAAAAATAGTCAAATATGAACCTTGAAAACTTTCTTGATATTTTTTCTATTCACCCCGTTTTACGGTCATGAGAATCAACCACCCGCCTAAACTTATGAATGTGGCAGATAGGAATAAACCAGCAAACGCCACTAGTTAGTGCCATCCACCACCCCAGTTGCAGATGGGAATAAAGGAAGGTAGGAAATTTCACTAAATCATTCCCATCGGCCACCGGGGTGGCAACTTGGGGGTGGCCGATGGGAATAAACCAAAAAAACCCGCCGGCCGGCCACTTTTATTTACATACCTACAGGTTTGTCCGGTACCCTCGGTGCGCGAGTCCGACTCGCACTTGGCCTAGAGATATTATTCAATCTTGGTGAAAAGCATTGGATACTTTTTATTCCGGGCATACGCTCCTTTGTGATAATTTCCTAATATAACGTGGGTGAAGCAGCTGACAGAAGCAATTACCTAGATACGTCGTCTAAGTCAAAAAACTCTAGACGAGTTAAACTAAAACTTGAATTTTGCGTTATTAAGGAACCATATTGTGTTAGCTAGATGGATGACCACAATATGGCGTACCTACAAACAACACTTAATTTAATTTATTATTCTTTTTATCGCATCATCTTGGAGCTCATCTGTCGTTTATGACGTCAAGTGTGATCCCTTTAACTACTACAAAAAACCGAAAGCCATATAATTCAATAGGTGTGTAGAAAAAATATAATTATATTTAGACAGTCTGTGAGATTATCAAATAATATTGGTATCGTATTTTTTGCTTTATCAAATAAATAAAAATTGACAAAGATAAAACGCATCAAAGTTCAGGTGGGGGCTTGTGACGTCACTTTGTCAGTATAGACTATAGCACACCGTGACGTCACACGACGTCATATTTCAACGCTGTATCGCCATAATTTGTTGTTCACGTGGCAAAAGAAAAAATACGTGTCCAATATTTTTAGGCAACTGAAAACTAAATAGATTTTTTTTGTTAACTATCTACCCTATTGATATCAGATTGAAGGATTACTGTTTCACAAAAAATATTCCTGAAAATACGTCATCACATAAACATCCATGTAAAACCCGTTGTTTAAATAATTATAATAAATAAATAATAATGATCTGTCTAGTATTTTCAACTATATTGGGGTCAGTATCTAATATAACCAGATGCAGCTGAACCCTGCCTCTACAATCCAGTTGTACCAAGGGCTTTCAACTGAAAGGATATTGTCAAAACGTCGCGTTTTCGATTTTTTGGCGGCGCACGATTTAAAAAAGTCACTTAACAAATTTGCGATATGGTGCTCAAAAGTGTCGTACTGCCGTTTTATTTTAAGATATATAAGGACAATCAAAATGGCGATGGGTGACTATGCCGGCTTCCATATTCAAATTCGTATTTACATCCTTCTTTCTGTCTCCAGTTCTGCCTAAATCCGGGCCTTCGATGCACGGTCTGAAGCGCCGGTACCGACCCGGCATGAAGCTAAAAGTGGAGTGCATCAGTCGCCACTCGCTGCCAGCCGCCAACCTGTCTTTCTTCATCAACAACGATGCGGTAAGTAGTACCGCAGAAACTACCGAGATGTTTATATTTTAATAGTGTGCCTTATTATGTGCGGTACGTATCGATTGTCAACTTTATCTTTATATAAATGGAGTTGATTTTAGGTTGACAGAAAGTTCTGTAATGTTTCGTAATAGTTTCAGTACAAAATATGATTTCATAATTAGGAATTTAGCATGAAACTGATCTGGTTTCAGAAATTATTTACTAAAATGTTTGTCTCGTCTTTGAGTAAATTCAGATTATTTTAGAGCTAGAATTTTAGGTCCCACTTTTAGAACATTTTCCTAAGCATAGTTTTAGCACGTTTTAGACTCCGTTCTCTAATATGTTTAGCATAAAACGAAAGTGTACTATAAGCGATAGACTAAAGGTTCCTTTTCCTACAGTAAGTTGATTCTGAAGTGTCTGTTAAAGGTATATTTGGGAATTTCGAAGCGGTTGGAGGACGTATAGTCGAACTTAGAGCTACGTGTGTTTCAATAAGCGTCGCCGTTGTGAGAATATTGTTTCGAGTTAAAATATTATTGCATATGCCTTGTTAATTGTGATCAACAGGGTTGTTTGATCATGTTTAGATTTATATTTAGAGAGAAACGGAAAACAATGGGTTAAAAAGATACCGATTTCGGGAAATAAAGTTATTTTTCTCTTTTTAATACATGTTTTGGAAGGCGGTTCGATTTTTTGTTATTTTTTTTTTCATACACTAAAAAATAGGGGTAAATCTGTCTTTAGTTCGTGTAACAATCACTGAAATACTTTTCACGCTGTTGGTAATACGAATTGGTAGCCTTGAACAGATTTTAAGAAGTTTCCACTATCAATAGGGCCCCATCCTCTAACGTTCAATCCTGCCGAAATCTACAATCCTTAAGGAATAAACGTCAGTGGACTTGCAAGTGAGGAAGAATAAATGTATTAGTGGCTTAGACGGTTTTATTTTTAACCGACTTACCAAAAAAGAGGAGGTTCTATTTTTGACTTCTTGTATGTTTTTTTTTATTTTTATGTATGTTCACCGATATCTCCGTTAATTGTGGACCGATTTTGTAAATTCTTTTTTTGTTTGAAAGAGTATGTTGCGAAAGGTCCCATTTTAATTTGGTGAAGATCTGATGAAGAACTTCGGAGATATACAACAGAACCCTTCAATAACAGCAAATCATTCGGGATTGCTGCAATCGCATGTCTGTTTATTGTATATACCATTTCATAACATAACATCACGCCAGTACGCACTAAAGGGGTACGCAAATCTCTCATTTCACCGGTTATGTTCAAGTTTCATGTTATTTGGGTAATCAATTCTGGCGTTATAAGTACCTACTAAACAACTTGCCTACAATTGCTTGCTTGCAATTTAGGTACAACTAAAAAGAGAAAAATAAAAAAAACTTTTTTGCAAAAAAATACTAATACCACCTGCTACGATCATTACATACTTCTTTTGCTTCACTCATATTCATACATCTGGTCATACACACACGTCGGTTATGAGTACTGCACACTTGGCCTTTCTGAAGAACATCACCAATTTACACCACACATACTTCGCAACTACTACATATTTATTTTAATGACTATTTATAAAGTGTAAGAAATTATCTAAACTATGACATATTTTTTTTTTGTCTTTTATCTGCAACAAACTTATGATTTTTATGGGGTTTTGACAAAAGAAAATAAAAAAGCACCCCTCTTTTACCATCGGCGTTAATAATCTCAAAAAACGTAAAGGATTTAAATGAAGCAAAGCTTGCTAATTTAGGAGTTTAATCTCTATCACCAGTCATAGAGATTAAACTCCTAAATAGATATATAGAAATAGCCTCCTAGGGGCTGGGCTGTGTTAGCAAACTCACGCTTTGAGCAGTCAGCGACAAGCCTTGTAGGGCTTGGCTTTGTCGATGCAGTCCTACCTTGCCTGGCTCCTTCAGAGACGGCAAGGTGGCGTGGTCTTGAGGGAGAGCGCTACGGTCGTGTAGATCCTCAAGGCAAGTGCGGTGATTTTCCTTCTCGTGGTTGCCGCCCTGTTTTTGGTCTAATTCCCTATGAAATAGACGTAACAGAAATCACCGGGCGAATTATCACAGGGGTGGCGAGGTCATGCCCCTGGGTGTCCACCATTGAACAAGAACAATGATGGATAGCAATGACCTCCCGCGTGTTTGTGCCGTGCGCGGGGACCCGTAACGGGAGGATGAAGGGATCCTGGTGGCTGAGCCGACGAGCGTAGGCGGTTTAACGTCTCTGAGGCAACACTCCACTTTGGCCCGGATTTCTTCTAACACGGGAGGCCGCAGCTTAGCCCGCTGCGGTCAATCGGCTGCGGGGTCCGGTCAGACGGCCCCCAGGCGAGTTCACTCCCATTGGGGGCTTGCAGACGGCAGCGCTCGCTCGCATCGCTAGTGGTAGCGGTGTGGGTTAGTGCTGTGCGGTCTCGTGAGCAATGAGGGGGGACTATATCCCTCGACTAATCCCTGGTGCTACCGTAGCATCGCCACTTGAGCACTCCATGGCGGGTGGGGATAGTTGAGGGATGAAAAATTTACTCGGGAATCTTAATGGATTTTAAAAATAAAAAAACCACAAGGCGGGACCGGCGAAAGCTGGGACTGCGATCCAAAAGGCGGGACCGGCGAAAGCTGGGACTGCACACCAGAAGGCTGGGACCGGCGCAAGCCGGGACTGCACATCAAACGGCGGGACTGGCGCAAGCTGGGACTGCATCACCTCTAGCAGGGCCACCCAGAGGCGGGACTGTGGCGGGGTCGTGTCAAGGCGGGGCTACGGCGGGACTGTCAAAAGACGGTACTGCTGCGGCACTGTCGGGGGACGGCACTGCTGCGGGACCGCCTTTGAGGGGCACTGCAAAACCTCAAGCGGGACCGACCAGAGCTGGGACTGCAGTGGGATCGTCTCGAGGTGGGGCTGTGGCGGGACTGTCAAAAGACGGGACTGCTGCGGCACTGTCGAGGGTCGGCACTGCTGCGGGACCACCGTTGGGCGGTACTGCAATTAAGCCCACTGGCATAAGGGTACTGCCAAAGCTGGCGCGGCACGAGAGCCTTGTGTTAGAGGTCGAACGGACCTCGGACCTTACGGCCTTGGACGCTACCGGCGAGGTCAGCACTTCTTCGTCACCCGGCGGCCGGCAGGAATCAGGCTGGCGCCGGGTTGGACGATCTGGGGCGCAAAGGAAAAAGCGCCAAAAGCTGAAACAGCAGGCGGCTCTAGAAGGGACTCCTACGGGAGGACCGTCAAAGAGGCCTGCGTGCTGTTCTTAGCAGTGACAGCGGGGACATGGCAGCCAAGAGGGTAAAGACCAAGGTCAATCGTCCTCAACCGGATCCTTTAGATATGCGGTGGCGGCTGTGAAACTCGCTATTGTCTCAGTCAGGTACCCGGAGAGAGTACTTGAAGGCGGAGGATCTGATGCCAATCCAGGAACTCATAATTGAGAAACTGGAGGATAGCACCGGATCCTTTACCGGTATTCACGGTTGCTCCCGGAGTTGTCGCAGGTGCAGTGCATGTATCCTGCGACAACTCTGACGCAGCTTGCTGGCTTCAGGGTGCCATCCACAACGTGGAACTTGGCTCCATGAAGCTCAAGGTCGTCAACGCCAAGGACCTTCCAAAGCCAGTTAAAATGGCATGGAAGAGTCGTAACTTGGCGCTGCAAGACTCGGCTCGGGCCATTAGGCTTGCTTCAGCGGCTTAACCCTGCCTTGAGGACGGACGACTGGAAGGTCGTGAATGTTCTTACTGAGGCAGACCGGCATCCGTCGTATCGTCCTTATGGACGGGGTTTCCGCTGGGGTCATCAAGGCCGCGGGCTACTCTCTTCCAGGAGGAATTGAACGATACTCGTTCAAGCTCCTGGAAGAAGAAAAGGAGAGGCACCCACTGCGGAAGCAGGAGTGGAGCCCTCCGAAGATGGTCCACCGCAGTGTGAAGAGGCCATCGACGAGGTCGCTGCTCACGACGTAGCGCAGGAGGCAGAGACCCGGACCGGGGCGTCAGAGGCGGACCTCGAGGATGACATCCTTGAGGGCCTCGATACCCTGGAGATTGAGTCGCCAACTGCTCTCGAGGAGGACGCGATGGAGGAGGAGCCTCAAAACTGAGGCACTCTAACAACAGCACACAAACCCATCTAAATATCCAAGATGGAGGGACTAAGGTGTGTACAAATCAATTTGCATCATTGCAGAGCCGCTACTGCCCTTCTGGCTCGGCAACTGAAGCTTAATACATACGACGTTGCCTTGATACAGGAACCTTATTTATATAAAGGGACTATAAAAGGCTTAGGTGGGACAGGGGGCCTGGTGCTCTATGACTGTCCAACTAATGACGCAAGGACTTGCATCTATATCAGGGGCGGTATAGAGGCAATGCCCTTACGTACTTTCTGTTACAGGGATCTCACAACAACTCTGATCCAAGTGGGGACGGGAACAGAGAAGAGGAGAATTATCCTTGCCTCTGCCTATCTCCCATATGAACAAAAGGAACCAGTAACACCACTAATCAGAAGACTGGTTGACTACGGCAACCAAGAAAACCTTGACCTGATACTTGGCTGCGATGCGAATGCACACCATGTCGTTTGGGGCAGCTCAGATGTCAACAAACGAGGGGAGGATTTGTTGGACTTTGTGGTAAGCTCTTCTTTACAAATCCTTAATGCAGGCAATAAACCTACTTTCAGGACCTCTGCGAGAGCTGAAGTTATTGACCTGACATTGGCTTCAAACAGGGCCAGCACTCACATTGAAAATTGGCATGTATCGGACGAAATCTCTCTGTCTGATCATAATTATATATGCTTTAGGTTTAGGACGGCGGGAGAGGCCGAAACTAGACGAAGGAGAAACCCAAGGCATACAAATTGGGACTCGTACAGGAGGGACCTAAAAGTAAATCTAGGGAGCCCTAAAGGTAAGCTTAATTCCATACTAGATATAGAATTTGAAGCGGACAGAATCAAGGTGGGCACCATCGGTGCATGGGAAGATAATTGCCCAGAGAAAAAGGCCTTTTGCAAAAAGGTACCATGGTGGACTCCTGAACTAGCTAAAATACGTCAGGAAACACGACAGGCCTTTAATGATGCAAAAGCCAGGTAAGACTTTTCTGGCTATCACAGCATGCTGACGAGGTATAACACGGCGGTTCGCAAGGCCAAAAGAACTAATTGGCGACAGCATTGCACCTCCATCGAAGCTCTGCCAAATGGAATGAGGTTGTGCAAAGCAATGTCCATGAATAAGACAAACCCACTGTCATCTGTAAAGGATGAGAATGGGTATCTCACAGAAACTGGACGGGACACTCTGGGCGTGATGTTTAGAACTCACTTCCCGGAATGTATACTGCGCGACAGCGATGAAGAGGAACCAGTCACAAGGGACGAGCTCACGAGGCACACGTCCAAAAATAACTGGCTCACGGCAAAGAAAGTGGTAGATGAAAATAAACTGAAGCTTGCCTTAGCAGGCTTCCAGCCTTTCAAATCCCCTGGTCCGGATGGCATCTACCCAATACTTTTGCAAGAAGGGGCATCTGTTTTGATACCACATTTGAGTAAACTCTACAGAGCCTGCATAGCCTTTGGGTATGTACCTAAGGCATGGAGGGAGGTCAAAGTCACCTTTATACCGAAGGTGGGCAGACCGACTTACGAAGAAGCTAAAGCTTATAGGCCCATCAGTCTATCATCCTTTCTCTTAAAGGCTCTGGAGAAAATGGTAGACAGGTACCTAAGAGAGGGACCACTTAAAGTATTCCCTCTACATAAACTACAGTGCGCCTACAGCCCTGGAAAATCTACGGAAACGGCATTGCACTATGTTGCGAGTCGAGCCGAGGCTGCGCTAGAAGGACAAGAGATTTGTGTCGGGGCTTTCCTCGACATAGAGGGAGCCTTTGACAAGACAACATTTGAGTCTATACGCATTGCTGCAAAGGAACATGGCATCAATGATACCACGTGCAACTGGATTGACTATATGCTGAGAAGCAGAATAGTCAGATCAGAACTGATGGGAGACAGACTTAGCGCAAAAACAACAAGAGGTTGTCCGCAAGGCGGAGTGCTGTCACCATTATTATGGTGCTTGGTAGTAGACTCGCTGCTTACCAAACTCAACACCGGACCATTCTACACAGTAGGCTATGCAGATGACATAGCTATAATGGTTAATGGTAAATTTCCGAACGTAGTCTCTGGATTGTTACAAAAGGCATTGAGGATGACAGAGGAATGGTGTACAAAGAACCACCTCTCTATCAACCCAAGTAAAGCAGTCATTATTCCATTCACGAGGAAGAGACAACTAGGAAACCTAGGAGAGCCCTCCCTCAATGGAATAAAGCTGCCCTGGTCCACCGAAGTTAAATATCCGGGTGTAACGCTTGATAAAGAACTCAGGTGGAAAACTCATGTGGAAAATATTACGACAAAGGCCTTACGAGTGTTCGGCATGTGTCGTTCCACCTACGGTAAAACTTGGGGATTAAAGCCCAAAGTGATACGATGGCTGTACCGAACAATGATAATACCTATTATCACATACGGCAGCATAGTGTGGTGGCCAAGAACAAAGCTTGCCTCGTGCAAAGCGCCACTCACCAGGTTACAAAGAACAGTGTGTCTCGGCATCACGGGCGCTTTCAGGACAACACCTACGGCAGCGATTGAGAGATACCTCAATATCCCTCCTCTGCATATGATGGTTGAATTCGAGGCAAGGAAGACATTACATCGTCTTGCTGTTGCTGGACTATGGGATGCCTCTAGGCCAAAGACTAACCATACAAAGTTTGATTGCAATGAAGGCCTGGATCGGATAACTAGCATGATATCCGATAAAATGCAAACTATTTTTGTGTTTGAAAGGTCTTTTAAGGTCCAAATCCCTTCAATAGAGGACTGGACGAAGGGACTCGATCCACCAGAACAAGATAGTCTGGTGTGGTACACTGACGGATCCAAAATGGAATCAGGTACAGGAGCGGGAATATACGCAAAAGGTTACAAATGTAGCAAAAGCTTAGGGAAGATGGCAACTGTATTCCAAGCAGAAACATATGCCATAATAACCTGTGCTCAAGAGAATATAGATAGAGGAACCAGAGGTAAATCCATATATATTCTTAGTGACAGTCAGGCTGCAATCAAAGCCATGGCATCCTACAAAGTGGATTCCAAACTTATTCTGGATGCCATCCAGGTCCTAAACAGGCTTGGGAGGCATAACAGGGTGAGACTGATGTGGGTCCCTGGACACAAAGGAATCCATGGTAATGAAATGGCAGATGAACTGGCAAGAGAGGGCTCAGCAAATGATTTTGTGGGTCCAGAACCATGTGTAGGCATTTCGACGTGTCTCGTAAAAGCCACATTTAAGGAGTTTGCAGATCACAGACAACAAACACACTGGTTGTCTACTACTGGTCTACAACACTCCAAGAAATTCCTAGGCTCTACGTTCAAAGCCCGGGAATGCATCTGGAATATGAGCAGGGGGCAAATCCGCTACCTGCTTGGGGCCTTTACTGGGCACTTTGGAACCAACGACATGCTCATGAAGATGGGTCTGACCGCGACACCCGTGTGCAGGTTGTGTGGGGAACATACGGAACGCATGGAGCATCTCCTGTGCACATGCGATGCACTGGCTGGTAAGCGAATGAGTCTACTAGGGGTTGGATATCCTAAACCAGAAGACTATAGGCTCATATCTCCCAGTCTCGTTGTAAGACTCATGAAAAGAGTTTTCAACGAGATTGGGGAGGAGTAAGTTATCTAGGGGACCACAATAGATCCCAATGGGTCGAAGTGTCCGAGTTGCTTCTCGGCCCCTCCATAAGATAAGATAAGATCTCATGGCATTTTTTATTTTTTTTAAATTGTGATTTTCATATGGCAATGTCAATTGTCAACTGCCAAATCAAAGTACTTGATGTGTCAACCTCTGCTGAATTTTTTTGATATTATCTTGAAAATTTGTTATTTTTGTGAAAATGTCGGAAAACCCACTTCGATCTCAAGCGAGAAATATTGCTTTCAATGTATATCGTAAAATAAGGGCAGAAGAAGGCGTCAATCAAACTCAATCTTTGATTTTAAAGAGCGTCGTAGAGTGGACCGGTAAGTTGGACTGACTTGTTTTGATACTTTTAGTTTCTTTTATATTTTTCTTACTTAATTTTTATTTCTTTCCATTACTATTATATGGTAAATCTTAGGTCAGGGCACATTGAATGATGGCCGGAATGAAATGGCAACAGTAATGTAACTGTTACTAATTCTTCGACAAGATATTGATTTTAACGGAGATTGAGAATATCAGACGTAAGAAAAATATTAAGTAATAATCTGCGCCCTGCAGTGGGACGTGTATATAGATGGAAGTTTTTGGCGGGATTTTGTCGAGTGAAGTTCAGGGGCTGTTAATATTATTTGCAAATTGATTCCTAGTGGATATTGTGATATATTATTGGTGTAGTTTTGTGTCTCAACTGTCTACGCAACTGGAAAATTTGTAAAATCATTGACAGAAGTGATCTCGGGATAGTGGAACGGAGTATTTTATTGTTATATTGACTGCCTCTGCAAAGATTACTGGGAAGACTGACTCGATACAATTTGCTGCCAAATGCTCCAAAAAACATTAGAATCTGTTACATCCGCATTCTAATGCATACTAAAGAATACATATAAGATTCAAAACTCTTTCCAAAGACGTAGCTAAAAGGTCCAACCAGGCCATAAAACTTACATAAAAAAAGTTTATATAGACTGATGATGATGAATGACTTTATGTAACATGATACATTTTATTATTTTTACAGACTTTATACATAAAGAGATTGGTTTTGAATATGTTAAATGCCAATGAAAAATAACCATTTTGATGGAGAGACATCTCTCTCATTTGGAGAGATGGAGAGGCATTTCAAAAACTTGTATCTTTGTAGTTTTATGTCATCACATAAAACTACAAAGATACAAGTTTTTGAAATGCCAGTGGAGTTCATGGAATCGTATTCTAGTTTTCTAGTCCTGAATGAGGTTTTAAGTTATTAGTATGATTTAAATGATATATAATAAATTAGTACATAAATTAATATTCAATTGATTTATTTTTCCTATGTTAAGAACCCGATGTATAACAACATTATTCATACAGATATCTATAATACTCACAGTGGATCTTTGTGTCTCTGAATTGGTTGCAAGACCCCGCGCAGTAGCTATTTTTGTGTCAATGTTGAAGGTGAAGATAGCATTGTATAACTGTCTCTTTCACTCGCTTATGTATGTCACATCGTCCTATCTCACTTACTCTAAGAATAGAATAGAATATTTATTTGCTAGAAACATGGTGTTTACAGAGGTGTTAATTTCATGATATTGCATAGTGCTACATGTCTCACCGTTTTAACGGCATGCAAATTCAAATTCCAATTTAATGAAATTCTTACATAAATTTTCAATTACATTATATTATTAATAATAAAATTTAATTATTATTTCAATCATTATATATCTATATACTACACAATTAAATTTTTACCATATAATGAAATAAAACAATACATTTAACATATTACCACCTAATTTAAATAATTACTTAAGTCTGTATTTTGATGCCAGATCAAGAGAAAAATATTTACAGGGACATTTTGCAAAAAATTCGTGAATTGAGTAAAAACATTCCTGCAATAACCACTTCCGTAGTGCCGAACAAAATTTTCTAAAGGGTAATTGGGTAATTGGCTTCGGCAAAGCATTATAAATTAGGGGAGCCATGTAGATACAACTCTTTCGGAAGAGTTGCAACTTAGGAACAGGTATCTCGAAATCCAAATGTGCAGCTTTCCTCTTATTTGTATTATCCCTTCGTTCAAATAATGCAAGATTGGATCTCAGAAACTTAGCAATTTCAAAGATATATATGCAGGGTACAGTCAAAAGGTTTTGTGATTTAAATATAGGCCTACACGAATCAGACCATTGCATATTAAAAATTGCGCGGATACATTTTTTTTGAGCAATGAAAATTCGATCTATTTCTGAGGAGTTTCCCCATACAACTATGCCGTAGCGAATAACTGAACAGACATAGGCATGATACACCATTATGGATGTTTCTCTCGACGTTACATTTTTGACCTTCCTTAGTGCAAAAACAAATTGGTTGATTTTTTTGCAGAGTATCTCAATATGATTCTTCCATGTTAAGTGCTCATCAAGTGTTACGCCTAGAAACTTTGTGTTATATACCTGCTTGACGCTAATATTATTATACGCAACTTGAAGATGGATAGGTTTACTTTTCCATGTTTTAAAGTGGAGTACGTTGGTTTTAGCAATATTTAACTTTAGTTTGTTAGTATCTAACCATTTTATAATATTATTCAATGTTTGATTAATTTCATTGTCATAGTTTTGTTGATCTTTACATTTAATGATAATTGTGGTGTCATCAGCAAACAGTACACATTGGTGTTCTACTGATTTAGGTAAGTCGTTTATATAAAGAAGAAACAATAACGGTCCCAGAATGCTTCCCTGGGGGACACCACAATTATTAATTCTTGGTTCAGATTCGAAATTATCCATACTATTTGTCATAGGGTTCAACTTTGCTATTCTTGTTATCTGCTTTCTGTCACGTAAATACGACTGAATCCATTTTAAAGCCGGACCTCTTATTCCATATCTTTCCATTTTATCTAATAGCCTAACATGATCAACGAGGTCGAACGCCTTGCTTAAATCCAAAAATAGTGCGCAGGAGGGGATTTTTGTATTGATATTGTTCATGATTTGTTTTATTAAAGTATAAATTGCTAAGGTAGTGGATTTATTTTGTCTAAATCCATATTGTTGACTAACTAGAATATTATATTTATCTAGGAACCTTAACAACCGCCTGTACGTGGGACACTCAGAAAGTTTTGCGAAACTAAAAAAAATTGTTCTATACGTACATATATTTTTATTAAATCTTTTCAAAGTACTTTCCACCAGCCTCTATACAAAGATTCATGCGCCTAAACCAGTTTTCAAAACACTTTTTCCAGTCCGCCGCAGACACCTCGTTTACAGCCTGCTCGAACGCAGCCAGCGCATCTTCCGGCGACGAAAATTGTATCCCTTTGAGCTGATTTTTTATTTTTGGGAATAAAAAGAAGTCACACGGTGCTAGATCAGGGCTGTAAGGAGGGTGACCCAGGAGTTTGACTGGCGTGCTGTCCAGGAAGTCCCTCGTTTTGAGTGCGGTGTGCGCAGGTGCATTGTCGTGGTGGAGCAGTAGCCCGCGGAGCCCTGTGTTTGGTCGCTTGTTGCTTATAACAGAGAAAACTTCTGGCAAACATTTGGTAGTATACCATTCGGCATTAATGCTTCTTTGATCCCGTAAGGGAATTGATACCAAGTGGCCAGTCAAATTAAAAAAGCTAGCGATCAAAATCTTACCCCCGCTTCTAGATCGCTTCACTTTGGTAGGCGTTGGCTCATTTTGAAACACCCAAACAGTCGACTGGCGCTTGGTTTCTGGGTCGTATTGATAAATCCAGGACTCATCACCTGTAACGATGTCGTAAACACGCCGAGACGAGCCTGCTTCAAATTTGTTAAGCATATCACGGCACCATTCCACCCGGGCCTGCTTCTGAGCATCGGTGAGGTTGTGCGGCACCCAGCGTGATACTATCCTCCTCACGCGAAGATGGCTGTGTAGAATCTCGTGAACGCTTCCCGATCCAATCTTCAATATGTGTTGAATCTCCTGATATGTAATTCGCCTATTGTCTTGGATTAAATTTTTCACTGCTAGCACGTTTTCTTCGGTAACAGCCGTCAAAGGGCGACCGCTTCTTTCGTCATCCCCCAAAGTTGGTCGACCGCGCTTGAATTCGTTATACCAACGATACACGGTTGCCTTGGAAGGGCCTTCATCCATGAATGCCATTTGAAGTCTATCGTACGATTCATCCGGTTTCAGGCGACACTTGAAATCGTATAAAATCATAGCTCTAAAATGTTCCCGGCGCAGATCCATATTTCAGTGAGACACAATACTTTGAATTAACTCGCAAAAAATGTGGAGGGAAATTTTGAAATTGGAACTTACTTATTTTTACTTATAAATAATCATATTTTCGAAAAACATTATAACTGGCCAGTCTCCCATATATAAAAACTTTTTTTCGCAATACTTTCTGAGGGGCCTGGTACATTACTCTTTCAAATACTTTTGAAAGTATGGGAGTTAGTGCTATAGGTCTATAGTTGTCAACATTACATTTTTATATAATGGAGCCCTTTTTATATAATGGCTTAATTAAGGAAAGTTTCAATCTGTCAGGAAAACAACCCTGCTCCAAGGATAGATTAATAATATATGCTAAAGGCGATGATATATATTTTGATATACTTTTAAGAAGTTCGGTTGTGATATTATCATAGCCTGCCGATTTAGTATTTCTTAATGACTTTATGATAGTTTCAATTTCAGAAGCATTTGTAGGTTCTAAAAATATGCTATTATCATGAATTTCTATGTTTTGCATGGCAATATTATCATTATTAAAATTAGAGGAATTATTTATGGCAATGTCAATGAAGTGATTATTGAATTTATTAGCAATGTCAGATCCGGAGGTAAGTGTTATACAATTGTCTTCGATTTTATTGATGCAATCCCTAGACGGTGCGGTGCCCGCATTGCGCTTTACAATATTCCATGTAGCTTTGTTTTTGTTTCGCGAATGAGTAATGTACTTATGGTTACATAAAGATTGCAAGTTATTCATACAATTTCTTAACAATTTAGAATATGTCTTAAATTGATTCTTATTTTCATTATTTCTATTCAAATAATATTGGTGTCTTAATGACCTCTTAGTTTTACAGCTTTTTTTAATTCCTTTTGTGATCCATTTTTGTTTATTCATATTGTATTTTCTTTTAATTTTTATACATGGAAAACAAAGATTATAGATCAATGTTATAAGATCATGAAACCCATCAAAGACTGCATTAGCATCTGAAATATCATAAATTTCACTAAAACCTAAGCAACTTATGCATTCAATGAACCTAGCAACATTACCTTTATTTAAATCATTAATAGCCTCAAAAAAGAAATCAGTTTTATTCTTAATTTGTTGGTCAATTGTAACGATTTGTGCTGTATTATGATCAGACAGGAAACAATTGTATGTTTCACCTATTGCATTTGTTACATTACCAATTATTTTGTCTATACAGTGTTTGAGCCTAGTCGGCTCATGTATATAGTAATACATTAGTACTAAATGATATTTGGATCCATTTGTGAAGTTTTTTGGAGAATTGGAAAATAAAAGGGGATTGTACCCCTCAATGATGCCAGGTTATTATTTAGACAAGATGAGTTGTGAACCTTTTTTGAATTTATTAGTTGATTCTCAAAATAGTAGGGTATTGTACCCCTTTCTAGTTCTACCTTTTTATTTGAAGTATTAACTTTTTGTCTATCATGTGTCCCCTTATTAACAGCCGTACCCTTATTTTTGTTGTTGTTAAAGGAAAGGAATTTATTGTTATAATGTTTAACATTGATTTGGTAGATTATTTTTTGCAAAAAATCCTCTGTTCCTGCTTCTATAAATGTACAATTTTTGTAATATTGGGTAAGAAGCTTTAACTGGTCATTCAATTTTCGCTCGTTAAGAATCCGATTATGAAATACATTGGCTATAAATACATTGCAATTTTTTAGGAAATTTAATGCTATTGACATTTCAGACATAAATTCCGTCGGATTAGAGTCATTACTACCTGTCATTATAATAATACTATCGGTTTTAGACAAGGATTTTGCCATGTTGCAACAATCAGATAACACATACTTAGTTGTTGCATTTGGTTTTGTGACCGATTGTATATTAAAATCTTTACATATTAGTTTATTACCACTTTTGATTAACATCTGAACTATACCTTTGCCTTGATTGTCCGATAATATTAATATTTTACCAGCTTTACAATATTTTTCTTTTGTTTTTCCTGCGTTGACACTGTTCGAGTTTTTTTTTGTATTGTTACATTTTTGTTCGAAGTTGTAGCTATCTGCGGTATTTGAATGTTCCACCATATTTTGTGTACCCGTTTTATAGCTGCTAATATTGTGCACCAAATTAAAGCTGTCCACGTTTTCACCTTTATTTTTAGAATGGTCAACATCGGGTTTTGAATTGTTATCATATTTTCGGGATTCAATAGATGAATTTAATTGAGTAGTAGATTTAGGAGTGTGAAATTCCAAGTTTAGATTTAGTTTTCTTGTCGAATAATTATTTCTCTTTGCGTTGCTATATGATTTATCAATTTTTCTCACGCTTTGGCTAATCTCCATAAGTCGCTCATTTTTCTGTTTTTCTTTCTGTAATTGTTCTTTCAGTGTGATATTATCTAAATTTAAGCTTTCAATTTCCGCATGTGCACTTAATAATTGCTCCCTTAGGGTTTTAATCAAATTTTGCAAATCCAGCACTTCGTCACTCTTGACATGAGTAGATAAGTCCATCATGCTCTTAATACTTAAATTCGAAGATGAGGAGGTATCCAATAACTCAATCGATGCATCAGAGTGAGATCGCATTAGACGATTTCTACGGGGGTTTCTCATAGTGATGTTGTTATCTTTAAGTTCCATTATATGTTAGTTTAAACAAATATCCAATAAATAATCTGGTTAATTTGTTGCACTTTGGTATGTTATGCGAAATATATAAATTGTGTTTTACTGGAACGCACCTGTTGAGAAATGACGGAGTCCTCGTTTATAGATGGCGCTATAATACGTGAGGCTAAAAGTCAAAGTATTTCAACACGGAACGCGCCCTGTGTTGATTGATTGCGCTTATGTTGGTATCACTGCATAACATAAACACAACACTGTACAAGTTTATATTTGAATTGCAGAAAAATAACGAATCCAAGTACTAATGTTAATGTTGTTGTGTAATGTTGTACGTAATTTTGCTTTCTGGAACTTGCGAAATACGTAAGCCTTGTTTTATATATAGGTTTTATCACTTATAATAGTTTTTAATGTTATTTCACCTGTTATAGTTGCAAGAAAAGGATATTGTCACATACACTTTGTATTTCGTAAATGCATCACAAATACGTTTTCAGTTCACAATACTGCTGGAAAACGATATCACTGAATATTTAACTGTTTATAAACGCACTGTCGGCTTTACTTAGTGGTTTTACTTAGTTTATTTAGAAATATTATTTTTAATTACGGAGCTTATGTTTACATGGCCAGTGTTGCCATCCTCCTCTATGTAGTATGACAAACTGTTTCTTACACAATGGTAGGTAGGACCAAATTCAAAGACACAAAGATTCGCTGTGACTACTATAATATAGGTTTTTCATGTTCATTAATACTTAAGACATAAATAAAAATTAAACAGTATCAATCCAATTTCCCCATTATTGCACACAACAAATTTTTATTTCCACATTTGCCATGAGATTCCGGTAGACCTATACTTGCCCGGATTTGAACCCACGACCTCACACGATAAGCGAGATTTTAGTCACTGGGCCATCACGGCTTATTTGTTCAGTAAAATAAATAATGACTTCGATATTAGGACTTGCCACTATAAATTATATTCGGAAAATATTATAGTAAGTAGTTTTAAAATTTTCAGCCTGTCAACTCTACAGATGTTTAGGCTTTTAAAATTATCGGGGACAAAATTTTCCTCTTGCAATGGGAAAAACTTTTGTAACAGATCTCTTCACACATTCCTCGCTCTATGGGTATTCCGTAGGCACTATACTCCTCACATGAGGGCACGAACTAAAGTACTATATATTGAAGTGCGTTCCGTGCTCAAACATTCCAGTCGAGACAACCGTGCCATTCACTTGTGTCATTCAGTTTAAAATACAGGTAAATGTGTGTATTGTTTACGATCATTTTTAAATACAGATCTAGAAAATATTTAGAGCGACCTTTAAATCTAAAGTGTTTTGTCCAGTAAGAGTTTCAAGTGTAAGTGAAAAGTATAGTAAAGAAAGCTAATTTTTTGGCTAGAATTTGTTTGAATGCTGAAATAGTGTCCACATCAAGAGTTTGAGTATTCGTTTGTGCGGGCAAATGCTGTAGTCAAGTGATGCAATTTTAATTAGTGGCTCATTGTGGATCAAAGAAAGTACAGATAGACATAGTTTTAAATGACTTCAAAAAGGAGGGTGTTCTCAATTTGACTGAATTTTTTTTGTGTGTTACGTCAGAACTTTTTACTAGGTGAACCGATTTTGATGATACTTTTTTTATTTGAAAGTTGCATCTTCTCATGTGGTCCTATTTGTTGAAGATCTGACAACTAGTTTTTGAGGTATCCGTAATCTAAGTAGTACAAAAAGTAAAAAGAGAATGATAAAAAAGTTTAAACCAAAAAGAATAAACCGACTTTCAAAACAAAACACTACAAAGCGAACAATAACTTTCTTTTCGGAAGTCGGTTCGAAACTGAAAAAAAAAGGGCTACCGAAGATTTTTCGCTTTTATTATGGAATTCTCTGCCGGAGTCTGTGTTTCCTGATAGATACAATCTAGAGGCCTTTAAGTCAATAGTAAATGGGTTTTTTTCTAGGCAAGAGCGCTTCACCGTCGACCACATCATCGCTTACCATCAGGTGAGATAGTGGTCAAGCGCGAGCCTACAGATTATAAAAAAGTCAGTTAATTATTTTTGCAAAAAAGTTTTTATTGTTACA